>JANFOE010001813.1:0-32612 GCA_025667525.1 Glebionis coronaria
ATGATTGTTTGTTATCCACAAGCAATTCAACAAAAGAAGCCAAAAAAGGCTGATCAGGAAACCATAAAATACAGAATGTCACCAAGAAATCTCCAAAAGGTCCTAAACAACTTAAGCCCTCAACAAGACAAGCGTGTTCGAGAAATGGGATTTGGTGATTTTCCTGAAAACTTCAACATATATTATATCCCATCAACCTTAGGTCTGTTTTTAGCTACCAATTTTGATTCAGAAACACGCACTCTAGGAATGGGAGATGGTAGGAAGATAAAGTTTACCAAACAACTTGTGCATGATATGCTTGGGATACCAATGGGTGATATCCCTGTTGAAACTCTAAAAGAAAAAAATCTATTAGAGCCTACGACTCAGAGATGGAGAAGAAAGGTGAAGCATATTGTCGGTAATGATAAAAAATCGGAGTATCAAAATTGGAATCATTTTTGTCTGAATACGAAAAAGCCAATTGGGTATTCGATGTTGGTTTCCTATCACTGTTCTTCTCAATAATCGGAGAAGGTAACAAAGATGGAACGATAAATGAGAGGCTTATTCCATTTATTGGGAATAACACTGATAGGATTGAAAAAATGGATTGGTGCTCATATGTATTAGAATGTTTGGTGAGGGAATGCACCAGTTTTGATTCAAGTAGCACCTTCAGTGGACCATTGGTTTTACTCACAGTAAGTACTAATTTAAACTTAAATTTTGTAAAGTTTAGTCTTAACTGCTGTAAAATTTTTACTTAAAATGCTGCAAAAATTTACTTTTTAGTTTATTAAATTTTACATAAATTTTCAACAGCTAACTAAAAAATATTTTTTTGGTGCAGCTTGTGTATTGCAATTCAACTGTGTGTAAAAAGGTAAAGGTCGAAAAAACAGTCCCTGCGTTCAAAGCATGGAATCATCAATTGATGAAAGCTAGAGAATCTCTTGAACTTAAAAAAGGAGGTTTTGGACGTTTAGAAATCGTTGATGGTTTAGAATGGATTGAGCCAAAGAAGAAAGATACCAAAAAAAGAAATTAGTGAATTTATCAGGTATGTATAAAATATAAAATAAATATATTCTTGAAATTTTGTTATTATATAATAATTTATTTTGTTGATGTTGTAGAAGATGAAGAAGAGTTTTCAGAAGAAGAACTTGAAGAAGCTAAAGATTTTTCATCTAAAACTTTTAAGGTAATAATTTTGAATGAAATATATGTTACGTAAGATGATTTGGTTAAAAAATTAACTAAAATTCAGTAAATTTTCCGGTCTTAAGGCTCACACAATCAAAAAATATTTGATGCATGTGGCTCACTAGGAACAAGCTCGAAAACCTAGTGGGAGCCTTTTGATTCCCCATATTGGGAAGACTCCTTCTTTGTAATGAGGATTGAGAACTCAGTTGTTTGCAAATGATAGTTATGATGTTATTTTTTAAAAGTTATGAAAGTGATTTGGCAAAAAAATAATTTAATGCATTAAACTTTAAATGATTTTTTATATTATAGGGAATATGCAATACTGTAAAAGGTAATCTACAGCAAGCAATTAAGCTGATGGAAGATTCTGATAGAAAATTGGATCTTGCTTTTAGATACTATCCCGAGTCCAAAAGGTTAAAAAAACTTGTAAATCATAGAAATAAGGTTTTCATGGTTTATTATAAACATAAGCAAGGTGATATGGAAGATGAAAATGATGATAGTGAAAAGGGGAATGGAGATGAGGATGATGAAATTGATGGTAGCGAAGACGGGAATAGAGATGAGGATGATGATATTGATGATGAAACTGACAATGATGATGGATTAGATGATGACGAAGAAGATGATGATGATGATGCATTAGATGATGATAATGATGCAGTAAAGGGATATGTTGATGATCAACATGATGATGCAGAAAAAGGAAATGTTGAGGATCAACATGATGGTATGTCTATAACCTTCAAATTATATTTTTCTATGTTCTACTAAAAAATTTTTTGGTAATAATATAACTACAATGCTATAACATTATTACGTTAATTTGGTAAGGTTTGCAATTTAAAAATTCTAACAATGTTAAAATATGCAGATAATGGCGATGATGAAAAAAAGAATAAAAAAGGTGGTGACGATGTAAATGCGGAAAAGAAAGATGAGCATGATTGTAAAAATGCTGGAGAGGGGCCTCAAAATCTGATTGCAGGGCAAAATATGGGCATTATACCATTTGATTATACTTATTTCACTCAGAAAACTCCTCCAGAAACACAATCTTCAAATGAAACTGATAAAAATGCTCGGATAGCTTATGTCGTAGAAGAACCTTCAGAAGATAGTGATGAAAGTTTGTTGAGTTATCTAAACACTAGACTTCACACAATAGAACCTTTATCACAAACGAAGGAAGACGAAAAAGGATATCAAATCAACAAACGAAGAAAGATTGATGTTGTATATGATTTGGGTATCTTGGGTGCTACAGTTGTTGATTTTGATGTAGGTCAACCAGGGTTGGATGCATTTGATTTGGTTGACAATATGACCGGTAATGTTTGGACTTGTACCTCAGATGTTTTTCAAAATCTCAACACTCCTTCCTTTCGCCCTAAATCAAGAAATATGAAATTAAGCCTAGTACGAAACAATGAAGGACATTTTGAGGCAAGAAAAATGGATGAAGGAAATACAAGTGCCTTAGAAAAAAGTGTTGAAGCTCATGAAGTTGCTGAATTGCCTCCAAAAACATCTATTGAAGCTAATGAAGTGGCTGAAGCAACTGAAATTCTTGAAATTGCTGGAATGGCTTCAATACTTGTTAATGCAGTCCAAAACACAGACACTAAGACGCCAATGTTCACAAGTAGTGTTACAGATAAGAATTCAGAAAAAGGCAAAGAGAAAGTGGTTAGTATTGTAGTTCCAGAACAAATGAAAGTGATTTTAAAAGGCCTATCAGAAGTATGAAAAGAGGCGCTGAAGTATTAGAAGATGCGGTTTATAGAATAGACTCAAGTGAAAAGTTGTCAGCATATCACGAGAGGAAAATTAATCCAGCCATACCATTTACTGAAGATGAAATAAAGGTTATAGAATACGTATGGAGTGGCAGTTGTCCTGAAGGGTTAGTTTTTACTGCATTAACCTTTAATAAAGTAACTGAATTGCATATTATAGATATTTTTTTTTGTTTGTGATTTGGTAAAAAAAACTGAATTATTTTTATAATGCGCAGGGAATTTATATTTAGTGGATTGGGCGTAATAATTGAATGTATATGGTTCTTGAGTCTTTATCCAAACATCCTAATTTCATCAAATATTCTTGACTTATGGAGTCTTGTTCTGGCGTATGAGGATACATTCAAATCGAGCGCCTCATTTAACTCAAATTTGTACTGCAGTACAGGAATGCTGGTGAGTTTTTTTTTTCTATATATATACTTAAAAAATTGAATTTCTATAGGTTGAAATATTTTATATTTTTTTTGTGATTATATACAGCCTCCCGCTCTGGTTGAACAGAAAATGGATGAAGAACACCTGAGAAACGTTTTTGATGATAACTTTGAGTCTGTTTTACAGAATTCAAAGAAAACAAATTTGGATAACATTAGTATGGTAAGTCATAAATAACATCTATTACTAATACTATTTAAAAATTATTTACATCATTACAGTTAAATTTTTACAGCATTACTATGTTTTAGTTAATAATTTTTTATTGAATTATCTACAGGTTATGATTCCTTGCATTCAGATGATAGGTGTTGTAAACCATTACTATTTATTATGCTTCAATATGATATCTGCTGAAATAGAAATTATGGACAACCTTGATGATGATTCTGAGGATCTTGATGACAGATATGGCCCTTATGCCATGATAATGGTAATTTTTTGATTTATGAATCTCATTTGGCTAAATAGATATGTATTAATAAATACTAGTTTTTTTATAAATTATTAGTTTTTTATAACCTTCAAAATTTTGTTATAAATTATTTTTTTTAGATATAACAGGTAATTTTTTTATTGCATTACATATTATTTTACAGCATTAACAGCAATCTTGTATTTTTTTCATAGATCAAATTATTCATTGCTTACCTAGAAAGTGTAAATCATCCAAAACATGCTGCATTCATGAAGGCCGTCCTAAGAGTCTTGAAGATGACTTGGAGGACAAAAAAAAATGCTGTCGACTGTGGTCTATTTGCTATGAGGCATATGGAGATGTACGTCGGTAAAGAAATATGGTTGATGACAATGCCAGATGAAAATAGATATCAAAAATCAACTATTCACACTCTCAGAGCAAAGTACTTAGCAAAGATTCTGCTGTTGCCTTGTAACCTTTGGAGAAATGAGTTACTCAAAGCGGCAGACCAACATTGGAAGAAGCAACAAAAGAAACAAAAGATTATAAGTGGTTTCAATGTGAAAGTTAATATTGGGCTCATGAGAAAGTTTGAAGCAAGAATACAGAAGGAAGTCCTTGGATGAAGTTTAATGAAATTATGTATAAACTTTTGAAGAATTTTATTATGTAAAGTTTACCCAAAACATAAAGTTTGTTTCTGTTGTAATTTTATTTCAGCTTGGCCTAAGTACATTGTAAATGCCACTCTATTTACCTAATATTTATTTTGGTTATCCTCTCCTGTAATGCAGTAATTAACCTTTATGATTTGGTAAACTTCTAATGGAAATAAGAAGATTTTTAAGCATTATACCTTTATATTTAATATTTTTTTAAAGAAATCTGATAAAATGGTATATTGATTTGATAAAATATGATAAATTTATATATTGATTTGCTAACGTATGATAAAGTTGTATATTGATTTGGTAAAATATGATAAAGTTGTATATTGATTTGGTAAATATTAGTTATAACCTTTCTAGAATGTCTCATTTATGATGAATAAACGACCACCTACGTATTAATCTGTTAAAATTAAGTATTGATTTGGAAAAATCTATTAAAATTGTATATTGATTTGGTATATATTACAAACTTTAGGGGCAAACTAGTAAATAACCAACCGAGAGCGTCTCATTTATGGTGAATAAACACCCACGTATCTCTTATATTCATCACTTACTAAAAATATCTCCAATATTTCTCTCTCCCCAAGTTTACACACAGTAGAACAAAACAAGATCAAAACCAGATCGATGCATAAAATTTGAAATGCATCAATCCAAAAAGATGGTGAATAACAATCTGAAATCCTGTACTCCTCCTCGTAAGCAAATTAATACCTCTATTTATTTATTTTCGATATTATTTATGTTTATAACAATCTGATTCCAACTATCATTTCATCTATCTAGAAAATAGGAAAAGTGTTAGGCTGATGATAAAAAAAGAGTAGATTATGGAAACGGTAAAAAAAAGTCGCCAGAAAAATCTATAACTATATCAAGCAGTAAGTGATTTATTCTACATCTTTATTTCAATGCGATGTGTTAAATTTGAGTTTTCATGCTTGAAAATAACTGAAATTTGTTAAAATTTGTACTGTAATGCTCTAAAATCCGAGTTAGGTTGATATTAATGAATTAGGTTACACATTGTAAATATTTTGTATAAATGATTGTTCATATGCTTGAAAATCAGTTTGATGTGATTAAATTTATACTCTAATGCTCTAGAATGTGATTTATGTTCATATGAATGGTTTATGTTAGCCATTGTCTAAAGTATGATTAAATGTGAGTTTTCATGCTTGAAAAACACTATAATGTGTTAAAATTTGAACTCTAATGCTCTAAAATGCTAGTTAGATTCATATGAATGAATTAGGTTACATATTGTAAATATTTTGTATAAATGATTGTTTATATGCATGAAAATCAGTTTGATGTGATTAAAATTATACTCTAATGCTCTAGAATGTGATGTAGGTTCATTTGAATGGTTTATGTTAGCCATTGTCTAAAGTATGATTAAATGTGAGTTATCATGCTTGAAAAACACTATAATGTGTTAAAATTTGAAGTCTAATGCTCTAAAATGCTAGTTAGATTCATATGAATGATTTAAGTTAGCCGTTGTCTAAAGTATGATCAAATGTGAGATTTCATACTTGAAATCACTGTGATGTGTTAAAATTTGCACTCTAATGCTCTAAAATCCAAGTTATGTTGATATGAATGATTTAGGTTAGCTGTTGCCTAAATTATGATTAAATGTGAGTTTTCATGCTTGAAAATCACTACGATGTGTTAAAATTTGTACTATAATGTTCTAAAATCCGAGTTAGGTACATATGAATGAATTAGGTTACAAATTGTTCATAAATATTGATAAAATGATTGTTTATATGCTTGAAAATCAGTTTGATGTGATTAAAATTATACTCTAATGCTCTAGAATGTGATTTAGGTTCATTTGAATGGTTTATGTTAGCCATTGTCTAAAGTATGATTAAATGTGAGTTATCATGCTTGAAAAACACTATAATATGTTAAAATTTGAACTCTAATGCTCTAAAATGCTAGTTAGATTCATATGAATGATTTAAGTTAGCCGTTGTCTAAAGTATGATTAAATGTGAGATTTCATACTTGAAAATCACTGTGATGTGTTAAAATTTGCACTCTAATGCTCTAAAATCCAAGTTATGATGATATGAATGATTTAGGTTAGCTGTTGCCTAAATTATTATTAAATGTGAGTTTTCATGCTTGATAATCACTACGATGTGTTAAAATTTGTACTATAATGTTCTAAAATCCGAGTTAGGAACATATGAATGAATTAGGTTACAAATTGTTCATAAATATTGATAAAATGATTGTTTATATGCTTGAAAATCAGTTTGATGTGATTAAAATTATACTCTAATGCTCTAGAATGTAATTTAGGTTCATTTGAATGGTTTATGTTAGCCATTGTGTAAAGTATGATTAAATGTGAGTTATCATACTTGAAAAACACTATAATGTGTTAAAATTTGAACTCTAATGCTCTAAAATGCTAGTTAGATTCATATGAATGATTTAAGTTAGCCGTTCTCTAAAGTATGATTAAATGTGAGATTTCATACTTGAAAATCACTGTGATGTGTTAACATTTGCACTCTAATGCTCTAAAATCCGAGTTAGGTACATATGAATGAATTAGGTTACAAATTGTTCATAAATATTGATAAAATGATTGTTTATATGCTTGAAAATCAGTTTGATGTGATTAAAATTATACTCTAATGCTCTAGAATGTGATTTAGGTTCATTTGAATGGTTTATGTTAGCCATTGTCTAAAGTATGATTAAATGTGAGTTATCATGCTTGAAAATCACTGCGATGTGTTAAAATTTGTACTCTAATGTTGTATATGAATGTATTATGTTAGATATTGTTCAAATTTTGATTAAATGATTGTTTATATGCTTAAAAATTAGTGTCATGTGTTAAAATTTGAACTCTAATGCTCTATATTCCGAGTTACGTTTGTATGCATTATTAAGGTTGGCTGTTGTCCAATATTTGATTAAATGTGACTTTTAATGTTTGAAAATCACTGCGATGTGTTAATATTTTATTGTATCAATATATGAAATGGACGTGTAATGATTCATTAAATTCTTAAAAGTTGGATAACATTGTTAATTATTTACAGGTAAAAGTAATGAAGGACTCTCAGAACCAGAGGGATTTAATACAAATGAAGTATCTTCCAAACGAAAAAAAATATGTGCTAAAAACAAAGTTACTGTTAAAAGAGCAGCTGCTGATGACATCCCAATTGATGAAGGAAGAAGCCAAAACAAAAAAAAAGAAAAATGTTGCAGCAGTTGATATTCCAGATTCAACTGAGGTACTTGTCGATGCTGAACAAATTCAATCAGACAATGTTTATACATCAAAGACATATGCTCCAACTGCTGTGGTAGAGAAGGTAGTGGTAGAGAAGGTAGCTGAAAAAGGTAAGATGATGAAAAATCGGAGGATTAATGCGAAGAAAGTGGTAGAGAAGGTAGCTGAAAAAGAAGTTGATGAAAAAGAAATTGCTAAAAAAGGCAAAGCAGTCAATATTACAGTTTCAACTGAGGTACTTGACGATGCTGAACAATTTCAATCAGAAAATGTTGAGACATCAAAGACAGATGCTCCAACTGCTGTGATAGGGAAGGAAGTTGTAGAAAAGGTAGCTGAAAAAGGTAAGATGATGAGAATTCGGAGGATTAAATCGAAGAAAGTGGTACAGAATATGGATGGAAAAGAAGATGCTGAAAAAAAAGTTTCTAAAAAAGGCAAAGCATTATTTCCCAATATCGTCGCAAGAATGTCAGTGCGTCATTTGAATCTTTTGTTAAAAGCATGCACAACAAGACAGCTTAAGGTTATAGAAGAAATGGGTTTGGGACATTTCATCAATAATTTTGAGTATATGTCGGTGCCAACCAAGATGACATTTTGGATTGTACAAAACTATGATCTTGAAACGGACACTATAAAGATGGAGGATGAAAGAAGAATTAAAGTAACCAAGGAATTAATTTATGACATTTTGGGTGTTCTGATGGGTGAAAAGAAAGTTATCTCTCTACCTAGCACAACGTCTGAAGATAAGACAACTACAGATTGGAGAGCAACAACACCCTTTGCAGGAGAGGATGCAGACAGGATAAATATTTCGTTTCTTGAAGATCATGTTGCTAGATTGACCAAAACAGATTGGTCTTTCCAATTCGGCTTTTTGGTTATTTTCTTCTCTTGTCTAGCTGAAGGGAACAAAGATGGCACTACAAATCAAAGATTCATACCATCGGTAAAACGAATGGAAGAATTTCAACAATTTGATTGGTGCGAGTATATTTTTGACTGTATTCGATCAGAGATCCAGGATTGGGAATCAGGAAAAACCTTTGCTGCTTCCACAGTAGTATTGGCGGTATGTTTTTTTTTACAGCATTAACTAATAATGTATTATTTCTTAAATATGATGCAATAAATTTTGAAATATAATGCTAATATATATTTTTTCTTTTTTAGCTTATATACTGCAGTTCAACAGATTCGCCTGATCTAAAAGTGGAAAGAACATCACCTGTATTCAAAGGTTGGAGTACAGACTTGCTAAAAAAAAGAGAAGCACAAGAAATAAGGAGTGGAGGCTTTGGTAAACTTCCTATATTCAAAGAATTTGAATATATTCAACCACCAAAGATCAAATTGAAGAAAAGGAAAGAACGAAATAATCTACCAGGTAAGTTATAATCTTATATTAAAAAAATATAGATATATGGAATCATATGATGATTTCTAATATTAGGAATGATCATTGTGTTAACAAAGGGTGGAAGTACTAGCCGAGAAGAGAATCTACAACAGTTCAAAGAAAAAACTAGTCAGGTAATCATCAAGTCGCTTTTGTATTATTAAGTTAAAATATAAGTTCCATATCTTGATGCATTAGTTTAGAAATTTTAATGAATCAAAGTTAAATTTTAGTTAACATAGACTATTTTGCAAAAAAATAAATCATCATATTTTTACTGAATAAAAGTTAAAAAGTTTAATGCATCAAACTCATTTTTTATTTATATAAATATTTAAAAAAAAACAGAAAAAGTTTAATGCATCAAAGTTATCTTTA
Organism: Glebionis coronaria; assembly: GCA_025667525.1. NCBI lineage: Eukaryota > Viridiplantae > Streptophyta > Magnoliopsida > Asterales > Asteraceae > Glebionis > Glebionis coronaria. The sequence continues at coordinate 9,593 of JANFOE010001813.1, forward strand.
GCTAACAATTTATCTTTTTTTTTTAAAACAAACAGGATATGAAGGATTTCTAAAATGATAACCTCATAAAGCTTATTGAAATGTTTGTAATCCTAAAAATAACATATCTTACTGCAATAAACATTAAAATTTCAACAGATCATAGCTTATATATATATATATATATTTTATTTAATTATATATTATATTATATTTCTCAAAATAATACAAGCATATATAATTTAAAATATGTTAAAAAGTTTAATGCATCAAAGTTATGTTTTACTAACATTTTTTTTTCAAAAACACACAGGATATGAAGGTTTTCTTGAATCATATGCTCATAAAGCTTATTCAAATGTTTGAAGATCATGACGAGAAGCTAAAAATAGCACTAATTGAATACCCAGTTGACGATGACTTCAAGGAGATTGTTCAAAAAAGAAATACATTCTTAAAGAGAATGTATAACGATGATGATCCTTTGAATCATCAAGATAAGACTGATGCAGGTAGAGATAATGTATTGGATGAAGTTGGTTTGAATGAATCTGTAGAAGAAGGTATGAATGAAGGTGACGACGCCGATGAGACAAATATTACTGCGCCTGTTGCGAATGTGGAAGTTGGAATGAATGAAGGTATAGACGCCAATGAATCTGGTAATGCTGAGCCTGTAGCAACGGATGAAGGGAATTCTACGCCAGACTCAACACCAGAATATGAAAGGCGGACAAGGTCAACAATCAAAGATAAAGCAGCAACAGCATCACCTGCTAAAGGGGGAAAAATAAACCACCTATTGCCCCTAAAAAACAACAAAAGGAAAAGCAGGAGAAGCATCGCCCACTAAAGCAGGAAAAACCTCTAAAAGTAAATGAACAATGACACTTCTCTGGTTTCTACTAATATTTTATCTTATATCATATGTTTCGGATATTGAATGTCTGTAATATAACTAGAACACCTTTAAAACTTGAATGTCTGTAGTATATTCTAATCTAGTTACATATTTAAGTAATATGTAATAACTACATTTTATGCAACAATTTCATCGCATCATAATGTTTATAAACTAAATAGAATTATATTCTATGATATACTACTTAACTAAAGAGTGCAAACTAGATTATAAAGAATATATTAAATCAGCTATTTTCTTTTTTTAATTTGATTTTCTGTCAAAACAGATTGTTTAAATGCTGAAATATGTTCTGAAGTGTGCGATAAAGATGTCAACAAGAGATCTATTGTCATTTATGACAATTCATTCCTTGAAAATCAATCGCAAACGCTATTCTTTGAAAGTAAAGAAGAAGAGATGGAAGTTGATAGTGAAGAAGCAGAGATGGAACTTGACACTGAAGGTGGAATGCAAGATGTTGAATTACCAGATGAAAACCTGGGAGCATATGAAAGTAAATGAAAAACAAACAGTTTCTTATATTGATTATTAATTTCACTGCATCATAGTGATTTAAAACTAGTAATGCACTGTTTAACTATAATGCATGACTAGATAAAAAAACACTATGATGCAGTAAGAAGTAACTATGCTGTAGTAAAACAAGTTATTCTATTTTTTTTCAAAAAAACTGTTGTTTAATTTCTTCTTTTAATAACAGGTTCTAAAAATCTCAAAGAAGCTGGCTTTCCTACAATTAGAATGGAAAATATCAAGAGTTTAATGACCGATTTTCCTTCAATTGAAGAAGTGAACAAAGAGTATTTTGACTACTCCGTTTCAAAGCTACCTTTCTTAACTGAATCAGAAGAGAGTGTGTCAAAAAGTTTCTTAATTGCCAAGCCATCAAAATGTCTACAGATTCAGAAAAAGGGAATTATAAAAGTTTACATAGTATGAAATTGCGGTTACCGAAAAACAACGCAAGAGAGGTTAAAGGTAAAACACCATTGTTTGTTGCCGAACAACATGAAGAATATAAAGAGATTCCGCTATCTGATCAACTACGAACTGAAGGAAACAAAACAACTTTTGATGATATAAGGGATAAATTAATGAAAAAGAATGTCGGAAAGTTGCAATGCATGAATGAAAAATCAAATGATGAAGATAAAGGCAACAAAGAAGGAGATCTGTTAATTGCTGAAAGAAATAAGATAGAAAAAGATAAGCCTGAGCCTGTAACAAGAAAAATGATTATTCATGCATCACCAATTAGCTGTATTGCTCCACCAGTTGATATGGAAAACGATAAACATCAAGTAAAGCTGCCTCCTTCTTTAGTGTCTCCATATTATCAACGGAAAATCATATTGGGCCAACCACTATCAGAAGATGGAAAGAAGATTGCTGAATACATATGGGGTAATAAGTCACCTGAAGGGTAAGTTCTTAATTATTACATAACATATTTTTTTTCACAGCATCAATATTATATATTTACTGCATCAATTATATTTAAATTATATCACATAGTAGTTATTTTTGAAGCATAAAAAGTCACTTTTAAAAAAACTTTGATCAACAACTAACCTATAGAATTATATGAACTTAAGTCTTATTTTAGAACATTATATTGTATTTTTAACACATAGCCTTATATGAACTTAAAATATGAAACTTAAATCTAATTCTAGAGCATTATAGTGCATTCTTAACACATAGCATTATATGAACTTAATTCTAATTCTAGAGAATTATAGTTTATTTTAAACACATAGCATTAATTAAAACTTAAGACCAGTTAGTTATTTATTTAATCTTAAATATGAACTTAAGTGTAAATCTAGAGCATTATATTGCATTTTTAACACATAGCAGTGTTTATCAAACATAAAAAATCAATTTTAAAACAAAATTTGAAAAATATCTAAACTTTGACCAATAACTAAAATAAATCATTCATATGAGCATTAAAAAAACTAAACATACAAACCATCTTGATTCGCTGATTAATTTGTCTGATTCTAGATGATTCCGTAGGTTTGATTCAGTGGGTTTGGTATCACAGCATTATATATATTACCTTGTCTGAAATATTGTACAGTGAGGATGTTTTCAAGATGAATAAAAGAGTTGGAGTTGAAGGTGTTTTTTTCTTGAGCCTGTACCCTGAAATAGAAATTGCTTCACTCATATTAGACTTTTGGTCTATTGTTCAAAATCACGAGGAACAACACAGAGACAAGCTATCAGACGATGGAAATGTATATTGTCATACAGGAATGCTTGTAAGTAATTCAATTATATAAATTTTTTTATATACATAACGTTTTACATTATGATATACATAACGTTTTGCATTTACTAAAAACAGTCTAATTACACTGTTGATTCGAGGAAGACTATTGAAGAAAGAATGGAAGTTTTTGATCAAAATATTCGTTCGGTTTTAACTGAAGCAAAACGGAAGAACTTTAACGATGTTCATTTGGTAAGTAGATTAATTATGAGAATAAAATGATATAATTGTGATGTTCTATAGAATGAAGTTGATTAATGATAACAAAAATATGTACAGGTATTCTTTCCTGCAATAAAGATATCGGAAGATTCATCAAACCATTTCTATGTAATCTGTTTCAATATGAAGACCGCTATAATAGACATAATTGATAACATAAATTACGGCATCGATGATATAGAAACAATATATGGTTCTTTCCCATATGCTCTGGTAAGTCTACTTTTATCTAATACTTAAAGCATTATGGTGCTATTTTTAAAACATCAAACTTATTTGTTTCCTATACCTTGTGAATAGTATTGATAATTTTACTGCATCATTTTTTTTAAATAGTGCATTACAATGCTGTATCTCATACATTTTATTTTAAATTTTCACAGACTGATTCTTTTATAAATTACTTGGAGACACAACATCATCCAAAATGCGCTGACTTTCTAGTTTCTGAGCCTAGCATTATTGATTTTGATTGGAAAACAAAATCGAATACTGTCGATTGTGGTGTTTTTGTTATGAGGCATTTATAAACATATCTAGGTAAAGGAAACTTTTTACAACCTTTGAAGGAAGAAGGAACAATTCAGAAAGCACAATTGAAGATGCTTCGTGCAAAGTACTTGGCCAAAATCCTTCTGATGGACTTTAATGTCAAAAAAGCAAGTTTGTTGAAAGAAGCACAAGCATACTTCAGGAAGAAGCCAAAAATTTCAAAGATTATAAAGGAGAATGATGTCAAATATGATAAAGCCTTGTGGAAGAAATTTAATACTACCGTCGAGAAGACACTTGATAAATAGAGATCTCAGTTTTAAATCTTTTGAATTGAATTTATAATTGTTTTTTCTTCCAATAACTTGTAAACATGAAGGTTTTTCTTTACCAATCATAATGAATATTTTTACTGCATTACTGTGTATATTTTACTGCATTACTGTGCATATTTTAGTTATATAAAGAAGTTATGGAATATGTATTGAGTGGCAGTTGTCATGAGGGATTAGTTTTAATGTATTAAAATTTGAAATTTTATTAAAGTTTTTCTATATCATTTGATAAAATTCTACTGAAATGTAGTAAAGTTAAATTTAACTGTATCCTAAGATATCATAATGTATATTTTTAATGCATTACTGAGCATATTTTACTGCATCATAGTTTAGCTATAATACATCAGATGCAATTCGTAAGATGAAAAAAAAAAGTTATAGCATATGAATGGAGTGGAAGTTGTCATGAGTAGTTATTTTTACTGCATTAATATTTGAAATTTTATAGCATTACTTGATAGATTACAAAAAATACAACATTTTATTAAAAATTTATCTATATGATTTGGTAAAACTCTACTGAAATGCGGTAGACGTTAACTGCATCACAATGCAGTAAAAGATATAATTGTATCATAGGATATCATATTGTATATTTTTACTGCATCATAGTTATCTATAATACATTAGTTTTAATGCATTAAATTATACTGAAATGTAGTATAATAGATAAATTATATGTAAAATAACTACATCACAATGTAAATCATCAAGTATTAAAAGTCATTGCATCAAAATGTAAAAGTAACTACATTACAATACACTTTTGAAAAAACCTAAACCTTTGCATTTATTTCTAGACTTCCTGTATCTCATTCTCATTTTTTTTACAATTTATTTTGAAGAATTTGATCTGAAGTATTTATTAAAATGAAAAATATTAAAAAAAATAGAGTACTTATTTTGGAGTATTTGATCTCAACCCAGATCTTCTAGGGAAAACAGCTTGATTGTTGGGAGAAATGTGTTGATTCGGAGTAGCTTGAAGATTGGCTCTCTCAGACAAACTTGTGCAAGTTCTTTTATTGTGTCCTGCTTTTTCACCACATATACCACAAGTCCTCCTCTTACTAAGTTCTTCAGCTGTGACTTCAGTTACAGGCTTCAACCTAGAAAAGCATCCTGGACCTCTCGCTCTCCTAAGATTTGGATTTAGAACTTTATCATTCTCATTTTCAGGCTCATTGACACCCAGCAATGCACAAATCGCAGCTTTGTTATTCATTTTTGGGACCACTGGTACATCAATTTCTGCTTGCTTGAGCAACTCTTTCATCTTATCTTTGAAAATATGCAAATTATCAACCTTGTGCACCAACCGATCAATAGTAGATTCAAAAATATGATACAATTATGTGACTTCAGTCTGCACTGCATCTGATACACCACTGACCATGCGACGAGCAGAACTTGAAGGCTTTACATTCTTTAACCACCGTTTATGTAAGTACTTTCGTGGAAACTCCTTTACATCATTCATTCTGAGAACATAGAATGCATGGCGACAAAGAAGACCGTACGACTCGTAACGGTTACAGCTACACTCAAGCTTTATCTCAGACTTACAAAACTCAACCTATAATAATAAAAAAAAAAGTATTAGCAGTCATATATACTATTTTGAAATCATATATAAACTGAAATGCAGTAAAATAATACATTTGTAGAAAACAAATACATTGAAATGTAGTAAAATAATACATTTGCAGAAAACAAATACACTGAAATGCAGTAAAGATGAACATACCTGATAAATAGGAAACTCATCTGAACCCTTAAAGATATGATACTGGCTATCACGAACAGAATATCTTTTAGTGTTGCCATTTTCCACAACAGACATAGCAATACAATACTTGTATGAATTAAACATTTCATCTTGCACATCGAAGAAAATGGTTCTAGTAAATAACTTGCAAGCTTCTTTCTCCATTTGAAGGTCTGTTTTGAAAGCTGGCGTTTTATATCTTGAATCATGATCATTTTTCCTTTCAATATACCTTTGATACTTGATAGCAGTGTCATAATGGCTTAAGAATTCAATAAGAGTAAGACGTGGGTTGGTCCATTTTCCAAAGAAATGATTTTCACTTTCCGATCTTGAAGTTGTACGCATTAGACCAGCCATAGGAACATGCCTCAAATACGCAGCTATCCAACTTTGCCTCAGATCAAACATGTCAGCCAACCACTTGTTCTCGCCAAGATCAAATTCATTTATCATACAATTCCATTCTCTTTCAAAAACCTCAGGCGTAATTTGGTCTGTCCACACAATGTTAGAAATACGTCTCTTAAAATCTGTTCTATTACATAGTTCAGCACCCACCTATAATAAAAAAACAAAATAATTATAAGTAAACATGAAATGCATTATAGTGCATATTTACTGCATTATGGTGCATTATAGTGCATATTTTACAAGATTTTGGTCTGAATAAATTTCTGAAAATTTTTTTTAAGATAAAATACCTTCGTGCCCAATTTCATCATAATGTGCCACATAAAAAGCGGTGAACTGTATTGCAAAAAACTTCAGCTATTGCAATCTTCATTGACGGATCTTGGTCTGTGATGACAACTTCTGGAGCTTTACCAAATGCTTCTTTAAATTCTTTAAGCAACCATATGTAAGCTAACGCACTCTCATCAGCAAGCAAAGCAGCATCAAATGTAATACAACGGTTATGATGGTTGATACCAGTAAAGGGAACAAAAACCATTTGATACCTATAGTTAAATAACATAATAACAAATTAAAAAACATAATAAACTAAAAAACATAATTTTTGGAGATAAAAAAGAAAAAAATTTATACTTGTTAGACCGAAAAGTCGCATCAAAAGAAACTATGTCAGCGTAGCAAAGTTTCTGATACCTTCTTCATCAGCCCAGAATAGACCAGCCAAGCGATTATCAGGACCTAAAAAAAAATTAGAAACTAATTATAAAAACTACTTGATAAAATCTAAATGCATTAAAATATATGGTTAATTCAGTAAAAAAATGAAACATCAAGGTTTATGTTTTAAGTTATAAAACATGATGTAGTAAAATCTAAAAAGATTAATTTACTAGAAAAAAAACTCAGATAATAGAAGAAATAACCACCTTTAAAATGTTTGACAAAAAAACCAGGGGAGTGAAATTTTCGACTAATCAGCTTCTCTACAGCCATCTGAGCGTCTTGATCACGAATAAAAACAGTAATCTTCTTTTTTTCATTCTTACAGTCATCAACTGTTACACCAACGTTATCAAACCCACCGTGAAGCTGTTTCATCAATCTAAACCCTATAGCAGGACCAAAATTTGCATTCGAAACTTGATAGAGGAAATGCTGCTTTGTATAACCCACATTCCTCGAATTCTTCATAAAAATCATGTCTCTTTCAGCTACAAGTGGGTGATTATGACCCTCTGTGAAACTAATAACCTTAAAGATTTTTCCTTTTTTCTTAATAAGAATTGACGCCAAACACCCACACCTAAACGTAGGCTTCCTCCTAATCTGCTTTTTCTTAATATCTCTAAACCTTTGAAAATCACCACTACCACCGCCATCTTCAACTACACCATTTTCTGGTAGATCAACATCTACATTATCAACACTAGCTTTATCTTTAGGTTGAAGAAAACCTTCTCTACTACAAAGTAAATACTTTGTTGTCGGTATATCAGAACCTACTGCCTTGTACTCTCCACCTCTCCTAACATCAAACCACCCTTTTTCCCATAAGCTACATAGAAATTGTACGCTTGATCAATTGAAACAAATTGACATCCTACTATAGGTACTTGACCATGGGGTAACTCATCAGGAAACCAAGTCCTAGTGCCATCTATGCCAACTTTATAGTAACCTACATGATCTCTTACGGTAATTGTTTCATAATCATCTGCGGCTGCAAAAATAAAAAATAATAAAAAAGTAAGCTAGATAAATGATATAAGTTAAATAAGAAATAAAAACAAAAAAAACCATAAAATGTTGAAAAATAAAAAAAAAACTATGAAGGATTCAGTAAAATATAAAACTTTTAACAAAACCTAAAACCACAATTCAATAAACAATACCTATAATGCAGTAAAACAACCTTGAATATAAAATCAAGCCTATCAACATCAAATCACATATCAATCTCTATTCTGATCAATCTCAATTTTAATCAATCTCTATATTAATAAATTCATGATATAATCAACCTAAAAAAAGTAATTCAGTATAACATACCTATTATGCAGTAAAAACAACATCGACTATAAAATCAAGCCTATGTACATCAAGACACATATCAATCTCTATTCTGATCAATCTCAATTTTAATCAATCTCTATTCTAATAAATATCTGATATAATCAGCTTAAAAACAGTAATTCAGTAAAAAAATACCTATTATGCAGTAAAACAACCTCCACTATAAAATCAAGCCTATGTGCATCAATCACATATCAATCTCTAATCTGATCAATCTCAAATCTAATAAATATCTATTCTAATAAATATCTGAAATAAAAAGCTTAAAAACTGTAATTCAGTAAAACATACCTATTATGCAGTAAAAACAACATCGACTATAAAATCAAGCCTATGTACATCAAATAACATATCAATCTCTATTCTGATCAATCTCAATTTTAATCAATCTCTATTCTAATAAATATCTGATATAATCAGCTTAAAAACAGTAATTCAGTAAAAAAATACCTATTATGCAGTAAAACAATCTCCACTATAAAATCAAGCCTATGTGCATCAATCACATATCAATCTCTAATCTGATCAATCTCAAATCTAATAAATATCTATTCTAATAATTATCTGAAATAAAAAGCTTAAAAACTGTAATTCAGTGAAACATACCTATTATGCATTAAAAAAACCTCGACTATAAAATCAAGCGTATATGCAACAATCACATATGAATCTCAATTCTAATCAATCTTAATTCTAATCAATCTCTGATATAATCAATCTCTGATATAATCAACAAAAAAACTGTTATTTAGTAAAACATACCTATTATGCAGTAAAACAACCTCGACTTAAAATCAAGCCTATGTGCATCAATAACATATCAATCTCTATTATGATCAATCTGAATTCTAATCAGTATCTAATCTAATCAATATCTGATATAATCAACCTTAAAAATGTAATTCAGTAAAACATACATATAATGCGGTACGAACTAAAGAGTTTAAAAGTAACTAAACTACAATGCAGCTAATATAAAGAGTATTAAAAAAACGCCATGATAAAAACTTACAAAAAACACCAGAAGATGATGATGATGATGATGACGCAACACTACTAAACGAAGATTCAGTAAACATAATGAATCAATAACCAGTGGTTAGAGTTACGGTGGTTACAGTTATGGTGATGACGGAAGTTGGTTACGGTGGTTGGTGACGGTGGTTCTCGACGATAGTTCCGATTGGTGGTTATTGGTGGTTAGGGTTTATCAGTTTAAGATAAACCGAAGAAGAAGAACAACTAAAAAAATTAGATGAAAAAAAACTATATATAATTTCGGTAAAAATTGAAAAAATGCCCCTGAAGTTTCTAGAAATACAAAAGTACACCAATTTTTTTAAAAAGGGGGGGACACATGGCAGCATGTGGTTCCACCTCATTTATTTTATTTTAAATTTTGTTTTATTTTACCAAACTCTATATATATATATATATATATATATATACATATATACATATATATATATATATATATATATATATATATATATATACATATATATATATATATATATATATATATATATATATATATATATATATATATATATATATATATATATATATATATATATATATATATATATATATATATATATATATATATATATATATATATATATATATATATATATATATATATATATATATATATATATGCTGCTACTGCGTACTTTATATGGATGGAACGTAATTCAAGACTTTTCAAGAAAAAGCTGTTGTCCGTTGATCAGATTGTTCAGCTTATTTGTGATACTATTCGGTTGAAGTTGATTTCATTTCGTTTTAAGAAGTTATCTACCAGGTCGAGTTTGCTGCTTGACAAATGGAGGGTGCCTAGCTCTAGGTTTCTTCATGATGGGAGTGCCGGGTGAGGGTTGTACTCTTTTTTCCTTGTCTAAGGTTTTTCCCACTGGGTTTTCTTTGGAAAGGTTTTTTAAGGAGGCAGGCTCATTTGGATATCATTTTCTCCTTTCGTGCTGTTGGTGGTAGCTGAAGACAATGTGTGACTTCATGTTTGCATCTTGGTTTCTTTCTAGTTTACTTGCATTGTAGTTCTAGATTAGTTTGTGTTTATGCCATGACATAATCACGTGTTAACATGCTGCTTGTAGCATGCGGTTAATGTGGTATCTTAGCCACATTCCTTTGTACTTCAACGCGTTTTTGGTTAATATATTTACCGTGGAAACCCTTTACCAAATATATATATATATATATATATATATATATATATATATATATATATATATATATATATATATATATATATATATATATATATATATATATATATATATATATATATATATATATATATATATATATATATATATATATATATATATATATATATATATATATATATATATATATATATATCTTTACATTATATATAATAGGAGGGAAATGCCAGATAAGCATGCCACTAATCCATGTCATCACTTTCTTAATTAATTTTATTATTATTTTTTAAGTTATTATGTAATTCGGATATAAAAAGTATGAGAAGCAGGGACTCGAACTCGGGCATTTAAAATTGGTTGACAGAAGCTCAACCAATGGAGCATTACAGCTTTTGTGATAAATTCTAGGAAAACAAAACTGATAAGGAATTAAATATACGATTTTGTTATCTTTTTTAACAAGAAAATATGGATGAATTTATTTTATAAAATTTAGAATCGTTTGATAAACCCTGAAACTTTTTTTTTTTTTTGAACGGCAATAAACCCTGAAACTAAAACAAAAAATTTACATAATCACAATCACAATCACAGGGGCGACTAGAGTTTTATATTGTGAGTAATCGAAGGAAAAATTCAGATGTTTCATGCATGATGATGATTTAATTTCCTTATCCCAATGATTATTATGCGTGTCATTAGGGTTTAAAGAGATTTTTAGATGAATCAATAAGGTGACTTATTAAAGTTTATTTTTCCAATTTGCATTAATAAGGTTTATGGTTTTCGTAGGTTGAATTGGCCAGATTGATTAATTATCAACAATCGTAAGGTTTATTGATTAGTTTTTTGTTTTATTTGAGGTTTTAGTAAGTGATTGCGGAATACTTAGATTTATGTTTTATTACCGATGATTCAGTTCTGGAGAAGAATGACTGTACTCGGCTTAAAGTTTGAGGTTTTATTATGACTCGGCTTAAAGTTTGAGGTTTTATTATGATTAGTTTTATTTTTTATTTGAGTTTTTTGTAGGTGATTTCAATCGTGTGATTTTGAGATGAGATTTTTTGTAGGTGATTGCAATCGTATGATTTTGAATTAGTTTGAATTATTAGATTAAGGTTATATTATTAATGATACGATTTCGGAGAAAAGTGATTGTGTACTCAGCTTTGAGTTATGTTTTGGAAGTGATATCGTAGAAGTATGTGGACAATGTGGATGTTGTTAAGTTTAAGTTAGAGAACAAGGTACGATAATTGTGATTAGATTTAGGTGTTAAAAAGATCTATTAACTGGCGATGCACAGATTAAATCTTGGAGATGTGTGATATGTGTTCATAAAGTAGGTTTAGGTTGTTGATGTTGAGCATAAAGCCATTGATTTGGTTGTGTTGTTCAGCGTAGAAAAGAATGTTCTTGAATTTGATTGAATTTAGGTTAAATCAGAATTTTAATAAAGAATCGGGGTAACTCTTCATAAGCTTATCTTTTTTAGAGGAGCCGATCCTTTGTAAAGTTCGTAAGCGAGGATTATGGTATATTAACACTAAGATCTTAGATATTGGTTTAATATAATTAGATGAAGTAGAGATACTCAGATCAGCATACATACAAATTGCTATTACAAAGTAAGCTTTCATCATACAAAATACTGGAATATCTTTAGTATTTCTAATGTGTTGGGATGCACTTTAAATCTGAGCCGTGTACGGTGTAAATTTTTAGAGGCTATATGGATGGGGGGATACAGTAGGCTCTGAAGTAGAATTTAGGTAAATTAGCTTTAAGTGTATTGGATTAGGTAAATCTGAGTTTTAGTAAAGAATTGAGGTTACCATTCATGAGCCCATCTTTGTGAGAGGAGCCGAAACTTTGAACTGCTCATAAACCGAGGATTGTCGTATATTAACGCTATGATAACAGATTTTTGTGTAACAAAATTAGATGAATAAGAGAATACTCATATCAGCATAAATACGAGTTGCTATAACAATGTTAGCTTTTATCATACCAAATATTGGAATACCTGTAGTATTTCTAACGTAATGACTTGCTCTTTAAATATTTTCTATGTAGGGTTTAAATATGTTTAGGCTATATGGATCCAGAATATCTGATGAGGGGATATGGTATGCAGTGAAGTAGGATTAGGTAAATTTGATAACCGATTGGGTCACATGTCGTGCTTAGTGATTATATTTTAGCTACCATAAGCATGAGTGTATTGAATTAGGTAAATTTGAGTTCTATTAAAAATATAGGGGTTGATGTTCATAATCTCATATTTGTGAGAGGAGCCACTCCGTTTACTGTTGCAACCGAAGGTGTAATTCAAATTGACTCGGTAATGATCTACATAAACTTGGTTATAAGGTTATGCGTTCACTTTATTAACATCTACGTTCTTTATACCAGTTGTTTCAAAATAATGAAACCATTGTCACGCTCATATGTAGTATGTATTTTTTATATTGACTTGAATGCTAATTAGAAATCTCCATCCATCAAACTTCTATTCCATCTTTTGTAAAATGTTATCATAAAATTTAGAATTTTTGAGATAATTATTCTGCAGAAGAAGTCAAATACTTTGTGAGAAAATTAGACGTAACAAAGGTTTATATTAGGACATTGATGCCATAAAACCATCTGGTGGATCAATGAAGACATTGATTGATATCTGTAAATGTTGTATGCCAAGAGCCTATCTCCTTTGCATTGACAAATTGTGGAACAGACAATTTTTTCGATTTCATTGACAAGTTGCTATTGGTTTAATGTGACATGTTTATTAGATATATATCAAGAATATAAATGTAAAGATGGAGCATATAGTCAGCATTGAAATACTTCCATTTTTGTGGGGTTTGCCCATCTTATATGACGCTACTCCGATTTGGTCAGTATCGTATGGTTTCATATCATTTTTATTTTCTTCTTTTGTGATCATTCCAGAAAATTGATGGAACTTTAGATGCTGAAGTTAAGCGCTGGACAACAGGGAAAGTAGGGAATTTGTGTAGAGGGTGAAATTTAGAACTATTTACTTATGACTAAGTTGTTGGGGGTTATAGTTTAACTGTAATGGGTCACTGTGTAAAATTAAAGAATAGAAAATGATAATCTGTTCTTTTAATGGAAAAGCTTTCTTCTAAACCTTTTTATAAGAAAGGTAACTTACTATTAAATTATTATCACATTTAACAAACCAATCATTTATAAACACGTAACCTCATGTGGGAAATTAGTTGGGCATGACAAGACAACCCAACCCACTCCACATTATTACCTATTTTACGTGACACCCAATGTGCTACATCAATATTTGTATTTGTTCTACTACATCTACTTTGCTGCATAAGGATTCAAACTACTGTAAATATGTGTAAGTTGTTGGTCACAGGTAAAACCTTGTGGGAACTACGATTATTCTGAAGTGCTCATCATTTCTTAATATGATGCACATCTACTCACAACCTAACCCCTAACTGTCATCGAGCGTAATAGCTTGAGCACTGAGCCATGATGAGTGCCTCCATAAGGCTCGACTGAGCAGATCCATCCATTCATCCATTAACCCAACATGAACAAATATTTTTAAAGAACAAAATATTGAGGTTATAGTGCTACTCAAGCCTTGGATGTACTATCGGTTTCTTTATTTTTAAAGAACAAATAGTTGTGTATGTGTTCTTTATATGCGATAAATACTTAAAAGATTTGATGTTACAGGTGCAAAAGAGTCTGCCCGCCACTTTTCGAAGAACAAATATTGCGATATTAGAGTATGCAAAAGATGCAGCAGTAGGTTCACCCGCAGCATTTTGTGATAAGGCTTCTCTCTACAAAAAGGATGTTGATTTGGAGTTCGTTCCTGTCAGTTTTGCCAGCGGTGAACACGACCCACCTAATTTTATTGCTTTGAACGTACTATAAGAATCATATGTCCCTAAAATTTCCAGTTATTGTAAATAATATTGTTTGCTTAAAATCTCGGTATATTTGATATGTACTTTGATATAATGCAGGCATTTGGTCAAGTTCCAGCATTTGAGAATGGTGATCTCTCGCTGTTTGGTAATTATAACTATTCCCTATTTTAATCATATATGTGAAACCTTTTGCCGAGCGTGTAGCGTATACGATATATATACCTGACTCATTTTACTGCATTTTCTCAGAACTGTACAATTATGATGTTGTTGGATGCAACAAGTTTTTTAGTTAGTTCATGCTTCATTTGTAATCCTTTGAGGGTGATTGGGATTGCTTATAATAGTTAGTAGATAAGCATCTTAATAATAATCATTTTAGGAATCTGATATAAATAGGTACTTATAAATTAGGTGTTGGGCTGTCAGCTGTCTAATTATTAAAGTTACTACTCTTAATTTTCTTTTGAAAAGTAGGTGCTTAAAATTTAATTTTCTATTTTCAAGTTTTGAGGTGAATAGGCCAGTTGGCATGTAGGATTATAGGTTTATGTTTTGCAATTCACTATTTATTTTACATCGCAGTCCTTTTCTCTAATTATCCACTATTTGAAGCTAAACTTTTAGCTTTTCAACTTGACATAAGTTTCTGTAAAAGATATCCTCCAAAAATTCATACAAATTATAAAGCTAATAATTTGATCTTTGTTTTTGTTTTCTAGGAATGGGCGATCACGATCATGCCAGTTCTGCAGGAAAAGTTTGAAAAGAGTGAACTTAACTGATATTTGGACTTGTGTTGAAAGCAGTGACATAATTGAGCAATCTGTAAGTAAGACAGAGATACATATGTTCCTTGTCTATGTTGGCTGTGATGTATGCTTACTAATAAAGATGGTGATACAGCCATTTCTCTATCTCAAATAACGAGAATTCTGCTATGTTTAATAAGGTGATGATTGAATACACGCTCGAGAAAGGTAACAAAAATGCCAGAGGCTTTTATATGCTACACTACGCTGCTTGTCACGGGGCAGACATGCTGTCAAACTGTTAGTCAACATAGGATATGATGTAAACATTGCTGATGGTAAATTTAGACCTGGTATGTATCTATCTTGTGGTTGTCTCACAGTATAAAAGGAATTCACACTTGGATATGGAAACAAAGACAGTGATAGAATACTATCATCAGGTTGGATTCAAGGGTGTTTGGGCTTATTCAAAATTAGGCAAATATAAAGAATGGGGCTTGGTGAATAGACATGATAAACAACGGCACATGAATGGTTTGAAGACAAACAAGTGCCTGCAGAAGTGGCAGAATGGTGAAATTCATAGCCGGCCGAACACATACGAGGTATGCTTGACCTGACTAGCAAATTTCCATGACATGGATGTGCACTATAGGATCAGTCATCAAAGGAGTGAAAATATAACAGATCTCGAAAACATTTGTTTGTGCATTGGGTGAATCAGTGATTGTGAGCAGGCTCTATGAGATAAAAGATGGTTGTCTTGAAGCTATGGCTAAGAAACAGGAAGAGCTTGCTGAACTAACAAGAAATCACAAGGTATTTTTTATGATTAATGTTTAGCATACTGACATACATCTTCATCTGTCCAGTTTATTGGCATTGAAATAAAATATGGCATTCTGACCCATTTGAGGTCTTCATAAAGATGATCAAATATTGCATATGCATTCCATTATTGAAGCATATTTACTTTATAGCTCACACTTCTATTGTTTAAAAATAAATGTCTTAGTTTAGCTTTAGATCTGCTCTAATTTTGTCCTTAAAGTGGAGGTAGTAAAATGTGTCAAACAACAACTCATATTTTCTCAGCGGACGATAAAAGTGCAGGTTTTTAAACAAGGAAAGTAAGCATAAAGATGGTAATTCGATAAGAGGAAATAAAAGCTAATAAATTATCCATTGATATTTATACACTTATTTATGAACATTAGTAATTTTATCCTCCAAGTAACATCTGTGTCACTAATCTGAGTTTGTTAACTGCACTATTTTTGTTTTACTTTTCAGTTGCTTTTGGTTTACATTTGTTGCATATTAGGCAAGACTCCCATAGGTTGCACTTTGTTTGGATTCGCAGATGCCTCATTGTGCATTTTATAAACTACAATAATTAAGTTTATCAAGACAGAAGTCAAAGAGTGATGGACGTAAATATAATTCAAAAGCTCATTGTGCATTTGGAATTATATATTGATAGTGATGGTAAACTACTGGAATGCTGGTGTTTGTTTATGCCTATTTGTAAACGCCGTTAACTTAGGTAGTGTAATCCTTAGCAAATTTTATGTGCCATAAAGTAATTATATTTTTTTGATCCTTAGCATTTTACCCCTCAATTTGCTTCTTGAATTTTTGAGATATTTTTAAGTGTTGTAGTTCTAGATTGAACAAACTTTTGAGAGGAAATCATATTATCGATTATTGTATAAATGTTTTTTGTAATTAGTAATCAAATGTGAATTATATGTATATTTGGGGGTCACTATATGATCAAATAAGATGGGAATAATTCGATCTTTTATAGCGTTCAGGAACAAAAAGAAGTTTTGAATTCTTGAAAACATACAGCGAATTTAGCTTTAACATACAATTTGAGTGGATAACATACTAAACTGTTCGAATTTATGTAAAGATAAACTATTTGGTAGAAGTTACGAGCGAAGAACTAATAAATAACATCTCTTCTAAAATAAGCTTAACATCTCTTCTAAAATAAGCTTAACGGACACGATTATGATAAGAAGAGTTGAGATTAATGTGTATCCACTTTTTATCAAATCAACTTTCAACTTTTAAAAAAATTTAAATATTTCACAAACGATAAATCGTCAAGTGACAAAAAATACATCATTACAACGAGAATTAAGTCATTTTTCTATCGAGAGGCACATATGTATACTTTCGACAAACTTCTGTTTTCTTTGAGAAAATCATATATGATTCGTATCACGAATCATATGTGATTTTCCATATATGATCCGTGATACGAATCATATATGTTTTTCTCATAAAAAAAAGTTCGTCGAAAGTATAAATGTGTCTCTCGATAAGAAGATGATTTAAGTCTCGTCACGATGGTATGTTTCGTTTTGCGTAACGATTAACGATTCGTGAGATATTTAATTTTTTTAAAATTGAATCTTCAAAAATTTTAACCTTCTTTTAGGCACAATCGCTATGATTTGAAAGGTTCAACTGTATAATTAAACACCTGAAGTCATGTAATATTGATGAGAGTTTATGTGTATTTTGTTCTTGAAAAAATAAAGTATATTTTAAGTTATAACAAGATTGCTTATACACGAATATGAAATTATTTTTGGAATGACCACTATTTTTGCATGAAGAACCATACACAATTTTCAAGTGCTAAACTGAATAGAGGTTTAAAAGTAATTTAATCGAATTATATATGGATACAAAAACCATTAAATATAATAAGTGCAGATAACCCGAAAAACATTGTTGTAGGGCTGGGCAAACCAAATCGACAAACCGAGTCGAAGCGATCCGAATCAAACTGAACCGATCATTTTCTGTTCGGTTTTCGGTTTTGCATATTTGTTTCGGTTTTTCTTCGGTTTCGGATTAAAACCGACAAAAATACGTGTAAACTATATATCCGGTTTAGTTTTTCGGTTCGGCTTGGTTTCAGTTTGGTTTTTTCGGTTCAGTTCGGTTATGGGTCGATGCTCAGCCTTACATTGCTTCCATGATTAAAACAAAGTTTGTGGAGTTTATATCTTATAAGACAAATATTTAGCTAAACAAAAAGTGTAAAGGATAATTACAAGCCATGCCGTTCATCAAGCAGACTTGGCCTTTATTTTCTTTTCTCTCAACAAATGAACATTCTTCTCTTTTCCTTCTTAATGCACATGATAATTATGTTACGATTTTAATTGGTTAACAAATAAATAATTTTTTCTTTGGATATTCATAAGGTGCTCCCGTCCATTGGTTGGGCTTTGCTATTTCCTATCTTGCAATTTTAATTTAATTCGTGAAACACAATCTTAAATATACTTAGTAATATAACAAATGGAAAAAACTCAACAAACATTATTTCTATGCTTTTAACATCAATATTTGGCTAAATAAAAAATGTAAACGATACTTAGACGTCATACCCGCCCATCGGGCGGGTTTTGCCACTAGTATATATATATATATATATATATATATATATATATATATATATATATATATATATATATATATATATATATATATATATATATATATATATATATATATATATATATATATATATATATATATATATATATATATATATATATATATATATATATATATATATATATATATATATATATGTATATATATGTATATATATGTATATATATGTATATATATGTATATATATGTATATATATGTATATATATGTATATATATGTATATATATGTATATATGTATATATATATATATATATATATATATATATATATATATATATATATATATATATATATATATATATATATATATATATATATATATATATATATATATATATATATATATATATATATGTATATATATGTATACTAGTGGCAAAACCCGTCCGATGGACGGGTATGACTTCAAATTATTGCTTACATTTCTTTTCTAAATGTTGGTGTTATTAATTGAAAAGGTCTAATAGTTATTAACATATGGCATGAAAATTGATTTCGTAAAAGTTTATTATATTTACCATATTTGATGACCAAAGATATTGTTATGTTCTTTTAAATTCAATTATTTTTTAAACCGTCGTGTTTATTCTTGGAAATTAAATTTTAAATCGTAAAGTAGTATCTATATGTAATTTTTATAATTTTAATTTCGTGTAAACATAAATTACTGATATAGTCAAAGTGTTTTTATAAACGAGTCAAACTTACCCGGGTCTTACATTTTAGAAACCCGGTGTGACCCGTCGGGGTTTAGATTCTTTTTGTGATTTTAATTATATGTACCAACACACATTTGAAACTGAACCGGTATGTTAAGTGTTGTTTTTTCATAATGAGTGATCTAAATATGAAACTAAACCGCATATCTGAATCTGAATACCATACGACTGTTTGTTTTTTTAAACGTCTATTTCTTTTTTTTAAACGTCAGTGTTTTTTACCAACCTAAAGTTGAATAACATACTTAAGGCATTAATTTAACTACCATTGGGATGTAACGAATAACGTTGTTTTGTTTTATAACAAATTATGAGGCTACCTGCAACAAAGATCTAGTGCGACTTTGACATGTCAGCGTTCTTTCTCGTACGACGTAGTGCGACTTATTTGTCCCATATCGGCCTAGTTAAATTTTTGATATATTTTTTTTCAAATAATTATTTAAATAAAATAAAAAACATTACAATAATATTTATATTTAAATATTGGTAAAAAATGATTAGAAAAAACTTAATTAGAAGTAAAGGAGATCAAATATATTAGCTAAAACTAACTCCAAATATGGTTAAATTAATATATATTATGAGAAATTAAATAAAGCTTAATATATTAAAATTTGAAATTTTAATTTGGTCGCGATCGAAAAGTCGTATCGCCGTTGCGGGTAGCCTGAATAATTAAAACATAAAGTTGCATAATTTATAAAATATATAAGACGTGTAGTGTTTGATCATTTATAAAATATAGGTGTAATAAACATTTTTTTTGAACATTTGACAACAACATTTGACAAAAAAAACAAACACCAGATTCACACATTTTCACTCACATCTTTCACGCACATCTTTCACCTAGTCAAATCCTATCCCCATTTTTCTTAATCATTTTAATCTCATTTCGAATCTCAGTAATTATTGAATCGGTCTTTTTTCGAATGCATTTGGTAATGGATCTTGGGAGTTTTTGTGGAGGCGGTTGCATAGATGGTGAAAGTATGACGACATTGATCTCGATGTTGAGATGGTGAAGGTTTGTTTTGGGTTTGAATTTGCATATAATTGAGGTTAACATATAATAGAGATGGTGAAAGTACAAGGTTTGTTGAGATGGTGATGTTGACATTGATCTCGATCTTTCCACTGTTCTTATTGGCATGTTGGTCATTCGCATATAATTGAGGTCACAATGAGAAGACAACTTTCAACCAGGTAACATTAAACAAAAGGTTTTTTATTTTTACTATAAGTATAGTTACTTTTATATATTGTTATACCGAGTTGTTTCAAAATAAGTAGATCAGAAGATTTAGGCCATTGACGATATATTAAGTAAATTGATGGCCTCAAACGTAGCCTGGTGCGTATTGAAAAGCTTAGCAAATTTGTAGCTACAAAAAAACTATGAGAATTTGGTATGCTATAAGTGGTGCAATGAAGTTGAGAAGGTAAAACACTAAACCTAGAAATATATCAAGTAGTATTACGAAGAGTGCACATAAGAGATAAACATATATAGATTGCTATGTAAATAGGTCTGCTATCAGCTATGAATTTAAATATCTTGTTACAAAAGTTCCCTTTTATAGACTGCTATGTAAATAGGTTTGCTATGTATTATGGGTCAAACCTTTTGTAGTTAGTCTTGTATGAAGGTTAGAAGCCAGTTTTTTGCTTATGCTGTGTATTTAACGTTTAATTAGTAGGACGTATAATTTGTCACTTGACAAAACATGCGATTTTAGAAGTAATTAGAACTGTTGTTCTGTCACACTGTCAGGCTAAAATCTCTTATCTTTATACACCAAGTATATAAGAGACTCAGATCACATTCTTAAACTTAACATGTTTTTGTTACTCATGTTTCATTCTTGATTGTAATACTCATATTAATAATTTGGGTTGTTCTTATTTTGGCAGCGTTTGGGAGATGAAAGCCAACAATGTCTTTATTCTCGTGCAGATAAGAGAAGAATATGTTGGGGGCATTGTTGTTGGATTACCGGTTGATCTCTCATCAAACCCCTGAAAGAACCGATATGTAAGTCTTAATTTCACTAAGTTCAGTCTTTATAATTGACTTGTGATCTTATTTTTCTTGTTTGTTCTGTTTGTATGTGTTGGAGAAAACATGAAGTGCTTTTTAAGTGATGTACAATGAACTCTAGACATACCACATTCAAAATCAATATGAGAAATAAGTACAACTGATCTTTTTCACGCATCTTCTGGATGTCCTAGAATATTTATGCAGTAAGTTTCACAAATCCGTAATCATAGTGTCGGTAGATAGTCGAAGTAGTTTCAAATTGAATATATACGGCGAGGTCATGATCATTCAATGTACTGCCCTGTTAACCTAACTTTGTAATGATCTTTCTCATCTTCACGCAAATATTCAGAATTATATTTTATTTATATCTGAATGAAAAACACATCATACAATTGATTGTATATGCATAATCTTAGAACTATTAGCCGTTTAATCTACTCACAAACTTATTATCCTAAGCAACTATTGGGTTTAGTGACTTATTATTTAGAGATCATTGGGTCATTGCTCCTCATTTTGTATGTCCGCCAAATCCCTGAAACGATCTTACACTTTGTGTGCCATTCCATGAATACCCGAGAAACATGACAAAAAACCACCATCAACCTAAAAAATAAGGAAATGTTTAGGAGCATGCATAACAGGGTCAGGAACAATCGGACCCCGACCAAAACAAATATGCATCAGATGATGACTATAGAAGTTGTACGATCTTCTAATTCTCTATCTGTGATATTATATGTTGTGTCTCGAATCCTTTTTGTTCTTATTTGTCAGCTTTTATCTAAAGATGGGTTTGTTTAAAAAAAATTTTGGTAGTTGAAGTTGTATGATACTATGATTGGTGTTGGGCTTGTGGTCCGGTAGATTAGTCTTTCCTTCAATTTTGAGGCACTTAATTATAATGCTCTTTTGCGTGTACCAGAACTTGAACTTGTTTCTACAATCTATAGGTATCAAAATTGGGGGTTTTGGTGGAATGAGAGGTGATCTATCTGTTTCTAGGTCTTCCTGAACACAAAGATCAGATTTAGTAGAGATATGACTTAAGTTGTAATTGCAATTTTTTTTTGTAGGATGTGAAGATTTTGCGGAGACTTTGAGTGGATGTGTTTATGCATGCAATTATTGATTACTCAAGTGAGTGTGTTGCGAGGTCCCTTATTGGTGATTTGTTAACGTAACAGTTTTCGTGTATTGCTTTGGATTAGGCTACTTTAAAGAACGTGGGTCATGTTGAAAGCTAAGCTTCCTCTTTTACCTCAGCAGCTACTGTTTTTTTTCCAGTTTTTTAATAAAGTTATATTTGGAGTTTGTTTTTTTTAGTATGGCAGTATTACAAGATTTGGTGGAGATGTTTGGGCGAGGCTACTTTACAGAATGTTGGTCA
>JANFOE010001814.1:0-159915 GCA_025667525.1 Glebionis coronaria
AAATGTTAGGGACGTTACGTATATTATTAGTTGTGTATAAATTGTCTGGACATACAAACAAAATTACATAAACAAAATTAAACATTTTTTAAAAGAAAAGATATAACCAATTTTATAGACTTTAGAAGTAAAATGGTTGAATTGCACATGCACAAACTTTATTGACTTCAAAGACATATAACCAATTTTTGAAGCCTCTGACAAAAGAAACCTTAGCCAAAGAAATCGTCTTATCTCACTTTTTGAATAACCGAGCAAAGACTTGAAGCGGGTTTTCTTCATTTGAATTGCAAGGAAAACTTCACCAGACTGCCATTATTTAGATGGTATAGTATTAGAGGCTATACTAAGACCAAGATATTCATTGAACCTATATATGTATAAGTTACATTCCAACTTCTATTTGTGTGAATGATTACCTTTATGAAATAGGAACACAACTGTTAGTTTGGCGTCATGTGACTCTATCAACGATCCATAGTTACCAAAATACGTGAGCAAGTAAGCCTTGATTCGACTCGTATGGACACTTCTTCTAAAGCACAGTCGACCGCATTATTGAACATTTCTGAATAATTATTTTTATCCGTCTAAGAGAAGTGAAACCGGAATTGCTTCAAGACTGCTGACTCGTTCGTAGAATATGTTTGGTCCACAAAATACACAACAAAAATATCAATCTTTTTGATGGTGTTTTGCAGCTTGATCCGACGCATCAGCTTGATCAAATATCTGCCCCAAGCACCATGGATCTTCCTAATTTTACCCCCTACCAAATCATACATGGAAAACTTTCCTTCATTTTCTCGTGAAAATACTTTAATTTCTGCAACGAAGCAATTCTTTCATTATCTTTTTCTTGACGAGTCAAGAAGCCCTTATTTAGTTTTCAAATTTTGCAAAAAACATTGAACTGGTTATCTTTCCTGCACTACTTATATCATCATTTTCTGGAATTGCATATTTCAACCAGATAGGTCGTTAATATTCATCCCTGCATTATCTCCTCCATCCACGTAAGCATCAAACTTTACTTCATCTGTATCACGATTGCCTAAGGTAAGAAATGTTGGAACTTTCAATGTATATACCGCCTTGTATTGCGTAACAGATTTGTCATCCATAACACCATTTCTATATACCATCACCTGTAATACTTACTAGATTGACCATCTCTGGGTAAACAAACTTTGGATACATAGAGAAACCATTTTGAGATTCATCTTTGCATGGTATACTTTCCTCCATAACCGCAAGATCGATGTCCTCTGAACCATGATTCATTGTGTTCGATGGCTCTGAAATCTTTGAGGTATCTAACACTTTACCACATGAATGTTCTTCCGCTATCAGCTGTAATAACATGAATTCACCATAGGCAACATATCCCTCCTGAACCGCAGATTTTTTCTCATGGTAGCAACCTGAAAAAGAAAACTCAGATTATAGATCAGGTAACAACAATGAAGAGAAAAAAAATAGGGTGAAACTGTTGCATAAAAACGATAACTCCGCTATTGTAGTGTGCTAGTGATATACAAACACCCTTGAAGTTCCCTTGATGGCCTTGCCATAACTCTTCATAAACAGAATTGAAAACGAAGGAAGCCTCTCAGTTTTAGGAGAGAGATGGCGTTTCTATTCAGGCTAACAATCATTATTACCGATCCATGCTAGATGAAGAAGCGTGTTAACCTAAAAATCATTTGTTCACCTTTTAATCTCGACTATGTATTTTGTGTGTGGGACAGAAGAACAGATATAATGGGGAATGCATATAAAAACAAATGCAGGCAAGCTTTCATATCCATAGGGTTTCACATCATATCCAACCAATGACGTGTGTTTGTGTCTTGTGCTAAATCAATCAATTTTTTATAAAAGAAATTAATCAGTTGGTTCTGAATTTATTACAAGTGACGTCAATAAAACTAACAAAACGTTCAAATTGCCATCGCGTTGGATATCTAATTCTTTAAGAGTGAAGAATTTTTCTAGTCCCGTCTCTCGGCAAAAATTGCAAAAACAAACTAACATATGGAATACTTTTTACCATTAATTTGCTGCAAGTTGAGCAAGTTTTGTAGTACAGTATTTCTTAATTGAAACCATTAGATGCATCTTTACTTCATTCAACTTGACGTCACTTATGGTTTGGTTTTACTGGTATATTTACCTTCTTCGCTTCTAATTAGACACAAAACAACAACACGCTATCACATAAAAACAATAGGATGAACTGCTGCATAGAACCGATAACTCAGATACAGTAGCCTGCTATTGCTAATACAAACACACCTAAAGTGTCCTCGATGGCGAACCTTGCCATACCTATACACCAAAAAATTAAAAAGAAATTAAAAAGAAGAAAGCTTCTTAACTTTAGGCGAGAGATGGCGTTTCTGTTCACCTAAACAATCATTATAATCAAGCCATGCTAGATGAAGAAGCGTCTCAACCAAATAATCATCTGCTCACCTTTTACTCTCGGCTATGTTATTTGTGTGTGGTGTAGAAGAACATATGTAATGGGGAATGCATAGAAAAACAAATGCAGGCAAAGCTTCCATTTCCATTGGCTTCACCACATATCCCACCAATGACGTGCGTTTGTGTGTTGTGCAAAATCAGTCACTATTTTTTTATAAAAGAAATCAGTAAAGTTTTTGAAATATGAACTTTCCTAAAGCTCATGAAGAGGCGCATCAGCTATCCTATCTACAGAAGCATCTAGGGAAAAATATTTCTCTATTGGACAACTCAGTGGAAGGGGAGGATTCAATGTATGCGCCAAAAGGTTCACCAAAATTGGGGAAAAAGCAATCCTTTACAAACTTATTGGTTTTCACCCCAATGAATAGCGACGACATAAATTATCTTAGATAAAATATTTATAAGAAAAAGCTAATTAGTTATTTTTGTTTCTAGCATAAGTTAAGTGTTAGCTCAAAAAGTTTAAAATTATAAGTGCATATCTGAGATAAATATTTACCTTGTTATTGTTATTGTGTTCTGAGCAGCCAAACAGTCTTGAATACAATTGGACTACTACGGTCATTAATATGAGTTCTTGCACCTACTTCCGAGGTCGAAGCAACACTTGGAGTTAACTTAAGTAAACTGAAAATTAGAAAGTGCATGTAAGAACATGTCTACTCAGGGTTAGTTTAAAAAAACATAGTTGATTAGACCTTTAAATTTTTTGCAAAAAGAAGAAGCCTTAAGAGCGACATCCTTTATAAGAGTCGTTCTTGCGCCTGCATTATTGTTCTTGAATCTAAACTTGACCCTTGAATTATGGAGAATAGTTGAAGTTCTTTTATGATAATACCTTTGCGTGCCTGTAACCTCGATTCTCTCTGCAACTTCCTTCTTTCCATATTCTTATCCTTCGTCCTCACCTTTTTTCTTATCTTCATTTGATGGGTTTTCATCAGGTTTTGGTTCTTCTATTGGTTTCTCGTCGGGTTTCTGTTATTCTTTAGGCTTCTCATCTTCTGGTTCAGGTTCAGGTTCAAGTTCAGGTCCAGGTCCAGGTTCAGGTTCAGTTTCAGGTTCAGGTTCAGGTGCTGGTGTTGGTTCTGGCTCAGGGTTGTGCCGTACTATCTTTAGGCTTCTCTAATAGCTTCTTGCCTTCCATAATTCGTGTTACTATAGCTTTACTTGATCTCCACTCCAGTTTCTACTGTTCTCACTCCTACATATTGAATGTATAGTGTATTAATAAGTTTTGTTTTGAAGTTGTAAAACCAAGCCTACCAAAGTTCATAATCAATATATCACTCACACAATATCCCCCTTCACCAAAATCCAAAGAGCGACTTTATGCAACAACCCTTGAAAATACAGAGTCACATACTGATGTAACTGCGTACAGAAGACACCGGCCATACCAACCCGATGAGCGGGTTTTTTCTAAAAACTAATATGACTTCAATTTAAGACTTGATCGAAAAGACGAAAATAATTAGTTGAATGTATATGCATGTTTGTGTTTACTCGTTACTACCTGCAAAACCTACATATTTTCCACTTATACATTCTTGAGGGTTTGCAGAGCAAATCGTCGGTGCAAATCTGCAATTGAAAACATAATTCACATGAAAACCCATTAATAAGTAAATGCCTTAAAGCTACATTCTCTATTGTAAAACGTTTGAACTAATATCTCATCAAGAATTGTATACCCACTCTTTGTTTTGTTCTTAGACTCACAACTATACTATAACCACGACTTTATTAAATGGATGGCGTAATTTCATATTCGGGTTACACAGGAGGGTATATACGCAGCCTAACCTGCGTATCCTGTGCCCTTTTCTGGACCCTTCAATGGTTGGTCATCTCAAGATGTGCCAAGCGAGATTCAAACTTGAAACGTCCATGAGAAAATCAGGATTGGCCACCTTTGTGGTGGTTAATTAACAAAGGGCCAAGTACTGGTGGCTAGTCAAACAATGTAAGTAGCTTCCTAATGGTACTTTTGTATATTGATGATTCATTCAAATTCTAAACTAAACCACGAAAACAGTTATCTGTGTCTATCTATGTATGTCAAAGACATTAAGAAGTCTAACATAAATGAAGATTTGTACCTGATAATTCGAAATGTAGACATTGTCATTACTGATGAACCAAGGAGAAGCAAAACATCACACTTGGCAGCTTCCATCGCCATATTAGCTCTATCTACATTATCACAAAAAATACAATCTTCAATATAACAGCACATTAGTATACACTTGTGTGTCTCTTAAAAGTCTTTCCAACAGCGTGGCCAGGGATACTAAACAATGGTTACGAAAGGTCGAAAAATAAAAGGTCAATACTCTAATGGCATTCCCTTTTATGTTGAATAATATAGTGGTAGCCTGTTGGATTTCACACTTATGGTTAAGTATCTCTCAAATGTATTTTAAAGTGCTTCATCAATGATATAATTGGTCTGGTATATGACACGTGTAGGGATGCATCTTAGGGTAAACTGGTAAATGTAATTGTAGCATACCCATTTTCCTCATTTTGATATTCAGAGGGGTTTCCTTGTACGACTGGATCTTCTCAGCGGCTCTACATAATGGTCGACCAAGTGACATCCTTTGTGAGTCTCAACGTCCGGGTTTTGGAGTGGCACCATCATCATGCATCTTAAGATCTTCAATCTCAAACAAATTCTCATTCCGTTCAAGTTCTTGTGATCTAAATCTAGCAGACTGCCTTCTAACTTTATGACTGAGCAAAAAAAAGGATTCACACCAATTTGTTTAAATCAGCAAATCAAATTGCAATTCATAAGCTAAAAAATGTTCAAATTGTATTACCCTAACCTTTTGCTCTTAGTTAGTTCTATATCAGAAACTTGTTGAGTTGTAGTCATGGGGCCACCAATTGCTGCAATCATCATAAAGACACCAACTTAATTAATAACAGAACTAAGAAACTTAATTATCAGTTTCAAACAGGGCTTTAGGTGTCTAGTATTTACATTGGCTTCATCTAGGACGTAGAGAGAAAACAAAAGAAAAAAGAATAAGCATATGAATTGCATTATCAATTTAAACTCACCTGATTCATATTCGTAGTCGTAGCTGAAACAGAAGTGTAACACCCCCAATTTCGGTCATAACAGCGGAAGGGTCATTGGGTGTTACTATCATGGTTCAATCTCATAATCATAGAAAACGGCTCAAAACGAGACGTTTTAATAAACATCCATTCAATTTCATTTAGTCAAGATAAAATTTCATACATGGTCCCAGATGATTTAAAAGTTTACAAACTATTATAAATGATAAAAGTTATTTGAATGGATATGTTTTAGAAAAGTGGGCCAAAACATTTCAAATATGCAAGCTTCATGAAACCGCCTTCCTCGAGTGCCTTCAATATGGACCTGAGATAAAACATGCTTAAAAAGTCAGCAAAATTTACCGAGTGAATCTATAGAGTTTAAATTTAAATAAAGAGAACACAAGTATTCAAAATAACCTTCCATGGTTAATAATTTACCGAAATACCATTATGTTGTACGGACATAATTATCGGTTTCATTACATAAGCCTCGTGACATTGAACGTTAACATATATTATTTCAGCCCAACACACCTAGCCAAGTGCGTATATTTCTCTTATACAATGCATCCGATGTTTCATTACTAGTGCATCACAACACCACGTGATAGCTAGCCGCGACCGGACTGGGCGTCACCCCGATAGATCTATCCATAGCATTAGCGTTACTTCGATTAACAATTCACGATTCATGGGTCCTTTTTAAGGCTAAAACTAACTTATGCAATAAATTCCATCTAAGCATACAATCATGTTCCTTGTGTTCAATTTTAAAAGAAAGAGGGTTTACCACAACTTCTCGTTGTACCCTTCATTTATAATAATTACTTTTCCAATAATGAGGGTTTCCACAACTTCTCGTTGCACCCATACTTTTCCAATAAGTAGAGTTTCCACAACTTATCGTTGTACCCTTTTATTTTAATAAAACAAGCATGTTATCCCCCTCGCGGGTTTATAGAACAAGTAAACATGTTAAAAGCGAGGCTATAGACTCACCTTAGCCAGTAGTGGTAATGTGACGATCGCCGACGATTAGTGATGCCCGTTTAAACACGAAAACCGCAACCTACCAATTAAGGCGCGTTCGTTAAAAAAAATCGACTTAAGTATAAATCATACTTAAATAATATAAAAATCAAAATTACAAAACCAAGACAATCCCGAAAAATTTAATAATACAAGTGTTATTACAATATCCTTTTATTCAATACAATTCTTTTAAACACTTGCACTCTCGATATTGACCCGTCTTAAGACGTCAAGTCAACGCAAGTCAAACTATCATTTTACTTCCCTCGGACCAGTAGCTAAGTCATTTACATAATGACTTAACACTTGAGCAAATCACCATGTCCAATGGCGAATACTCAACTCACGCCACATAATTATTGAACTACGTGTCCAAAATACCAGTCAGCATGTACACTCCAAATGTACACACCAATCTACCCTATCTACACTTGTCCGATTTCGACGAAACTTGATCACAAACTCACTTATAATATGAATAAGACTCAGTTCAAATTTCATTCAAAAATATTACTTCTAAG
The DNA here is from genome assembly GCA_025667525.1 of Glebionis coronaria. NCBI lineage: Eukaryota > Viridiplantae > Streptophyta > Magnoliopsida > Asterales > Asteraceae > Glebionis > Glebionis coronaria. The sequence continues at coordinate 7,125 of JANFOE010001814.1, forward strand.
ACCTTCTGCCCGACACATCTTCATGTTATAAAAACCGGACAGATTTACGTCTTTTACTTGTAAAACCATTTTGACATATCTAAACAACTCCATTTATAAAACCGACTCTCGCGTTTGAAAATACACTCATGACCTGAGGTTTAGACTCCAACATCAGTCCTTGAACCTTTTTAAAACTCATTCTATAGTCCCCGAGATTCGATCCAAATATCGACAACAATTTTCGGATTGTGCCGATACCCGTCTCCCGGTACACAAATACTAAAAGTAGCATAACTTTTCGCTCGTAATGAGTTAGAAGCTCATTCAAGCGGCAAAACGAGCGTCTTGAATATTAATACAACAATATCAAATAATATAAGCCTATCTCAGAACTTAAACCCACGAAATAATCTGTTGTAAGCTGCTGTCCCAAAATACATTTTTAGAAATCATGTCAAATAAATATTTTGACCCATTTCCACCACTTTTATACATCTAATATCATCCTAATATCATTTTAAACAACTCATCTAACCTCAATCACCCTTGAATAATCATTTAAAAATTTACCCACTCAACTATTCAAACATACAACAACACCCCACTCAAATATAATAATAATAACACTTATATACAACATAAAAACAAATCAAACACTACTAGTTCATCAAGAAAAATAAAATTTTGAAAAAGTTAATGCATGTGGGAGATTTATACCAAAATGATCCTTGTTGAATTTGCAAGATGGGACTTGTTTTAGTTTTTCTTGATCCAAGCTAAATTTGAAAAATCAAATAGGTTTTGGTGGTGTTTTTGGGCCGTGAGTTTCAAAGGGAGGGAGAGAGATGATGTGAAATTTTTTTTAATAAATAAAATGAGATGTGTGTTAGTGGAGGCTATTTAAATAGTGGGGTGAGGGTAGTTTTTGCCAATTTTGCATAGATTTGGTCCAAAATGAAATTAAATAGTTGTAAGGGTATAAAATGTAAATATTAGATTTTGAAAATGTTTACGGGACTTGGGTTTCGTAAAAATACTTTTTAAAAGTTAAAACGCTTCTTAAATATAATAATATTACATCGACACGACTTAAAACGTAATTAAATCGAAAACGTCGAAAATATTAAACATCGAGACAATCGATAATAAAACGTAAATTTTTGGGCATCCGTCGGTATCGCGATCATTAGTAGTTCTCGTCATTCGTTAAAACGTAAAACACGAGAAATATAAATAAATACAATAAAATCATTCATATGATAATTTGAGAATATGATATCGATACTTAAAGAAATCTTTTTTCAGTTTTCATCGAAACGACATTCTTACGTTAAGTTTCAAGCCATAACCTTCTCGGTTAGCCGATAGTTTAAAATTCTCATTAAAGTAAACATATAATACGTAATAGTCAAGATTAAAATAACGACCTGAAATTTACGGATTGTCACATTATCCCCACCAAATTGGGATCTTCGTCTCGAAGATCAACTTGCGTTCTTCCTCGATCGCTCGTTGAAATCAAAGAGTTAAACGTATTCTGGTCCTCGTCTAGAGTTCCATCACACATGACAATAGGAATTCGACTTCGTTTCTGTTGCCTAACTTCCTTATCGATAATATCAACAAGTACTTTGATGAAATGCAACTTACCGTTGATTCATACTTCATCAAGAGAGATAATAAGATCTTCGTCAGGAAGGAAGTTCTTTAGGTTCGACATATGAAAAGTATTGTGACTTCCTTGTATTTCTCGAGGTAATTTAAGTTTTCAAGGCGTCGGACCTACCATCGATATCATCTCGAATGGTCCAAACTAACGGGGACTTAACTTCCCACGTTTTTCGGAATATATAACACCTTTTTCATGGTGATGACTTGGCATAACTTTTCCACCTACCTCGAATTTCAAAGGTTTTCGCTTCACATTATCATAACTTCTATGTCTACTACGAGTGGTTCACAAACGATTCTTAATTAGCACGACCGATTTATTGATCGAAATAAAATGAGTAGAGTCAATCAATCAATATTGACAGAAATCGAGTCATATCCAGACTGAGTTTTTGAGAGCTTAACAATGAATCCATTGTAATTTGCTCCAACTTCACGAATGATAACGAATAACACAATCGTAATCACTTAAAGGCTAAGTTACCTCTTTTAATCCAGAATACATTGTAGGCTCTTACTATCGGTGGATACCGCACATTAGTGCCATACAATTAATGTCTCAATAGACGAAGAGTAAAATCACCGCACCCAATTAAGAGCCATGGGTTGTGCAGTTTCCTCATTCTTCCTAGGCTTCCTACAAGCATATACAAATCAAAACAACCCCAAATCATAAAGGAGATGTATCACGATCAACAACAAAATCTTCACTTCCTTCGAGTAATGATAAGATCGGCGTGTCGCAGAGTTTTCTTTTCACAGTCTGAAAAGCTTTCTCTTCATCACCGCCACACACAAACGGTTCATTCTTTTTAGTTAGCTTAGTTAATGGTTTTGATATCAAAGAGAATCCTTCGATAAATCTTCAGTAATAACCAGCCAAACCTAGAATTTGTCGTACTTCAGTTGGAATAGTTGGAACATTCAAATTTCGATGGCTTCGATTTTCGCAAAATCAACATGTATGCCACTTTTGTCAATCACATGACAGAGAATTTGCACAGAACAGAGCCAAAAATCACACTTTAAAATTTTTGGGTACATCTTTTCGTTCTTTAACAAGTTCAAGATAATCCCTAAGTGTTCGACATGTTCTTCCTTTCTCTTCGGGCTGATTAGAACATCATTAAAGAAAACAATCACGGATTTATCAAGATACGGCTTACACCTATGGTTCATTAAGTCAATGAATACAGCAGGTGCACTGGTCAAACCAGAAGGCATAACACTAAACTCATAATGATCATCACAAGTTCTAAACGCCGTAATAGGAAAATATCCCTCGCGTATGCGAAGTTAATGATAAGCAAAACAAAGATCAATCTTGGAGAAATCACCAGAATCTTGGAGAAAACACGAGAGTTTTAAAGTTGATCAAATAGATCATCAATTCTTGGATGCGGATAACAGTTCTTGACCGTTAGCCTATGCAGCTCTCGGTAATCGATACCCATACGAAGCGAATCATCATTCTTCTTAGAGAATAGAATAGGAGTTCTACAAACTGACAAACTCGGTCGCATAAAACATCTATCAGATAGTTCTTAAAACTGCACAAATAATTACTTCAGCTCGGAGGATGCTAATTGATATGGCTCATGTGCCACAGTTGCAGCACCAGGAATTAGATCAATTAGGAATTCTATTTGCCTTGGAGGCGGAAGCCTTGGCAAATCTTCCAGAAACACTTCAGGATAGTCACAAATGACTAGAGTAATTCTACTTACTTCTCTTACGATTCCTTCTACGATTCCTAAGCCATGAATAATCCACAACCTTTTTCGATATACTTGCGAGCTCTATCGCACGAAAAGAATTTTCAATTTGGAATTATTTTTCCCTTCAGTAACCTCATCAGCCATGCCTTGAATTATGTGTCCCATGAGCTAATAAGCCACACAAACAGCTTCACAAAAGCAATTGGCTTAGAAGAAGTCACATCCCCGCATAAATTCCTGGTCAGCCGTAAATATACTGCTTGACCTTGACGGTTCGGGTTCCATAATTCTTGGACATAAAGGAGTCAACTCATGAAAACACTTGATATATCTACCAATGTTAGTTCCCTTCAGTTTCAGATTGTACAACACTTTCTCCATACTTTGGAAATGCTTCGAGGACAAGCTCCTCAGTTAACCGTTTCCTCACCTTAGTCCATGGTGTCCCATAAGTAACGATACCTATGGAAGCAAGTCTGCCATTACACCAAATTAATGCACGACCTTGGAGAGTAGCGATTTCAAACTGCACCTTATCCTCCTGATTAGGGTCACTGATTCGAAAGACTGACGCCAGCTTTTCAACAACTGACACAATCCCCCATCATCATCAGTCCTCTTAAGAGTCTACGGTTTGGAATTAACGAATGAAGTGTAGTTATAGCCTCTAACTTCGGGCACATCTGTTCCATCCGTACCACGAACATTATCGTCTCCAGCTTCAGCTCCACCGGTTCCAGTTCCACCAGTTTTAGCTTCAGCTCTAGTTCTAGATCCATCATTCATGTTGGCCATGAATTTAACTAAAGATACAACAACTTATTCACTAATAACTTGGCGCATTCGTGCTTAGTCATAGCTTTCATTTACTGCATGATTTGTGCGTAACGCAAATCAAATCATAATGAGTATTCATTCAATGATTGCATTATACCACATGAATTTATAAGAGAAAAGCAAAGAAAGATAATAATAGAACGATGTAGAATTAGGAATCAAAAGATAGTCATTCCATTGATCACAAACTAGTACAAGTCGTATCGTCAAACATTATAGATAATCATCGTCTAATGCCATACAACTTAAAAGACTAGTCCTACTAACTGTTGTCACAGTTTAGTTAGGGATTAATGAGAAGATACTACAATTGATAAACTAATCTACTAAGAGTTACTAGGTATTTCACATGGCTAAGAAAGCTCCTCGGTCCCACAAGAAGAAAATTTCTTCAATGTCTTTCAAAGACGCTTGATATCCTCCTCAATTGGTGCTTTTGGAACAATCTCAATACAACCATTTCACGATCAAGGAATTAAAGGAACAAAATCAAAGAATGAATCGAGCAAACGAATTATGAGTCAATAAGAGTTTAATCACGCAGATGCTATATGCTTAAGCCTACACATTTATGAATCATTATTTCCATGGATTGATCAAGTCCTTCCAAATAAGATTCAGAAATTTGTAGTTCAACAATTTATAATTTCCTTGTTCAAATAAATGGCCAATTTATTTCAACGATTATAAATCACTTTATTCAAGCATCGCCAGCTCAACGCGAAAGATCAAGATCGAAACAAATGAGAACTGGTTTAACAGAAAATGATCAGTGATATGGTATGGAATCCTGGTCGGCATGTGAATACCATACAAATTAATCTCAATTCCTAGCAATCAAAAGTACCATCTCGGACAAACTTATTTTTATCAAAACAGTATAATGTCGAGGATTAATGAAAATGCAACTTAAATTTGCGAAACGAAATGAACGAATCGATAAATCAAGAATAAGAACCAAGGAAATCAAAATCCTTGTAACTAAAGAATATCAACAGAATATTAACCTTCGTTGGGATCATGTCTATCCACAACTTAGTTAATCTCGAGAATAACATGATTCATTTCAGGAATAGCTTCGGCGCTAGCATAAAATGATTAGGGTGGCTTCGTGACAATCGACGTCGTATAAATATCTCGTATAAATATAAAATTATCATTTATAATTAAATAAATGAAAACATACCTTGTAATTCACAAGTTCAAATAATCGATAAAGATTACAACATATATATAATCCCATACATATATAAATACTATCATTCTCGTCCATTGGCCACTCGGAGGTTTCGCTTGCAACAATTATAGTTAAAAGATTTCAAAAATTCATTTTTGGAAAATCTTTTCGTTCTCTATAACTTGAGCTCTGATGCCAATCTGTAACACCCCCAATTTCGGTCATAACAGCGGAAGGGTCATTGGGTGTTACTATCATGGTTCAGTCTCATAATCATAAAAAACGGCTCAAAACGAGACGTTTTAATAAACATCCATTCAATTTCATTTAGTCAAGATAAAATTTCATACACGGTCCCAGATGATTTAAAAGTTTACAAACTATTATAAATGATAAAAGTTATTTGAATGGATATGTTTTAGAAAAGTGGGCCAAAACATTTCAAATATGCAAGCTTCACGAAACCGCCTTCCTCGAGTGCCTTCAATATGGACCTGAGATAAAACATGCTTAAAAAGTCAGCAAAATTTACCGAGTGAATCTATAGAGTTTAAATTTAAATAAAGAGAACACAAGTATTCAAAATAACCTTCCATGGTTAATAATTTACCGAAATACCATTATGTTGTACGGACATAATTATCGGTTTCATTACATAAGCCTCGTGACATTGAACGTTAACATATATTATTTCAGCCCAACACACCTAGCCAAGTGCGCATATTTCTCTTATACAATGCATCCGATGTTTCATTACTAGTGCATCACAACACCACGCGATAGCTAGTCGCGACCAGACTGGGCGTCACCCCGATAGATCTATCCATAGCATTAGCGTTACTTCGATTAACAATTCACGATTCATGGGTCCTTTTTAAGGCTAAAACTAACTTATGCAATAAATTCCATCTAAGCATACAATCATGTTCCTTGTGTTCAATTTTAAAAGAAAGAGGGTTTACCACAACTTCTCGTTGTACCCTTCATTTATAATAATTACTTTTCCAATAATGAGGGTTTCCACAACTTCTCGTTGCACCCATACTTTTCCAATAAGTAGAGTTTCCATAACTTATCGTTGTACCCTTTTATTTTAATAAAACAAGCATGTTATCCCCCTCGCGGGTTTATAAAACAAGTAAACATGTTAAAAGCGAGGCTATAAACTCACCTTAGCCAGTAGTGGTAATGTGACGATCGCCGACGATTAGTGATGCCCGTTTAAACACGAAAACCGCAACCTACCAATTAAGGCGCGTTCGTTAAAAAAATCGACTTAAGTATAAATCATACTTAAATAATATAAAAATCAAAATTACAAAACCAAGACAATCCCGAAAAATTTAATAATACAAGTGTTATTACAATATCCTTTTATTCAATACAATTCTTTTAAACACTTGCACTCTCGATATTGACCCGTCTTAAGACGTCAAGTCAACGAAAGTCAAACTATCATTTTACTTCCCTCGGACCAGTAGCTAAGTCATTTACATAATGACTTAACACTTGAGCAAATCATCATGTCCAATGGCGAATACTCAACTCAAGCCACATAATTATTGAACTACGTGTCCAAAATACCAGTCAGCATGTACACTCCAAATGTACACACCAATCTACCCTATCTACACTTGTCCGATTTCGACGAAACTTGGTCACAAACTCACTTATAATATGAATAAGACTCAGTTCGAATTTCATTCAAAAATATTACTTCTAAGACCTTCTGCCCGACACATCTTCGTGTTATAAAAACCGGACAGATTTACGTCTTTTACTTGTAAAACCATTTTGACATATCTAAACAACTCCATTTATAAAACCGACTCTCGGGTTTGAAAATACACTCATGACCTGAGGTTTAGACTCCAACATCAGTCCTTGAACCTTTTTAAAACTCATTCTATAGTCCCCGAGATTCGATCCAAATATCGACAACAATTTTCGGATTGTGCCGATACCTGTCTCCCGGTACACAAATACTAAAAGTAGCATAACTTTTCGCTCGTAATGAGTTAGAAGCTCATTCAAGCGGCAAAACGAGCGTCTTGAATATTAATACAACAATATCAAATAATATAAGCCTATCTCAGAACTTAAACCCACGAAATAATCTGTTGTAAGCTGCTGTCCCAAAATACATTTTTAGAAATCATGTCAAATAAATATTTTGACCCATTTCCATCACTTTTATACATCTAATATCATCCTAATATCATTTTAAACAACTCATCTAACCTCAATCACCCTTGAATAATCATTTAAAAATTTACCCACTCAACTATTCAAACATGCAACAACACCCCACTCAAATATAATAATAATAACACTTATATACAACATAAAAATAGATCAAACACTACTAGTTCATCAAGAAAAATAAAATTTTGAAAAAGTTAATGCATGTGGGAGAAATTTATACCAAAATGATCCTTGTTGAATTTGCAAGATGGGACTTGTTTTAGTTTCTCTTGATCCAAGCTAAATTTGGAAAATCAAATGGGTTTTGGTGGTGTTTTTGGGCCGTGAGTTTCAAAGAGAGAGAGAGAGATGATGTGAAATTTTTTTTAATAAATAAAATGAGATGTGTGTTAGTGGAGGCTATTTAAATAGTGGGGTGAGGGTAGTTTTTGCCAATTTTGCATAGATTTGGTCCAAAATGAAATTAAATAGTCGTAAGGGTATAAAATGTAAATATTAGATTTTGAAAATGTTTACGGGACTCGGGTTTCGTAAAAATACTTTTTAAAAGTTAAAACGCTTCTTAAATATAATAATATTACATCGACACGACTTAAAACGTAATTAAATCGAAAACGTCGAAAATATTAAACATCGAGACAATCGATAATAAAACGTAAATTTTTGGGCATCCGTCGGTATCGCGATCATTAGTAGTTCTCGTCATTCGTTAAAACGTAAAACACGAGAAATAGAAATAAATACAATAAAATCATTCATATGATAATTTGAGAATACGATATCGATACTTAAAGAATTTTTTTTTTCAGTTTTCATCGAAACGACATTCTTACGTTAAGTTTCAAGCCATAACCTTCTCGGTTAGCCGATAGTTTAAAATTCTCATTAAAGTAAACATATAATACGTAATAGTCAAGATTAAAATAACGACCTGAAATTTACGGATTGTCACAAGAAGTGCCAATCCACGTGATTACAATAGAGATGTGTCTATGTGACAATCCGTCAATTTATGGTTGATATTTTTATTCTCAATATTTATTTGAAAACATTATTTTAATGTTACAATATGAACTCACTTATTTTTGGGAAGTAATTTGGATTTACGTCTTGGAGTAGCATCGACTACGTCTAAACCGGATGATTCAACGTTACGTGCTTACGTTTACATACACCGTCTTTAGTGGCAGTCCGACATTTCAGAAAATAAACTTATCCGCGAATATTATTTTGGAGTTTTAAATTTGTGTTGGTTCATAAACTCACAAATTTACGAGAAGAAATTAGGACTTACGATTTTATTTTAACGTCCTTTACGACTAAACCGGAAACCTTAGGATTACGTGTTTACGTTTTCGAACTCCGTTTTTGATGAGACAATTTTTATTAGATTCGTTTTGTGCCGTTGATTCATAATTTATAAAAACGTTTTTCGTGAAACGACCCGAGGGCACGCAAATCGAGAAAACTAGAATCGAGGAATACCCGTAAACTAGTGAGATGGGACAAAATACATTGTCCCACCCCACTAGCTAAGCTTGGACGGCACACATGACACCACATCTTAGGATGTGGCATCATGTTAGCTAGTTTATTACAAGTTTAAGCCAAGCTTACTCTTTAAGCTATTCTTTCCACTTGTTTAGTCAAAACCACTAGCAACTCTCATTCTACCATTTCCTTACATGCAAAGTCTCTCAAATCCTCTCAAAACCACTCACCCTTGCCGTCCACTTTGAAGCTACACACACCCCTTTTGATATTTTCTAGCCATGAAATACATGTTTACTAGCTCTATCATGGAGTTATCTTGAAGCCTTAATCATTTGGTGGCCATAGTAACAACATTGGAGGTGATTTTCTTGTGTCCTAGGGCTTATTTCTCACTATTTGTTCTTGGTGTTTGATGATCTTGGAGTTACTTGTGCTGTTCATCAAGTTCTTGTCTTCCAAAAACAAGAAATACACTTGGTTGGTAAAGAAGATCATCCTCTCCATTTTCTCTTGTTATTTTTGTAAAGAACAAATGTATTTTCTTTCATTTTGTATATGTATATGATGTATATATGATGATAAAAATGTTGTGTGGGGATCAAGTGTTGATAGATATGCTTAAAAAGGTTGATAACTATAAGAAATGAGGCTAAAATCTTGATTATTTAGTTGGCTGTATAAAAACAGTATATAACTAAAACTTGAACTGATAAAATTTCATAGTATGATCCATTTACAGTAAGTACAAGATGTTATACACATGTGAGAGTTGGCCATGCAATGGAATCAATATAATGAGTGAGATATGATCAAAACAAGTTAGGTGTTCTAATCTGAATAAACAGTTTTGTAGGGACTTTAAGGCAAGATGAACTTAAAATGAGCAGTAGCTATAACTAAGTTAAATGTAGCACATAATATGAATAACATGTCACCCAAAAATGAGCTTCTAATTCATTATAGAACTCTAGATATGGTAAAAATAGTGTACATGAAGATAAAAATCAGATTTTTAGAATTAATGTTTATTATTATTATATAAGCACTCACATTTTATTGTATAAAATGTAAAATAAAAACCCACTAACTATAAAACTTATTTATATAAATATATAAGAGGTTAATTAAATGGATAAATTATATAAATGGTAGTGGAATAATATTTATAAGTAATAAAAACTATAAACTTGATTTTTACGACTTTTTCGGCTATTACCGTAAAATTAACGTTTTTCCCCAAATAAAACTTAGACGATCAAACCCGTCTAATGTAAAGTTTATAAAAGTCATATACTGATATATAAGTAACTAATACCAGTAAAAACCGATAAAACCCGAACTATAGGACATACGGACATTAACGAGCTAACTAAGCATATTGGACTAATAATTGGACTAAATAAGTTAACCACCTATAAAAAGAACTTATTGGGCTTAACCCATTTGGGCCCAACATGGAAAGTATATATACTGATAATATAGGTATAAAATGTATTAAAACAAGTTAAAGAACTTATAATAAGTTTATTGGACTTAAAACACGTAAATAGGTAAAACTAGTAAACTAGTATAAAAGTTATCGACACATAACACTAAAATGAGTAAACGAGAATATGTAAACCCACTTGATCATCATATATATAAAATCATCATATGTATACATAATTGTTATTTTTATAAAGTCATTGGACATGAGTCTAAGACGAGTAATATTTTTCTAGGTTTCCGTGATTGAAGCACGTACCGTACGTCCGAATTGCCGATAACCCGCCTTCCCACATCAACATGAGTTCATAGCCTCGCACTCTTTTAAATGTTTTATAAATGTTTTATAAACCCGCGAGGGAGATAACATGTTAGTATTTATAAAATAGGACACCATTTGTCCCGATTGTTTGTTTATTGATTTGGACCCGAATGATTGTATGACCCGATTGTATGACCCGATAAATGTTTAAAGGACCCGATAGATGCAAGTAAATGGATTATTAAAGTTAGGTTATGTCACTAAAATTCCCATTAGCATGAATTGTGAACTACCGGGATTTGGTAGACGCTTATGCATATAATAGTACTATTTGGGGACGATCACCCCAGTTCGCGCCTTGACGGTTGATCCCCGTCGTGCCACATTGATTGGTAAGCGAATTTATGTATGAGAAGACTTACATAGCGTGACCTTTGTGACGACACGCTACTTTAGATGGGCAAATTTAGTATCGGGTTAGCTACCCGTTGTTGGTTTAGTAAGGTAACAATCTCATGCGGCTTATAATTATCCAAACTAACGAAATACTATTAGACGCACCGAATTACGATGTATTGCCTGACTAGCAATACGGGGTCATACTATTGATATTATGTTTGTGTTTTGGTTTTCATAACCATATTCATATAACGGTTTTTATTTTCATACAACGTCATAAGACGTATTGTATGATGTTATGTTTTTACGACATTGGCTCGTATAATGATTTTTAAGGCAAACGCCTATATTATGATTTTGATGAAGATTTGTATAAAATGACTTTGGCTATTTTATGGCCTATTAAAATGATTTTCAGTGATAATTTTATACTGATATTATATTGATGGATTTTATTAAACTCTATGAATTCACTCGGCGTAATCGCTGACCTTTTCTTTTAACATGTTTTATCTCAGGTACTTGAAGGTAATTCTCGGGAAGACGACAAGAATTCATGGCCCGCACTTAAACAATATTTTCCATTCAATTACTTTGTAAAACTTTGTATGAAATATAATGACTTGGGACCGATGTAACTTTGATATTTATGAATGGAAATGCTTTATTAATAAATGACGCGATTTTTATGCGTTGTCTATGATGTGAGTAATGTGCTATCCCGTAACACCAACTAGTCTTCCGCTGTATTGAGTTGTATAAATTTGGGGGTGTTACAGTTTGGTACCAGAGCTCTCGTTATAGAGAACGAAAGATTTTTAAAACCAAGGTTTTGAATAAAACATTTCAAAATATTTTAACAATAAACATTTTTCTAAAAAATGTCTAAAAATCTTTTGACTATAACGGTGCCGATGAATTCCGGAGTTACCGACAAGGCCAGACTGAGAAGTGTTATTTTAATATATATATAACTTGGATTATATATATATATGATGTAATTTTATTACATGATTGTTTGATGATTATTTTGATATTTATACGAGGTATTTATACGACGTAGATTGTCACAAGGAACCCTAAATCCCCTAGTAAATTAGTCGAAGCTATTCTCGTAGGAATTCTAGCTATCCTAGATCTAAACCAAGTTGTGGATATCTATGATCCCAACAAATGGTTGATATTCGTAGAAATGTAGATATTAGTTGATTGTGATATTGAAGAAGAATTGGCGAGATTAAATCTGATATCGATGTCATGACGATCTTTCCTTATAGAGTGGAGTTTGACAAAACATTACCACCTAGAAAGGTGTCATCTGATTCGTTGTCACCCAATTCTGAAAATTGAAATCGAAAGGGTGAATGTTGCACTTGAGGCTGTCATTGGAACCATTACCCAAAAGCCTCATGCCACTAATACCTTTCCGAGAAACCTAATTGAATGTATGAGTCATCTCATACTAGTGACTCATTTGATAATTGTTGTTGTAAGAGCTATAGGATTGGAAATTAAGTGTTGATCATGTCGAGCTTTTATTGCACTTTGAAGGTCTAATAATAAGGATGAAAGTACTGGAAAATGAGGTAGGATATCGAATTGAGTATAAGTTGATTGAACTTGAATGAAGTAAAATTTAACTCGTATGGAATATGAGATTGTTAATAGAAGTCGTTAAGTTTTGTGATTGAATCATAAGGTTTTAATTGATTGTTGATTCGTGTTAAGTGTTGTTCCTAGGCCATTGTCCACTTACGAGGATGCCCAGTGTCTAATAAATAAATTGAAGAAATCTTCTTCTGAATTGAGACCGATGGATCTTCCGGGACATGTGGAACACCTAATGACTCTTGTAGATTAGTATTCATTATGGTATCTTTTAAAAATCCCTAACTTAACTGAGATATCAGTTGGTAGGATGAGTTCTAAGAATTGTATGACATAGTGACGCGTAATGTGTTACGGTATAATTTTGACTTGTTTGTGATTAATGAAAAGACTACATTTGATTGCTAAATTCTACATGTATCGATGATATCTATCTTTTCTTGCTTCTTCCTAATGCTCGCATTAGTGATGCAACCATTGAACAAGTACTCATCTCGAATTGAGTTACGTTGTGGATTATTCTTTTTTGAGTGCCATCGAGGTCATGAACCTCATGATTATTTGGCTAAGCTCATTTCCTATTATATTGTAGTTAGTTCTTGGTGAACAACTCTTCATCACTCTTTTGCAGATCACTCATTGTTTTTATAAGATAAAACTGTATCCATTGAGAAAAATTGAATTTTCATCACCATATGGATTATTTAAAGTGAGATTTATAAGTGATTGTTATCGAAATGAAGTTGTTTATAAAACACCTTGAAAAACTTAATTTTTTTCATAACAAAGAAAATCTTTGTTAAGTTATTTTTGATTCTTATTTAAGAATTAAGCATGAAAACATTTTTATTATAAACATGATGATAAAATTTTGACGAACTGAGTATTGCATCGTTAATCTTGAAATTGTATATAGTTGCGTGCCTACATACAATTTGGAATGAACCATGCAAGGCTGACTAGTAGTCACCATAAAACTAATGAATAAACACTACATTTTCTTTGAAGATTGTGAAAGATTAAATTTTATGAGATCTGCAAGAAGTGAAAAATAAGGACATAGTGTTAGAGACACCTACATATGTGCCTGTAGCATCTATTCTTTTGAGTCGAATTTACTCATCTTTGGAATTTGTCTTATTTGACAATCAACAATTCTTTCTTGTCCAATTCTCCCGTAGTGAGATTCTTAGGAAAAATATCTGATTACCGAGTGTTGATACCCGACTGGATGTATCGACGTTCCTATCATTTCTTTTGATTAGATTTCATTTGAATAACCTGGTTAACGATCCGAGGAGCTTTCGAATGCGTACTCAAATTATGAAAACATGGGATATATTCATATTCGTTAAATGTTTTCGTCTGTATCTGATTTGAAATTCTCTCGCATAGATTATGCGTTGACCTTACTCTTTTAAGGTTAGTTATGTCTCCAGATATCCTTGAACTTGTGAAGGATTATGAGTTATTATTAGTCTTTTGAGAAGTTCGCATCTTATCGATGGCAATACAACTGGAAGGTTGATAGTGCCAGTAGAATGGATTGACTGATTATGACATGACGACATTGTCTTAATTAATGGGAACTCGAATAGAATTCCCCTAAATGATAAGATGTTGATTATCAAAAGTGATCTAAATAATTCTTGATGGATGACCATATCCTGCATTAGACTTAAAATCATACCATGAATGGTTGTGAACTAGTTATAGATATTGTAATCTAGAAGAACCTAATATGTATTTATAAAAAGATGTTTCTATTATCTGAAACATTAGGAGGTATTTGTTGATGAATTACTTAGACTTTCGCCATTAAGGCAAGTTGAAATTGGTATTGATTATATTTACGGTGCTGCACCTATGGCATATGCACTGTACGTCAGCACCATCTGAATTAAAGGAATTACCGTACAACTGAGAGAGTTGTCGGAGAAAGATTTTATTCTACCAAGCCTGTCATCATGAAGAGCTATGGTGTTATCATTCCTTATATTTATAGATTACTGTGAACTGAGTAAATTGACAATCGAAAACGATATCCATGACTCGAAATGGAAGATTTGTTTGATCATTTACAAGGTTCTAGCGTATGTTTTAAAGATTTGATTCACGGCATGGTTATCATCAACTTCGCATCTGCGAAAAAGATTATCTATTCCAATCACTACATCCGGTACTTGTAATGAATATTACGAGTTTCATGTGATGTCATTTGGATTGACTAATACACATGTAGCATTCATAAATTTGGTGAATCACGTGTGTAGGCCGTAATTTGATAAATTCATGCTTGTGATCATTAAGAACCATCTGTTTGTTTATAATAATAAGAATGAGTTAATAATTAGTTATATACTGTCCTAAATTGGCCGAACGATAAAAACCTGTACCTTAAATATTTAACATATGATTAAAGACTTAAACCTTTACATTATTTGACTATGAGATTAATAGATAATGGAATCTATATTGACTTTTCAAAGATTTGAGCCATTAAGGCTTAGGGTTATAACAAAAAGAAAATGGAAATATGTTTTGACAAATGTTTTTACAAAGAACTTTTAAGGGATTATTCCCTTATACACAAACCATTTAACTAAACCTCTGTTTAGGGGTAAATGTTTGTGTATACCTCAAGATAACCTAAGAGGGATTGAGGAAACCCATTTAAACCAAAACTTGAAATTTGAAACGACAATTTTTGCTTTTCAATTAAGAAAATTTTGACCAAAGTATAAACAAAGATTTTTCGAACGTTTACGAATCTTACTAATTATTTTCGATAAATCAACAAAAATCTTGTTAATTAAATCCATATTTATTTTTGAACATTTTATATAATTGGTAGAACTAAGAAATTTAAAACTTTTACGTTTACGCTTCATAAAAATTAACTAATAATTATTTAATTAATTATAATAGTTATCGACGCTTTAGACGACGGATTGAGTAAAACGGATAAAGATAATAGTAAAGACGAAACTAAAACATAGAAGATATGAAGAAAGAATTTTGAATAAATACGGTTATGATATTTATTTCATCAGGAAAGTGAACGTAATTATTGACACATTATGTATAAAAGATAAAGAACCAATTAGGATGTGTTCCTTAGTAATGACGGTACAAAATAAAATTGCCGAACAATTTAAAAATAAACAATGCTTGTAAGAAGGATAATATGGATAATAAAAAGGGGGTTCGCGGCTAATGTGAACCATTAGAATTAAGAAGCCGATGGCGTTAAAAGTATAAAAGACCACTTATGGTTGCCTAAATATGGAGATTTTGAGATATAGTTATGTTGGAATTTGTAAGTATAAGTATTCTATTTATGTCATTTATGACTAAAAATATCTTTCTCTGAAGAAGTTGTACTGATGGCAATTATGAAGGCAGACATCGCCTCATACATTAGTAAACGTATAACTATTGCAAAGGTCATCATCTGAATTTGATTCGATTTGGGTCATCGTCGACAGACTGACCAAGTTTGCTAATATCATTCCCGTTAATGATAAATGGAAAAGAGTTATGTAAACATAGTGTGCCTGTATCGAACATCTATATCAAGATCCTCGCTTCGCATCGAATTTCTAGAGATTTGCTCAGAAGTCATTGAGAACGAACCTTGATAAGAGTACTATGTACCACCCCAATCGAAGGGACGAGGTAAAGTAACAATACAAAACACTAGAAGTCTTGTTTTATGTTTGAATGATTGACCTTTGGTAAATAGACCGTATAATCGTTCTCCTTTGGAAAGATTATCATTGATAATCATCGTATTAGGATCGAGATTGAATCTTGTTAGGATCTAAATATTAGAGCATCTGTAAGCAAGAGTTGAGATGAAGACATCCGACATACACCCATTGTGAGTTGGACATGTCTTTTAGGTTTAAGGTTTCCTATGATGGCGAACCTAACCTTACAAAATACCCGACCCGCGAGATCTGAAATGATTGTTGAAATTAGGATCTGATTATTGACTGCCGATAGTGGGCAAGAGGCTATGTGAATACGAAATGTAGATCTTGAAGTGCCAGATGGGTAGCGAAGTTATGCCAAAAATTTTAACCTTGGAGAAATGAATTAATGATCTGACAAATCATGGGATATAAGTCCCCGTTGTATGGGACCATTGAGATGATGTAAAAGATTATTTTGAAAGGCATATAAGCTGGATCTACCTTAGGACTTCAAGAACTGCGTGAATTATGTTTCGTAAATCGAACTTGATGGAATATCTATCAAGTGAAAATCTGATTGTTCTTAGTAAAGTTTAGATCGGCGAAAAGTTGCATTCATCAAAAACCCGTGAACATCATTGATAGAGAAAGTAAGTCAACATTAAGCCTGATCTTATCCCTGTAGTTATGTTTGATGAAACTCGCGTATTATAATGGATTACACTTGTGAGAAAATGACCGAATGTGGAGGAAATACCCACATGGCTTTAACTCTATAAGAAGCGAGTAGTAAGATGATCTTTGAGAACAAAGATCCTGTTTAGGGGTAAATGCTGTGACAATCCGTCAATTTATGGTTGATATTTTTATTCTCAATATTTATTTGAAAACATTATTTTAATGTTACAATATGAACTCACTTATTTTTGGGAAGTAATTTGGATTTACGTCTTGGAGTAGCATCGACTACGTCTAAACCGGATGATTCAACGTTACGCGCTTACGTTTACATACACCGTCTTTAGTGACAGTCCGACATTTCAGAAAATAAACTTATCCGCGAATATTATTTTGGAGTTTTAAATTTGTGTTGGTTCATAAACTCACAAATTTACGAGAAGAAATTAGGACTTACGATTTTATTTTAACGTCCTTTACGACTAAACCGGAAACCTTAGGATTACGTGTTTACGTTTTTGAACTCCGTTTTTGATGAGACAATTTTTATTAGATTCGTTTTGTGCCGTTGATTCATAATTTATTTAAACGTTTTTCGTGAAACGACCCGAGGGCACGCAAATCGAGAAAACTAGAATCGAGGAATACCCATAAACTAGTGAGATGGGACAAAATACATTGTCCCACCCCACTAGCTAAGCTTGGATGGCACACATGACACCACATCTTAGGATGTGGCATCATGTTAGCTAGTTTATTACAAGTGTAAGCCAAGCTTACTCTTTAAGCTATTCTTTCCACTTGTTTAGTCAAAACCACTAGCAACTCTCATTCTACCATTTCCTTACATGCAAACTCTCTCAAATCCTCTCAAAACCACTCACCCTTGCCGTCCACTTTGAAGCTACACACACCCCTTTTGATATTTTCTAGCCATGAAATAGATGTTTACTAGCTCTATCATGGAGTTATCTTGAAGCCTTGATCATTTGGTGGCCATATTAACAACATTGGAGGTGATTTGCTTGTGTCCTAGGGCTGATTTCTCACTATTTGTTCTTGGTGTTTGATGATCTTGGAGTTACTTGTGCTGTTCATCAAGTTCTTGTCTTCCAAAAACAAGAAATACACTTGGTTGGTAAAGAAGATCATCCTCTACATTTTCTCTTGTTATTTTTGTAAAGAACAAATGTATTTTCTTTCATTTTGTATATGTATATGATGATAAAAATGTTGTGTGGGGATCAAGTGTTGATAGATATGCTTAAAAAGGTTGATAACTAATGAGGCTAAAATCTTGATTATTTAGTTGGCTGTATAAAAACAGTATATAACTAAAACTTGAACTGATAAAATTGCATGGTATGATCCATTTACAGTAAGTACAAGATGTTATACACATGTGAGAGTTGACCATGCAATGGAATCATTATAATGAGTGAGATATGATCAAAACAAGTTAGGTGTTCTAATCTGAATAAGCAGTTTTGTAGGGACTGTTAAGGCAAGATGAACTTAAAATGAGTAGTAGCTATAACTAAGTTAAATGTAGCACATAATATGAAGAACATGTCACCCAAAAATGAGCTTCTAATTCATTATAGAACTCTAGATATGGTAAAAATGGTGTACATGAAGATAAAAATCAGATTTTTAGAATTAATGTTTATTATTATTATATAAGCACTCACATTTTATTGTATAAAATGTAAAATAAAAACCCACTAACTTATAAAACTTATTTATATAAATATATAAGAGGTTAATTAAATGGATAAATTATATAAATGGTAGTGGAATAATATTTATAAGTAATAAAAACTATAAACTTGATTTTTACGACTTTTTCGGCTATTACCGTAAAATTAACGTTTTTCCCCAAATAAAACTTAGACCATCAAACCCGTCTAATGTAAAGTTTATAAAAGTCATATAGTGATATATAAGTAACTAATACCAGTAAAAACCGATAAAACCCAAACTATAGGACATACGGACATTAACGAGCTAACTAAGCATATTGGACTAATAATTGGACTAAATAAGTTAACCACCTATAAAAAGAACTTATTGGGCTTAACCCATTTGGGCCCAACATGGAAAGTATATATACTGATAATATAGGTATAAAATGTATTAAAACAAGTTAAAGAACTTATAATAAGTTTATTGGACTTAAAACACGTAAATAGGTAAAACTAGTAAACTAGTATAAAAGTTATCGACACATAACACTAAAATGAGTAAACGAGAATATGTAAACCCACTTGATCATCATATATATAAAATCATCATATGTATACATAATTGTTATTTTTATAAAGTCATTGGACATGAGTCTAAGACGAGTAATATTTTTCTAGGTTTCCGTGATTGAAGCACTTACCGTACGTCCGAATTGCCGATAACCCGCCTTCCCACATCAACGTGAGTTCATAGCCTCGCACTCTTTTAAATGTTTTATAAATGTTTTATAAACCCGCGAGGGAGATAACATGTTAGTATTTATAAAATAGGACACCATTTGTCCCGATTGTTTGTTTATTGATTTGGACCCGAATGATTGTATGACCCGATTGTATGACCCGATAAATGTTTAAAGGACCCGAAAGATGCAATTAAATGGATTATTAAAGTTAGGTTATGTCACTAAAAGTCCCATTAGCATGAATTGTAAACTACCGGGATTTGGTAGACGCTTATGCATATAATAGTACTATTTGGGGACGATCACCCCAGTTCGCGCCTTGACGGTTGATCCCCGTCGTGCCACATTGATTGGTAAGCGAATTTATGTATGAGAAGACTTACATAGCGTGACCTTTGTGACGACACGCTACTTTAGATGGGCAAATTTAGTATCGGGTTAGCTACCTGTTGTTGGTTTAGTAAGGTAACAATCTCATGCGGCTTATAATAATCCAAACTAACAAAATACTATTAGACGCACCGAATTACGATGTATTGCCTGACTAGCAAAACGGGGTCATACTATTGATATTATGTTTGTGTTTTGGTTTTCATAACCATATTCATATAACGGTTTTTATTTTCATACAACGTCATAAGACGTATTGTATGATGTTATGTTTTTACGACATTGGCTCGTATAATGATTTTTAAGGCAAACGCCTATATTATGATTTTGATGAAGATTTGTATAAAATGACTTTGGCTATTTTATGGCCTATTAAAATGATTTTCAGTAATACTTTTATACTGATATTATATTGATGGATTTTATTAAACTCTATGAATTCACTCGGCGTAATCGCTGACCTTTTCTTTTAACATGTTTTATCTCAGGTACTTGAAGGTAATTCTCGGGAAGACGACAAGAATTCATGGCCCGCACTTAAACAATATTTTCCATTCAAATACTTTGTAAAACTTTGTATGAAATATAATGACTTGGGACCGATGTAACTTTGATATTTATGAATGGAAATGCTTTATTAATAAACGACGCGATTTTTATGCGTTGTCTATGATGTGAGTAATGTGCTATCCCGTAACACCAACTAGTCTTCCGTTGTATTGAGTTGTATAAATTTGGGGGTGTTAGAGTCTACACCTAGAATAGGTGCTTCATTAGAAATGTTTATTCTAATAAGTGGTTATTAGCATAAATAACATACGCAATTCGTTTGCCTTAAAAACATATGCAAATGAATTACAGATTGACACAAACGCCAAAACGCAATCCAAAACACCTCCATAATCCATTTTTATCCATAAACGACCCCTTAGCAATTTTCTTTTACCATTATAAGATAGGTTATGTCCCAGAACCATTGATTTAGTGATCTTTGGACAAACCATATTGTTCAACCCATATATACATTGTTCACCTGATATTATAAATTGTTAGTAAAATGAATTAAAATATCATAATAAACTTAAAAGTACTTCCTATAATGGCAGAATTAACACCCTTTTAAAGGATAACTAAAACCCCTACAAACAAAATCGCATATAACTGGTTAAAAAATACCCTATAACACAAATATCGCTATAGCTGCTTTAACATCTTCCTCGCTAAGACTTTGTACAGCTCTGGCAACTTTTCTGTCGCATTCAACATCCTCTAAACCCTATCATATTTGTCTTGTTCTTTCGCCTTAGCTACTTGGTTTGGTAGTTAAGTAGCCATGACATAAAAAAAGGCTCAAATCTCACATCTTATATAAGAGTCATGCCAATTCTGCATCTTTTTGGCTTGAGGGCACATCCATTGACATGATTTATGTGAAATTTACAAACTAATATGCTAAAAAAGTATCATCAAAACCTGTATATGTAGATAGATCTGGGAAGAGTATATTAAAGCATACATGATTTTTTTACATGTAATTTATCAAATTGACGAAGAGGAACGTTATCATCAAACTAACATCAAAACCATCATTGTCAAGCATATAATCAGAAACCATCATTGTTACATTATCAAACACTCAATTTTGATTATTCTAAGATAGATAATAGAGTAATTAAGTATATAAAGTAACATTGACAAGTCTTATATCCAAATTACCTCTCATGATTACTGGTCCGGTTATCGTGAGACCCTTTTTGGGATTCGAGGTCCTTCTGAACATGCCCCAGGGACTTCCCATTAGCTTTTCTCCCTGCATCAAAAAATAACATTTCAGAATCCAGATACACATTACAGTGATTGGGCTGTTATGGCATGTGGCTGATGAAACGTAGAGTATTCGTAATGAAACTTTTACTACAGTCAATTAAAATAGTCAATTAAAAACTAATAGCAAACTTAAAACATACTTTGCCTAACAAATTGAAAAGAAGACAACAGCCTGTGATGGATCCAATAATCCCACCCTAAACTAAAACAGAAATAAGATGTTTTCAATCATCATTATAATTTATATTCATTGTCTAGGTTCTGAACTAAGTTAAAAAAAATCCAAGCCTTCCCATCAGGATTGTAAGTGATGGTGGTGCTTACCAAAAATCCCCTTAATAGACTACCCAAGAGATTAATCTACCTCATAATAAAGGCGATAAGATGCATTTGTGGTCGAGGAGTAACCTGTAGTATCTAAAAAAGCTTATATATCGAATATTAGTTCAGAAACTGTATTCGATGTTCATGTTCACCAATTCGTGTGGGTTTTGTTTTTCTCCAGTAGCGTTTTTTTTGTTTAATGATGTATCGAGTATTAAGTGATTTGAGGGTTATTTTATTTTTGAACTCTACATCCAATCAGCCGATCGCTTCAGTGAGTGATTAGTTTGTGGGGGATTGAGTTTAGGGTTTGGAGAACACTAATTAGACGAATTTTTGAACATACTTCGAAAAGTTTCCTGTTGAATATATTGTGTTATATAAAGTCTATACAGGACACGACCAGAACGATGATAACGCAGCCCATAACATGTGCTGATGTGGATTAGTGAATGATTAGATGACGTGGCAAATCCCTCCTCTTATATATAATGTAAAGATATATATATATATATATATATATATATATATATATATATATATATATATATATATATATATATATATATATTCCTATATATATATATATATATATATATATATATATATATATATATATATATATATATATATATATATATATATATATATATATATATATATATATATATATATATATATATATATATATATATATATATATATATATATATATATATATATATAGATATACATATATATATCTATATATATGTATATCTATATATATATATATATATATATATATAGGTATATATATATATATATATATATATATATATATATATATATATATATATATATCTTTACATTATATATAAGAGGAGGGATTGGCCACGTCATCAATCAGGGCATTAATCCCAGTCAGCACAATGCATAGATTCTCGATTTTATTTAAAAAAATTGTCAATGACAAGATTCGAACTCGGATCAGACAGCCCATGCCTAAACGACCCAACCAATGAGCTAAACCATTTTTTGTGATACTGGTCTAAAATCAATAGGGATATATGCACCAAATCAAAAAAGAAACCTAATCATAATGTGAAACACAAATATAATCTTCTGGAACCCTTATCTTAAACACAATCAATCCGATTAAATAGTTAAACCTTGATAATAAAGAAACGCGATTCGTTAACCCTAATCTTAAACACAATCAATCTGATCAATTGATAAACCCTCAAAAAAACACAATCCGTTCCGGTCCACCAGGTATGTGTTTTCGATTTTGATAAAATAATATTATTGAGGTTTGTATTTTGTAAAGGTATCTATGCAGATTTTTGTTATTGGAGGTCTAAAGCAATTTTTTTACTATATGTATATGGTATTAACGAAAAAGCATCCTTGAATCCTACAATTTATGTTCCACAAAACTAGGATATACATTACAAACGAGGTATGGTGTTCCTTATAAAATAGTATCATCACTAGCAACCCATAAGAATTATTGCAACTACAGTGGTATTCACTATTGTAGGTCTATTCTTTGCATCAGCTTCTTGAGAAGAAACCGTAGCTGGATAATTACTTTTGCTTCAAATATGGGTGGTTTACCTACCAATGGCGACCAAGAAAGTGTCAATGGCGACCCACCTTCAGGCCTGCGCCAAACAAGATTGGGTCGGATACACCGCGAGAAACAACTGTTGGAGAAGCAAAGCTCAGCCAAAAAAGACTTCCTGATGAAGGTATTTCTTCTACTACTTGGATTCTATACCGCTAATGCACTAGCCACTATCCTTGGTCAAATTAGGAGGGATTGTGATGTTTTAGTAGCAGGTGTTGCAGTAGCATCTATAGAAGGGATATGTATGCTTATGTATAAGAAGTCAAGTTATCTACCACTAACACTAGCAAGAAGAGGTTATGAGTCATAAATTTTACATCATCATCAATTTTTAAAGGCTTCTAAATTGTGAGTCCATTTAAGTGGCTTGCTTGCTTAAGGTTCCCCCGTTTTTCTTCTTATTTAAAATTTACTGGGTGAATCCTTTGATTTGGATTCTAATAGGTATGTGCTTACTATTTTTTTATGGTTGCAGTCCCTGGGGGCAGACAAAGTGATTGAAGAAGAGCCTCAAAGTGAAGCAGGAACTGCTGGTGACGAGTTAAAATCTGTTGGCGATGGTACGTATCACCTTTTTTATAATACATATTACCTCTTTTTATAAAAATTAACGTATTTCATGCTACTCCTTATACCATTTTTGCTTACTCTCATACAGACCCGCGAGTATGCTATTTGACTCTCTTAAACTAATTTGTGTAGGTAGTGTTGCTCCAAAAAGGTGTTACAAATATTTCTAAAGATTGTCAAGAACGTACAGATGGAGCTGGGCATGAGCGTGCTAATGTCAGGCGTGGAGATGATGATACACTGAATAACGCTGATAACATAAATATACCAAAATTAAGATTTCCATGGATGTACACACCAGTGAACTAACATGCTACTGATGTATACTTCTTGATAAAGAGGTATGTCCAAATCTATTACACAAATATAAGTGATATCGTCTTTATACCTACATTAAAATAAAGAATTTCCTTAACACCATTTCATTCATACATGGAAGCGCTACACAAGCCAATATGGACTTCAAAAGATACTAAATACTTTGTCTGTCTGTTACCCTTAAATGCCCCCTTCAAGATCTTAAGATTCAGTTGTGAGCCAACTAAAACTCGGTAGAAGACTCTCGCTCATTGAAAAATTGTGGCCTATGGAAGAACGTGAGACGGGCTGTTTAGTTTTGTGTTTTGTAACTCGATATTGCGACATGAAGTCTACATGAACATGTTCTGATTTTAGTCACTCTAAATCAATTTTTAGTATTTGAATGGAGCATGGTCTGATGTTGGGCCTCGACCTTAGATGGAACTATGGAAGACAATCACATATGCATTCCACACATCGAAATCAGTTTTAATAGTAAACTGATAGGTGATGATTCCATCCCATTTTATGGGGTGAGTTCCCTTTTCATTTATTTGATATGTACTATGTATATAAAAGGTTAAAGCTAATGACCGGTTTCTGTTATGTAAGAAAATTGGTATCTAATGGGCATGGAGGAGAGGGTAAACATAATCATCATTTTTGACCCATTTTCTTAGTCTTATCCGTTCGATCACCAGGTTCATGCTTTATTGAGTTATTCTACATCTATTTCTGCATGATTTCTTTTAAACTGTTCCATTTATGAAACTCTTATGTTTTCCCTCACTTCCGCTTTATTTTGAAGAATCATAGATACAGTTAATACAGTTGAGTGGATAATCAGATTATTTTGCTCATGTAGACAATATGCGATTGATGTTTACAAGGGAAAGGTTAAACAACATATCTCCAAAGTGCTCGGTGCAACAAATATTTCGAGAGGAGACATTCACAAAACAAGCCTATCTCTCTAAATATTAGAATCAGGTAACCATTTGATTAAATGCGTGGGCGTACAAAAGAAGCTGAAGAACAATGAAATCATGTTAGACCATTAAGTCATGATAATTCTCCCATGCTATTCATTTTAACAGATGTTGTGCTTATACTACAAAAGGTTTTTGAGTATTGTGAATGTCGCAGGAAAAAAATAATAATGAAAAAGCTGTTAAACTAAGTTGGAACGGTCCCTGAGTAATTCTCATAATAACATTTTCTCATTAACTTTTTTATGAAGAAATAAAAAGTTTTTTAAGTATTGTTTATAACTTCAAATTTTTTTATGTCTTAGGCTCTCAACAACTGGGTCTTGCTTTACAGTTGCTTTCAAATTCACGGTGATCTTCATTTTTTATTAATTTAATTTAATAGTATCCTCTAGCACCAGACGTACTAACAATCATATATTTTTCACTTTTTCCAGGAATTAAGTGCTATTGTTCCTACTTGAAATAAACCGACAATAGTAAAAAGTACAATCAACAAGGTAGATGAATATTTTACTTTGTTACATCTGCTGCATTATATATTACTTATAAATATGTAAAATAATTAAATGCCACACTTCTTTATCAATATGTAATATATTGTATATATGTTTTTCTATTTTGAGTTATTTTGATTAGGCTAATCTTTGCACTCATGATTCAATCCCTTGCTGCAATTCTTAGTGTAAGCACTGGTAAGAAAATGAGTGAATCCAATGATATTTTGATAATCAAGACATTATAGTAGATCGATAACAAATACTGCTATTTTTGTCCAGGGAAACGTTTATCAGAACTATGCAAGGCTGTCCCTTATTTTGTGAAGTATTGCTTGTGACTACTGACTAAGATTTCCCAACTGAGCTTAACCTTTAAAGAAATCATATCATTCAAAACTATACTCCGTAGAAAGCAGCCACATTGTATACATCAAGTTTTTATGCAGTGTTTGTTGATAACAAGTCATCTTCTTGACGTAGTGAGGTATCCTAACTGTCTCATCCAGTTACATCTTCTATATAAATTTTTTGTATTTGTATGTCTATGGTACTTGTATCTTTTTGGAGTTTTATCCAGGATCATACTGACTTTACAATCACGTATTCATTCATGATGTGAAGCGACTATTATTGGAACTTGCTCAAACAGGGGTTGCGCTTAAACCCCTAAAAAGGTTTCAAGAGCAAACAGATAGGTTGACAACATGTCACGAGTAAGACACTTTTTTGGCATAATGCTAAACAATTACACAAATAATACAGTAAACTCTCTTTCTTTATGATCAAGCTGAATGCAAAAAAATTCACTTGATATTGTAGGTTTAATGCTACGTAATGAATCAAGAAATCACAAAGATAAAAAAGGTGGGTATCTATATAATTTAGCAAAGTAATAAGTGTGAAAACACTTATCCTTTTACCACTTATTTCCAATAATAATAAGACCAAAACGTGTATTTTATGTCGTAAAAGTCGGAATTATGCGTGGTTTGTGTTTTTATTGTGTTTCAGGATAAAAATATGAAAAAGGAATAAAACACGGGCTATCACGGGCTTTTATTGAAGAGAAACACAAGAGACGAAGTCAAAAGATCAAAAGTGCAAGAAGAACGGAAGTCCAAGGCCTATTTTGAAGATTTATCGAAGAAAAAGTCTAAATACGGAAGTTTAATGAAGTAGAAGAACTCAAGTCTAATAGAATAAGAAAATTATACGACAAGTTCAATTTATATCGACTAATCCCGAGACAAAGTCGAGAAAGACGAGAAATTAAAAGACGAGAAAGAGAAAGAAAGAATGAAGCATAAACACTTAGCCTCCCCACCTCCTTTATATACCCTTCTAATGTGTCATTAGGAGGGTGTTAGCTAGTTCATTTTTGTTTTGTAGTTTTAATTTTTAAAGAGAGAAAGTGCTAACTTTTTCTTACTAGAATTTCATCTTTTCTTTCTTTCATGTTTAAGCTTTAGTTTAATATTGTATTTTGGAATCATTAATCTACAAGTTCAAGTTTAAGCTTTTCATCTTTAATCTTCTTCTACCTTTCTTAATTTTTATTTGTTCTTGATTCGAAATTTTAAAGCATCTTGTTTAATCTTGATGTTTGATTGGTTAAAAAGTTTTACTTTTTATTCATATCCAAGTTTTTATACGATTTGATCTTTGACCTTATCATGCTTATTGACTTATTTTGTATTTAGCTTATTTACTTTTAAGATTTCTTAAAAGTTTAGTCTTTTTAAAGTTTGATTCATAAAGTCCGCTTATTTCGTGTCTTAAAAGTTTTTAAATTTATGCTTGTTTTCATTTGGTTGGGAATTAAATAAGTGCTTATTCGTCTTTGCTTGTGCTTATTCATTTTTGCTTTCTGCTTTTGAATTCCATCGTAACAGCTTTGAGGTTTTTGTGACAACCCGTCAATTTCAGGTCGTTATTTTAATCTCGACTATTACGTATTACGTGTTTACTTTAATGAGAATTTTAAATTATCGACTAACCGAGAAGGTTATGACTTGAAACTAGCGTAAGAATGTCGATTAGATGAAAACCGACAAGGTATATGTTAGGTATCGATATTATATTCTCAAATAATCATAAAAATGATTTTTATTATATTTAATCTTTATTTGTCGTATTTTACGTTTTAACGAATGACGATAACTATTAGTGATCGCGATACCGACGGATGCCCAAAAATGTACGTTTTATTATCGATTGTCTCGATATTGTATATTTTCGACGTTTTCGATTTAATTGCGTTTTAAGTCGTGTCGAAGCTTTGTTATTATATTTTGAAGCGTTTTAACTTTCGAAAAGTATTTTTACGAAACCCGAGCCCCGTAAATATTTTTAAAATTTACCATTTACATTTACTACCTTGTAAACTATTTACTTGCATTTTTGGACCAAAAGAATGCAAATATGACAAAATCTACCCTCACCCCACTATATAAGGTTTTTCCACTAACCGTTTTTATTTAAAAATTCATTTAACAAAAAAAAATTAAACTCTCTCTCTCTTGTTCATATCCAAACCGTCCACCCCCCTTACACATTCATCAAATTTGTTTGATTTTTACTTTGAATTAAAAGAATCTAAGACAAGACCCATCTTGGAAATTCAAAGAGCTTCCTATTGGTATAAATTTTTCCCACATGCATCCACTTAATTTTTATTTTCAATTTTTGATGATGAACATCATGTTTGATCCATTTTTATGGTGATGGATGTGTTAATATTATTATATTAGTAGTGGGTTGTTGTTGCATGTAAGGTTTTTATTTATTTAATTTTTGTGAGATTAAATTTGAGGGTGTTATGAGTTAGTTAGATGTGTTAGTATGATATTAGGATGATATTAGGACCATAGAAATTGTTGGAATGGGTTGAAAATGTGTTTTGGTATGATTTTTAGATGGTCTATTTTAGGCAGTAACTTTAAGGCTATTTTTGAAATAGTTACTGTAATAAACATGGTAAACTAATTAGATAGGATTGTAGATAATTTCGTTAGCTTCGATTTGAGCTAAAGTAGAGCTTCTAACTCATTACGAGCGAAAAGTTATGCTACTTTTAGTATTTGTGTACCGGGAGACGGGTATCGGCACAATCCGAAAATTGTTGTCGATATTTGGATCGAATCTCGGGGACTATAAAATGAGTTTTAAAAATGTTCAAGGACTGTTGTAAGTTGCTAAACCTCAGGTCATGAGTCTATTTTCAAACCAGAGTGTCGGTTTTGCAAACGGAATTGTTTAGATAAGTCAAAATGGTTTTACAAGTCAAAGGCGTAAAACTGTCCGGTTTTTGTAACACGAAGGTGTGTTGGGCAGAAGGTCTTAGAAGTAATATTTTTGAATGAAACTTAAACTGAGTCTTATTCATATTATGTGTGAGTTTGTCACCAAGTTTCGTCGAAATCGGACAAGTCTAGATAGGTTAGATTGGTGTGTACATTTGGAGTGTACATGATGATTGGTATTTTGGACACGTAGTTCAATACTTGTATGGCTTAAGTTGAGTATTCACTATTGGACATGGTGACTTACTCAAGTGTTAAGTCATTATATAAATGACTTAGTTACTGGTCCGAGGGAAGTAAAATGTTGGTTTGACTTGCGTTGACTTGGCGTCTTATGACGGGTCAATGTCGAGAGTGCAAGTTTTTAAAAGAATAAGTGTTGAATAAAAGGGTATAGACGTACACTTATATTGTTAATTTTTCGGGATTTTCATGGTTTTATGAAATTGACTTTCGTATTATTTAAGTATTAAATATACTTGAGTCGTTTATTAACGAACGCGCCTTATTTGGTAGGTTGCGGTCTTCGTGTTTAACGGGCATCACAAATCGTCGGCGATCGTCACATTACTACTATCATACCAAGGTGAGTTCATAGCCTCGCTTTTATTTATTTACTTGTTTAATAAAACCCGCGAGGGGATAACATGCTTATTTATTAAATATAAAGAGTACAACTATAAGTTGCGGTAAACCAATTGAATGGTGCAACTAGTAGTTGTGGAAGCTCTATTTACTTGAAAAGTATTTATTTAAAATTTATTTAAAATGAAGGGTACAACAAGAGTTGCTGTAAACCCATGAATGGGTGCAACCAGAAGTTGTGGTAAACCCTATTTATTTTAAAATAGAACACAAGTGACCCGATTTTATGCTTAGATGAAATTTATTACATAAGTTAGCTTTAGCCATAAAAGACCCATGGAATCGTGAATTGTTAATCGAAAGAACGCTAATACTATGGATAGATCTATCGGGGTGACACCCAGTCCGGTCGCGACTAGCTATCGCGTGGTGTTGTGATGCACCAGTAATGAAACATCGGATGCAATTGTATAAGAGAAATATACGCACTTGGCTAGGTGTGTTGGGCTGAAATAATATATGTTAACGTTCAATTTCACGAGACTTATGAAATAACAACGATAATTATGTCTGATCCACATGATTGTCAACCACAGAAGGTTTATTCAGAATACTTGTGTTCGTTTATTTAATTTTAAACTCTATAGATTCACTCAACATTTTTGTTGACTTTATAGCCTGTTTTATCTCAGGTCCATGAAGAAGCCACTCAAGGAAGGCGGTTTCATGTAGCTTGCTAAATTAAAATGTTTTGGCCCGCTTTTCTAAACTATGTCCATTCAATGAAACTTTTATTGTTTGGTTGGTTGTGTAAACTTTAAAACTATTTGGGACCGTGTGTGAACTGTTTTATCTTTAAACAAATGAATGGATGTATGTTTTGTTAAAACGACTCATTTTGAGGCGTTTTCTATGATATTGAGGTTGAACCATGATAGTAACACCTAATGACCCTTCCGCTGCTATGACCCGAAATTGGGGGTGTTACAGATTGGCATCAGAGCTCAAGTTATAGAGAACGAAAAGATGTTCCAAAAATAAAATTTTGAAATCTTTTGACTATAACATCTGCAAGCGAAACCTCCGAGTTGCCAATGGACGAGAACAAGAAAAGTATATATATGTTATACATATTTAGTTATTAATTATGCTTAAAGCATAATGAAATTACATTTATTTATTTATAAATGTTTATTATTTGATTATTATAACACTAATACGTGATTTACAAACGACGCTGATGGTCACAATAGAAATCCCTGTCTTTTGACTCATTCCTCGTGAATCTTCGTTCCTTGTCTAAATTCTATTCTTTATTCTATCATCCATTCTTGTTTCTTTTCATCTATCTATTCTTATTTTGCGTTATTCATGTTTTGTTATCACAAGCGTTGAATGAATACTCATTTTGATGTGAATTATGTAACAGGATTATGCCGCCAAAATAGTTGACTGAGACTCAGTTACGTGCTATAGTAGCTGATCAATTTCAGGTCTCTATGAATGCATTTATGGCAAATTTGAATAATGGAGCCGGTGGATCTGGTGGAGCTGGTGGATCTGGTGGATCTGGTGGAGCTGGTGGATCCGGTGGAGCTGGTGGATCTGGTGGAGCTGGCGATACTGGAGCTGGCAACACTAGAACTGGCACTACTGGAGCTGGTACTACTAGAGCTGGTAATACTGGAGCTGGTAATACTGGAGCTGGTAATACGGGAGCTGGCAATGCTGGTGCTGGAACTGGTGATGCTGATTGATAGGTGTATAAACACCCATCCTTTTACCACTTAATTCTGGCTAAAACGAGACCAAAACGCGTATTTAATATCATTTGTTTGGAATTATGCGTGGTTTTTGTGTTTATTGTGTTTTCAGAGCCAACCGGATGATTATTGAAGAAAACATGGGATTGCACGGGTTTTACCGAAGAAAAAGACTCAAGATAAAGTCTATTGTCCAAGAGATGCAAAAGATTTGAAGTCACTGGGCCTATTCGAAGATCTATCGAAGAAAAGGACCAAGGATGGAAGATTTACATAAGTCGAAGAAACTCAAGTCTATTAAACGAAGAAATTAAAAGACGAGTTGAATTTAATCAACGACAAATCCCGAATCAGAATCGAAAACGTCAACTTTTCTGAAAAGACGAGAAGACAAGAAGAACGGGAGAAAGCCCACTCACCAACCAAAGGGGACACCTATATAAAGGGACCCCCTCACACTTTCCATCCAGTTTTTTAGTTTTTTTCTTTCTCCACTTTTTTCTCTCTTCTTGTTCGTAGCATCACCAACACCACTAGGGTGTTTGGTGATTTTGATCTTTGTTTTTCAAATCTTGTAATTTTAATCTTTGTTTTGTGATTGTTAAAACATTAATAATCAATACAAGCTCTTGTTTAATCTTTCCATTTCATCTTGTTCATCATCATCTTTTATTTCAAGTTCTTAAGTTCTTATTTGGTTGAGTTTTGATCTTCAAAGGTTGTTGGGATTTATGTTTTTGTTGATGGGATTTGTAGTTTATGGTTAGTAGATGCTTAGTGATTAGTTTATTTAAGTTTTTGGTGAAAAACTTGGTGATTTTTGGATTAAAATCGATTTTCCTTGTTCTTCGGGTAAAGTTTCTGTTCTTTAGTTCCCCAGGTTCCGAATGAACCAAATCTTCCGGATGAACATTAAGTTCCGGATGAACAGCTAAAGTTCCGAATGAGTTTATGTTAAGAAAAGTTCCGAATGAACTGAAAGTTCCGGATGAATCAAATCTTCCGAATGAACTGAAAGTTCCGGATGAATCAAATCTTCCGAATGAACACAAAGTTCCGGATGAATGTTATTTCCAAAAATT
Organism: Glebionis coronaria; assembly: GCA_025667525.1. Taxonomy (NCBI): domain Eukaryota; kingdom Viridiplantae; phylum Streptophyta; class Magnoliopsida; order Asterales; family Asteraceae; genus Glebionis; species Glebionis coronaria. Next base: position 40,011 of record JANFOE010001814.1, read on the forward strand.
TCCGAATGAGTTTTTCCTTTAAAAGTTCCGGATGAGTTTCAAAGTTCCGAATGAGTTTTTCCTTAAAAGTTCCGAATCAGTTGATTGTTCCGAATAAACTTCCGACTCAAAGTTCCGGATAAAGTTCCGGATCAATCTTCCGAATCAAGTTCCGCATGAAGGTTCCGAGTAAAGTTCCGAACGAACTTCCGGGTGAACTTCCGAACTAACTTCCGAGTCAAAGTTCCGAGTGAAGGATTTTTCAAAGTTCCGAATGAAGACTTCCGGGTGAAAAGTTCCGGATCAATAGTTCCGAATCAAGGTCAAAGTTCCGAATCAATTTTCTTTTAATCTTACTTACTGTTTCTTTTTGTATCTGTCTTAATATTTCTCATTTTTTTCTTCATTTTATATTCTAAGTTTAATTTTAATTCCAGTTTATTAATACAAGTTTTATTAATTGTTATTAATTTAATTTAATTGCTTATAAATTTAAGTTTACATTTTCGTGCATTTAAACTTTTCGTAGATTAAAACTCCAATCCCTTTTTAGTAACCAAAAACAAATCATTCCACTTATAACTGAGATCAATTCGAGAGGATTCTGAGAGACATAATTGAACCTAGTAAAATCATAGTATCAAATGGCGCCGCTGCCGGCTCTTCTCGTTAAGATCAAAAGTTTTTTGTGAGAATTTGGATTTTGGGATCCGTTCCCCGTGAACGTTACTTTTTCATTAAAATTTTCAAAAAATCCTAAAAAATATAAAATTTTCAAAAATACAAAAAAAATAAAATTAAAAAACATAAAAACCAAAAATATTTTTGCTTTGCTTTTCTTTGTTCGTTCTTTTGCAGGTGTATGCGCACTCGATCCACGTCTTATCAAGAGCCCGAGCCTCTCGATCACTTAGACATGGCCGGTGTACAAAACAACAACAACATACCACCTCAAAACAACAATAATAACAACAACAACCCACCTTTCAACAACATGAATAATAACAACAACAATGAGCCTCTACCGGATAATCGCCCGATGATTGAACTGCTGCAAGCTCATGTAGATGGAAACACTGATCCAATTGTTATACCAGCAATTGCAGCCAACAACTTTGAGCTAAAATCAGGCTTTATTCAGATGGTCTCTGCTCAACCATTCTTGGGGCGTACCATTGATGACCCACATGACCACATCAAGAGATTCTTGCAACTCACCAATACGGTCAAGTTCAATGGTGTTCCACAAGAGGTAATCCGTCTAAAACTTTTTCCCTTTTCTTTAGAGGGACAAGCCCGGCATTGGCTTGCTAAGGAACCGCCACAGAGTATTCTCTCGTGGACGGATTTGGAGACTAAGTTCATCAATTACTTTTTCCCACCCTCTCGTACTACCGCTTTGCGGAATGAAATCATAAATTTTGAACAAAAGTACGATGAGTCGTTCAGTGAATCTTGGGATCGTTTTAAAGATCTTTTAAGAAAATGCCCACAACATGGTTTTACCAAAGTACATCAAATTAATACTTTTTACAATGGTTTAAGCATGAGGACCAAGATTCACTAAGCAGTGCCTCGGGGGGTAATCTTTTGGCTAAGACTTCCAATGCTGCTTGGGATATCATTGAGAATAAGTCTCGTGTGCAAACCAAGAGTGTTCGGACCAATGTCGCTAGTGCTAGCACTAGTGACAGTGATAAGCGACTGGACAAAATCACTACGCTTCTTGAATCGCTTGTCACCCACACCGTTAACAACAACAACAGCAACAACGCTAAAAACGCTCAAGTCAATGCTGTTAGCCAACCATGCGAGATATGCGGGGGTCCTCACTCTTACACCACTTGTACTGCCACCCAAGACTATCCTTCTGAAAATGTGAATGCAGCTTATGGCACCTATCCTCAACCTGCTTATCAAGCTAGACCTCAAGGTGACCGTAATTTGCTTAGCTACCGCTCCACCAACTACCTTTCACCACCCGGTTTTCCTCCAAACAACCCAAACCAACAACAAAACCTCAACCGTCCTCCTCAACAACAACAACAACCTCGTACACCATACATCCCACCTCACAAGCAGCAACAACCACCTCAACGAAACAACCAAGTCTACCAGCCACCTGCTTATCAACCACCCGCATACAATGCTCCTCCCAACCAACCTACCGCTCTTCATCAAGAAGTGGAAACCTATATGAGGACTAACGATGTGATCGTGGGAAATCTTCAGCGGGAAGTGCTCAACTTGAAAGCAGACTTGGTCAAACAAGGGAACGATTTGAGAGCCGACATGAGAAACACGCTGGATAGTCAAACGAATGACTTGAAGAATATGATGGCTAGTTTTTTCCAAGGTAATCAACCCTGTTCTTTGGGTACTCTTCCGAGTAACACCGTTGCGAATCCAAGAGGGGAGATGAAAGCAATCACCACTCGCAGTGGCAAAGGTACCAAGGAACCCGAGCTTCCTATACCTCCACCGGTGGTTGTGACTAAGGAGAACGAGTCACCTGCTCCTATTCCTCATCCTTCTCCTTCCCCAATTTCTCCACCTCTTCCTTCTACCCCTCCTCCACCCAAGGATGTGAGTGATCCTATTCTCCCAAAGCCTTCTTCTTCTTCCAATATACCTTATCCATCTAGGTTGAGGAAAGAGAAGCTCAAAAGCAAGGACGATATTCAAGTTTCGAACTTTCTTAAGATGTTCAAACAATTGAATTTCAATATCTCCTTCGCTGAGGCTCTCGCTCACATGCCTAAGTACGCAACAATGTTTAAAGATCTTCTGAGCGACAAGGAAAAGCTTCTTGATATTTCCAACACCCAACTTAATGAGAATTGCTCTGCAGTGCTCTTAAGGAAATTGCCAACCAAGCTTGGTGATCCGGGTCGTTTTCTAATCCCTTGCAATTTCCCGGGAGTAGAGAATTGCATGGCCCTAGCCGATCTAGGTGCTAGTATTAATCTCATGCCTCTAAGCGTTTGGAAGCAATTATTTCTCCCTGAGCTAGTCCCCACCAAAATGACTTTGGAATTAGCTAACCGTACGGTTGCTTATCCAGTGGGGATAGCCGAAGACGTCTTTGTAGGAGTCGACAAATTCACTTTTTCTGCCGATTTCGTCGTCGTCGACTACGAGATGGACCCTCGTGTTCCCTTGATCGTGGGTCTTCCATTACTGAGGACCGGTCGCACTCTCATCGATGTTGAAGCCGGTGAGCTTATCATGAGAGTGGGTGACGATAAAATCGTCTTCAACATGGGAAAGTTGTCTAAACAACCTTATTCATACGAGAGTGTTAATTGTATTGACGTTCTTGATGAGGCTTGTGAAGAACACTTCAAAGATGCTTGTAAAAGTATTCCTCCCTCTCTTCCCAATGTTGAAACCGTTTCCTCTATTGATTCATCACTGTCTCTATTTGGAGAAAGTGATTTGTTTTGGAACAATCTTGATGACACCATGGGAGATGTGAATTTAGCTACTAATGATTCTCCCACCGATGGGGATGAAGACATGCATTTCTTTGACAACCTTCTCAACGAAGACAATCCTTCTCCTCCATCTCCCACGGTCATTGCTATCGATACTCCGACTTTGAATACGCCTCCCGTCGAAAATCCTCCGGATTTAGAACTTAAGGAGTTGCCGCCACATCTCGAGTATGTATTCCTTGAAGAAGAGAAGAAGTCGCCAGTCATCATTGATAAGGACTTGAAGGAAGAAGAAAAATCTCGCCTCATCGCCGTGCTTAAAGATCACAAGAAGGCTATTGCTTGGAAAATTTCTGATATTCGCGGAATTGATCCTCACTTCTGCACACACAAAATTCTCATGGAGGACGACTTTAAGCCCACAATTCAAAGCCAGCGAAGGGTGAATCCAAAAATACATGAAGTCATCAAAACAGAGGTTATCAAACTTCTTGATGCGGGTATGATTTACCCTATTTCGGATTCACCATGGGTTAGTCTAATCCATTGTGTGCCCAAGAAGGGCGGAATAACCGTTGTTCCCAATGAACACAACGAGTTGATTCCCACTCGTCTCGTTACTGGGTGGAGAGTTTGTATAGACTACCGCAAACTCAATGATGCCACGAGAAAGGATCATTTCCCTCTACCTTTTATGGACCAAATGCTTGAACGTTTAGCGGGTAATGAATATTACTGCTTTCTTGATGGTTTCTCGGGTTATTTCCAAATACCCATCGATCCCCAAGATCAAGAGAAGACAACATTCACTTGTCCCTATGGCACATTTGCGTACAAAAGGATGCCTTTTGGCTTATGTAATGCCCCCGGGACTTTCCAAAGGTGCATGTTAGCTATCTTCCATGACATGGTTGAACAAACCATGGAAGTCTTCATGGATGATTTCTCGGTCTTCGGGGATTCCTTCTCTTCTTGCCTTGCCAATTTGGAACGTATGCTTAAGCGGTGCGAAGACACCTGCCTTGTTCTGAATTGGGAAAAATGCCATTTTATGGTAAAAGAAGGCATCGTGCTAGGACACAAAATTTCCAAAGCCGGTCTTGAAGTAGACCGTGCTAAAGTCGATGTTATCGCTAAGTTGCCTCCACCTTCAACCGTGAAGGGTGTGAGAAGTTTTCTGGGTCATGCGGGCTTCTACCGTCGATTCATCAAAGATTTTTCTCAAATCGCTCGCCCGATGACCCACCTCTTGGAAAAAGATACTCCTTTTATCTTTTCCAAAGAGTGCCTTGAAGCCTTCAACTCGCTTAAGGATAAGCTAACTAAGGCACCCGTCTTGGTTACCCCTAATTGGGAGCTTCCCTTTGAGTTGATGTGCGATGCTAGTGATTTTGCTATTGGAGCGGTTCTAGGACAAAGAGTGAACAAACACTTCCAACCGATCCATTACGCTAGCAAGACAATGACGGGGGCTCAATTGCACTACACGACAACCGAAAAAGAGCTTTTAGCTGTTGTCTATGCCTTTGAAAAATTTCGCCCCTATCTTGTCCTTTCCACCACAATCGTTTACACCGATAATTCCGCGTTGAAGTACTTGTTGACAAAGCAAGATTCCAAACCAAGACTTCTTCGCTGGGTTTTGCTTCTCCAAGAATTTAAAATCGAAATCCGCGATAAAAAAGGAGCTGAAAACCTAGCTGCGGATCATCTCAGCAGACTTGAGGATCCTTACCAAGGGGATCATCCGAACAAAGAAATCAATGATTCTTTTCCCTTGGAGACCTTAATGTCTATAAATTCGAATTCTGATGCAACCCCGTGGTTTGCGGACTTTGCAAACTACTTGGCGGGTGGAATTCTCAAGGAAGGGTTAACACCCCACCAAAAGAAAAAGTTCTTCAACGACATTAAGACTTACTTTTGGGACGACCCTTACCTATTCAAACAATGTGCCGACTTGATTATTCGCCGATGTGTTGATGGACCGGCAGCTTTAAAAATCCTTGATGCCTGCCACAAAGGACCCACCGGTGGTCACTTTGGTCCCAACTACACCGCCAAAAAAGTGTTTGACTCGGGATTTTATTGGCCCTCCATATATCGTGACGCTCACAATATGGTTAAACGATGTGATGTTTGCCAAAAACAAGGCACGATCACACATAAAGACGAGATGCCTTAGAATTTCATTCAAGAATGTGAAATCTTTGATGTTTGAGGTATCGACTTTATGGGGCCATTCCCTTCCTCTAATGGAAACAAATACATCCTTGTAGCCGTTGACTACGTTTCAAAGTGGGTTGAAGCCAAAGCTTTACCCACTAATGACGCAAGGGTGGTTTGTAACTTTTTGAAAGCTCTATTCGCTAGATTCGGTGTGCCTCGTTCCATTATTAGTGATCGTGGGACTCATTTTTGCAATGACCAATTTGCTAGAGTCATGGCTAAGTACGGTGTAAATCATCGTCTTTCCACAGCCTACCACCCACAAACTAATGGCCAGGCTGAAATATCCAACCGAGGACATAAGCGAATTCTTGAAAGGACCGTGGGAGAGCATCGTGCCTCATGGGCTGATAAACTTGATGATGCTTTGTGGGCTTTTCGTACCGCATACAAGACTCCAATTGGTTGTACGTCATATCGTCTCGTGTACGGGAAAGCGTGCCACCTCCCCATTGAGTTGGAGCACAAGGCTTATTGGGCCTTGAAGTGGGCTAATTTTGATATCAACAAAGCCGGTGACCTACGCAAGATCCAACTCAATGAGCTCAATGAACTCCGTAATGAGGCTTATGAAAATTCTTTGATCTATAAGGAAAGGACTAAGCTCATTCACGATTCTAAGATTAAGAACCGAGAGTTCCATGTTGGAGATAAAGTTTTACTCTTTAACTCTCGGTTGAAAATCTTTTCGGGCAAGCTGAAATCTCGTTGGTCCGGCCCATTCACCATTGCCCAAATTTTTCCATATGGTACTCTTGAGCTCGCTCAACCTAATGGACCTAATTTTAAGGTGAATGGCCAACGAGTGAAGTTGTACTTTGGTGAGGACACCTCTAAGGAGATGATTCCTTCCCTCACCACGTTCCCCGTGAACTAATTTTGGGTCGAGTCAGGCTCGTGACTCGGTTATAAAAAACAAGCGCTCCTCGGGAGGCAGCCCGAGTATCTATCCTTTTATGTTTTAACCTCCTAAGTGTAGGGGGACCTCTATAGGGTGTTCGTATTTGTGTGGTGATTTGATTACAGGGATTAGTGCACTCTTGGAATCTTTGAAGAACCGTGCTCCCGTGTTATCCAAAATCCGGTTCTATCTCTCAACTATCGTGATTCAATTTTCTTCATACTCACATTTGAAATTGATCACTTTAGTCGTCTCTTCCTTAACTTGAGTTAACCAACGTGCACAATGTCATAAGTGTAGGGGAGACTTTTCCCACATGCTTAAACATTGAGGACAATGTTTATCTTAAGTGTAGGGGGGACTTCTATCGAAGTTTTAAGTGGACCTTTCCATGAAAATGCCTTCATTTAACCGGAAAATCATATTTTTCAACATTTTTCAAATTTTTTATTAACTTTGGCCATTTAGTCGTAATTTTTAAATTTTTATCGTTGCTTTCGTATGTATATATCCCGCAATAAAGTCAAATATTAATAAAGTGGTGTAGCTAGTTTAGAAGTCTTTGACATATTAGGCCCGTTGCGTTTATTTTGACTCAACCCGAATAGACTTATCCAAGTTTATTCTAGCTAGTATCCTTAACCATGTAGACCTTAATTGGTTTATTAGGCTAAGTATCCACGAGTCTCATTACTTGAGATTTTAAATTGTGGAGGACGAGAAATGATAGAGTCAATTATAAGTCGGTATTCTTGCACAAGCTCACTTGGTGTAATTATTTGCCTATTCTCCCATCACTTGCTAATAAATTATCTGCAATAAGTAAGGTCGTACGATTTGAAAAGTTACTTAGCTTCTAGCCCAAGATCGTTTAAAAGTTGCTCGGTAATGATAAGAGTTCATAGCCAAGGCATAACTTATGAAGCGGGGCGCGAAGATTGGCGAGTCCGAAAAGGCCCTAACAGGGCATGAGGATTCCATTTTATTGCTAAAGATCCAAAGTGATGTGAAAAGCATTATACCAAAAGTCAATATGAAGGATCAAGACTCACGACGAAAAGCAATCAACTCCCATAAAGATCATGGAGAAATCTATCCGAAAAGACCCTAACAAGGTATGAGGATAAATAGATCCAAGTCCGAAAAGGAGGCGGATCGTTGTATCTCAAAATCCCAAATAGAGATTGAAGAAATAATCATGAAGTCGTGGTCAACAAAGTTGGAGTACCCCTCAAAAGTCTCCAAGTGAAGAAACTCTATTACGATGAGAAGACCATTATCTCAAGCACGTCTCTCAAGATATGGAGTATGAAGTACATGCCAAATATCGGCCCGAGAAAGGTCTCAAATCGTGAACCGAGTTATGCCAAGATATGAACTTTTTGATATCCCGAGAAGCAGTTTTAAGAGATTTTGTCCTTTAGCTAACTATTGATCAAATCGTCCTACTTTGCTTTCTGCCTAAATAAACTATCGAAATAAGTCCAAAAATGCATCTTCATGATCATTCTAAGACAAAAATAAAATATAAGAGATACACCTAGGAATAAGGGAGTTTAAGCATATAATTAAGCCATGTGTGTAAGTGTTTGAATTGCTAACTTATAATAACAATGATCTCGTTTTTAAGCTTAGTTTGGGGAACGTGAAACTTGAGGGTAATAAATCTTCGCAGCACCAAAGCCCTAATGTAAGTCATTGATTTCTTTGCAAGTTATTTCCATGTAGCTATTTTCAAGTGAAAATGGTTTTCTATCCTTTTGTTTCCTTTAAAGTTTAATTTCTTTTAAATACTTTAATTTGTGTTTAAGTAGTATTTTAATAAGGCCAAGGTTGATTAATTATGAGAAAAATGTAAAATTGCTTTATCACTAAGCATTGCATGAGGGCATGGCAATGGTTAAGTGTAGGGGATTTGATAGGTGTGTAAACACCCATCCTTTTACCACTTAATTCTGGCTAAAACGAGACCAAAACGCGTATTTAATATCATTTGTTTGGAATTATGCATGGTTTTTGTGTTTATTGTGTTTTCAGAGCCAACCGGATGATTATTGAAGAAAACATGGGATTGCACGGGTTTTACCGAAGAAAAAGACTCATGATAAAGTCTATTGTCCAAGAGATGCAAAAGATTTGAAGTCACTGGGCCTATTTGAAGATTTATCGAAGAAAAGGACCAAGGATGGAAGATTTACATAAGTCGAAGAAACTCAAGTCTATTAAACGAAGAAATTAAAAGACGAGTTGAATTTAATCGACGACAAATCCCGAATCAGAATCGAAAACGTCAACTTTTCTGAAAAGACGAGAAGACAAGAAGAACGGGAGAAAGCCCACTCACCAACCAAAGGGGACACCTATATAAAGGGATCCCCTCACACTTTCCATCCAGTTTTTTAGTTTTTTTCTTTCTCCACTTTTTTCTCTCTTCTTGTTCGTAGCATCACCAACACCACTAGGGTGTTTGGTGATTTTGATCTTTGTTTTTCAAATCTTGTAATTTTAATCTTTGTTTTGTGATTGTTAAAACATTAATCATCAATACAAGTTCTTGTTTAATCTTTCCATTTCATCTTGTTCATCATCATCTTTTATTTCAAGTTCTTAAGTTCTTATTTGGTTGAGTTTTGATCTTTAAAAGTTGTTGGGATTTATGTTTTTGTTGATGGGATTTGTAGTTTATGGTTAGTAGATGCTTAGTGATTAGTTTATTTAAGTTTTTGGTGAAAAACTTGGTGATTTTTGGATTAAAATCGATTTTCCTTGTTCTTCGGGTAAAGTTTCTGTTTTTGAGTTCCCCAGGTTCCGAATGAACCAAATCTTCCGGATGAACATTAAGTTCCGGATGAACAGCTAAAGTTCCGAATGAGTTTATGTTAAGAAAAGTTCCGAATGAACTGAAAGTTGCGGATGAATCAAATCTTCCGAATGAACTGAAAGTTCTGGATGAATCAAATCTTCCGAATGAACACAAAGTTCCGGATGAATGTTATTTCCAAAAAGTTCCGAATGAGTTTTTCCTTTAAAAGTTCCGAATGAGTTTCAAAGTTCCGAATGAGGTTTTCCTTAAAAGTTCCGAATCAGTTGATTGTTCCGAATAAACTTCCGACTCAAAGTTCCGGATAAAGTTCCGGATCAATCTTCCGAATCAAGTTCCGCATGAAGGTTCCGAGTAAAGTTCCGAACGAACTTCCGGGTGAACTTCCGAACTAACTTCCGAATCAAAGTTCTGAGTGAAGGATTTTTCAAAGTTCCGAATGAAGACTTCCGGGTGAAAAGTTCCGGATCAATAGTTCCGAATCAAGGTCAAAGTTCCGAATCAATTTTCTTTTAATCTTACTTACTGTTTCTTTTTGTATCTGTCTTAATATTTCTCATTTTTTCTTCATTTTATATTCTAAGTTTAATTTTAATTCCAGTTTATTAATACAAGTTTTATTAATTGTTATTAATTTAATTTAATTGCTTATAAATTTAAGTTTACATTTTTGTGCATTTAAACTTTTCGTAGATTAAAACTCCAATCCATTTTTAGTAACCAAAAACAGATCATTCCACTTAGAACTGAGATCAATTCGAGAGGATTCTGAGAGACATACTTGAACCTAGTAAAATCAAAGTATCACTGATAGACTAGTGATTCCTGAAAACAAGAAGTGTAATTATACCTCGTTCATGAAATGCAAACCTCCAACTTTTAAGGGTACTGAAGGTGCTGTTGGGTTAATGCAATGGTTTGAGAAATTGGAATCCGTGTTTCGATTTAGTGGAAGTGAGGAAGGAGATAAAGTGATGTTTGCCTCTGCTACTCTTCAAGGGCGAGCATTAACTTGGTGGAATGGAAGAATGGCATCAATGGGTATGGATGCTGCTTATGCTACACCTTGGGTTGAAGTAAGAAGGTGGATGACTGAGGAATTCTGTCCAAGGAGTGTTATTCAGAGGTTAGAACAGGAACTATATCAGCTGAGACTGAAGGGTACTGACATCGATGGATACACAAACAGATTCCATGAACTTGCTCTACTTTGTCCAAACAAAGTTAACCTAGAATACTTGAAGGTAGAGCAGTATATTCGAGGCTTACCTACCAACATCCATGGGGATGTGACCTCATCTAAACCTGCCAATATTGATGAAGCTGTTCGTATGGCCTACCAACTAATGGGTCAAATCATCCAAGACAAGGCTGATGGTGTTTCTGAAGGTAATAAAAGAAGAGCTGAAAACGATAGTGATGATCGTGGTGATAACCGTCAATCTCACAGTAGGAATCAAAACCGAAGGAGAGGTAATGTTAATGCGATGACTGAAACTGCATCTGCTGATAAGGGAACCAGATGTCAACGCTGCAAGAAGTCTCATACTGGTAAATGTGCTAAGTGTGGGAAGTGTAACAAGTTAGGTCACAAGACTGAAGACTGTTGGGGACCAGGAAAGAAGGGAGTGACGTGTTTTAACTGCCAAGGTAAAGGACACATGAGGAACCAATGCCCTCAACCTCCAAAGAATGCACGTGGTGGAGATAACCAGGGAAAAGCTTATCAGTTGGGTGAAGCCGAAGCGAAGCAAAACCCGAAAGTGGTCACTGGTACGTTTTTACTGAACAACCGTTATGCTACAGCTTTATTTGATTCTGGTGCGGACAAAAGCTTTGTGTCTACAATTTTTAGTACCTTAATTGATATCAAACCGGTCGAATTAGACGCGAGTTATGAGGTAGAACTAGCTGATGGTAAATTAGTGAGTACCAATCATGCGCTCCTAGGATGTTCTCTTAATCTTCTGAACCGTATTTTTAAGATAGACTTGATGATTGTCGAATTGGGAAGTTTTGATGTTATTATCGGAATGGATTGGCTATCCAAGTATAACGCGTCTATCTTGTGTGGAGAAAAGAAAGTTAGGATTACCTTGGATGACAAGACCATGGTTATCGAAGGTGATCAACGTAATTCACGACTAAAAATCGTTTCGTGCATTAAGGCTCGTAAGTATATCGAAAGAGGTTGTGAGTTATTCCTAGCTAAAGTAGTGGAGAAGGAATCAAAGGAGAAACGTGTTGAAGATGTACCTGTTATCCGTGACTTTCCTGAAGTGTTTCCGGAAGATTTGCCTGGACTTCCTCCTCCAAGGCAAGTAGATTTCCAAATTGACCTAATTCCTGGTGTTGCACCCGTGGCTCGTGCGCCATATCGTTTAGCCCCATCCGAGCTGAAGGAGTTATCTGTGCAATTGCAAGAGTTATCTGATAAGGGTTTTATACGACCGAGTTCGACACCTTGGGGAGCTCCTGTCTTATTCCTTAAGAAGAAAGATGGTTCGTTTCGTATGTGTATTGATTACCGAGAGCTGAATAAGCTAATGATCAAGAATCGTTATCCGCTTCCAAGAATTGATGATTTATTTGATCAACTTCAAGGTTCTCGTGTTTTCTCCAAGATTGATCTTCGTTCTGGTTACCATCAACTTCGCATACGTGAGGAAGATATTCCTATTACGGCGTTTAGAACTCGTTATGGTCATTATGAGTTTCTGGTTATGCCTTTTGGTTTGACTAATGCACCTGCGGTATTCATGGATTTAATGAATCGCATTTGTAAGCCGTATCTTGATAAATTCGTGATCGTTTTCATAGATGATATTCTAATCTACTCCAAGAGCAATGAAGAGCATGCCGAACACTTAAGGATTATCTTGAACTTGTTAAAGAACGAAAAGTTGTACGCTAAATTCTCAAAGTGTGATTTTTGGCTTAATTCTGTACAATTTATCGGACATGTGATTGATAAAACTGGAGTACATGTTGATCCTGCAAAGATCGAAGCCATCAAGAATTGGAGTGCTCCGACTACTCCAACTGAAGTACGACAATTTCTAGGTTTGGCTGGTTATTACCGAAGGTTTATTGAAGGATTCTTTTTGATATCGAAACCATTAACTAAGCTGACTCAGAAGAATAAACCGTATGTGTGGGGCGATGATGAAGAAGAAGCTTTCCAAACCCTGAAGATGAAACTCTATAGTGCGCCGATTTTATCATTACCTGAAGGAAGTGAAGACTTTGTTGTTTATTGCGATGCATCTCTTCGAGGATACGGTGCTGTTCTTATGCAACGTGAAAAGGTGATCGCATATGCCTCTAGACAATTAAGGAAGAATGAGGAGAACTACACTACCCATGACTTGGAATTGGGCGCTATGGTTTTTGCTCTGCGACTTTAGAGACATTATCTGTATGGTACGAAGTGTACAGTATTCACTGATCATAAAAGCCTACAATACATATTGGATCAAAAGGAGCTGAATATGAGGCAACGTCGATGGGTTGAACTCTTGAGTGATTACGACTGCGAAATTCGTTATCATCCAGGAAAGGCGAACGTGGTAGCTGACGCGTTAAGTCGAAAGGAAAGGGAGAAACCGATTTGAGTGCGTGCTTTGGTGGTGACAGTTCATAATAACTTACCTGAGCAGATTCGAAACGCACAAATCGAAGCGTGCAAGAAGGAAAATATTGCAGCCGAAAGATTTAGAGGAGACGGTGAAACATTTGAGACGCGATCCGATGGTATCAAATGTTTGAGAGGTCGAATTTGGTTACCATTATATGGTGGACTGAGAGACTTGATTATGTTAGAATCTCATAAGTCCAAGTATTCTATTCATCCTGGATCAGACAAAATGTACCAAGACTTGAAAAATTTATACTGGTGGCCGAATATGAAAGCTGATATTGCAACATACGTCGCGAAATGCTTAACATGTGCAAAAGTGAAAGCTGAATATCAGAAGCCGTCAGGATTACTTGTCCAACCTGAAATTCTAGTCTGGAAATGGGAGCGAATTACGATGGACTTCATCACAAAACTCCCAAGGACACCGTCTGGGTTTGATGCAATTTGGGTTATTGTCGATCGTTTAACTAAATCCGCTCATTTTATTCCAATCAACGAGAGGTTCGGTTTGGAGAAACTCGCCGATATTTATCTGAAGGAAATCGTGTGCAAGCATGGTGTTCATATTTCAATCATTTCCGATAGAGATAGTCGTTTTGCTTCTGGATTTTGGAGATCACTTCAAAAGTCATTAGGAACCAATTTGGATATGAGCACAGCCTATCATCCACAAACTGATGGGCAAAGTGAAAGAACGATCCAAACTTTGGAGGATATGCTACGTGCTTGTGTGATAGACTTTAGAAGTAGCTGGGATAAGCACTTACATTTGGCCGAATTCTCGTACAATAACAGTTATCACGCGAGTATTAAAGCTGCACCTTTTGAGGCACTTTATGGGAGGAGATGTAGATCACCCGTTAGCTGGAGTGAGGTTGGTGATGCCCAACTCACTGGACCAGATTTGATTAGAGAGACGACGGATATGATTGTGCAAATCAAGAATAGGTTGTTGTCTGCTCGAAGCCGACAAAAGAGTTATGCGGATGTGAGAAGAAAACCATTGGAGTTTAACGTGAGAGATAAGGTTATGCTAAAGGTATCACCGTGGAAAGGTGTTGTACGATTTGGAAAACGTGGGAAGTTGAGTCCTCGTTATATCGGACCATTCAAGGTTACATCTAGAGTAGGACCCGTGGCATACCAACTTGAACTACCACAAGAACTGTATAAGATTCATAACACTTTTCATGTGTCAAATCTGAAGAAGTGTTTATCCGATGAAGAACTCATTATACCGGTAGACGAGGTTAAGGTTGATAAAAAGCTGCACTTTATCGAAGAACCAATCGAGATCATGGATCGTGAGGTCAAGCAACTAAAGCAAAGCCGAATACCTATTGTCAAAGTTCGATGGAACTCTCGAAGGGGACCAGAGTATACTTGGGAACGAGAAGACCAAATGTGGAAGAATTACCCTCATCTCTTTGATTTCAACAAGCGATCGGGCAAGAACACAAGTTGATCTTCGAGGGCGAAGATCCTAATTTGGTGGGGATGATGTGACAACCCGTCAATTTCAGGTCATTATTTTAATCTCGACTATTATGTATTACGTGTTTATGTTAGGACCATTGTAATAGTTCAATGTAATAGGTAGACTAGGAGGTATGTAGTTCCTCCTGGTCCTAGTAGTAGTAGGAGCAAGTCCTGCTCCTGGTCCTAGTCGAAGTCAAACTTTATTATTTACTTAATATTCTGTTAGGATATGCATGAGATATGTTAGGAAAGGATATGCATATCAGTTTTACACGTTTTCTTTAATGTTGTATTAGGGTTTCCTTGTAGTATAAAAGGAACCTTAGGCAGAAGGGTTATGGACATCTTTACAAAACGTAGTTCTAGTTATTATCAATATTATAAATCCTTAGAAAGGATCAAGTCTTAATAGTTATTCTGTTCTTCTTGATTATATTTATATTCTACATTTATATTGTGTTAGAGTCTCTTTGTGACTTGACTTGTGATTACAGAAGTCATTCACCAGTCCTGACAGGCTGCAAGATCTACATCTAGTAGACCCAACAAGTGGTATTAGAGCCTGGAAGGGTCTCTATACAAGAAGAATCAAGTTTTCTAATTACTGACATTTTGTTTATCATGTCTGCCTCAACTTCTACTCAAACAGGAGAAGACAGCACTCCTAAAATTGTGCAACCTCAGCAGATCCTTGCTACAGTGTCAAACACGAATGGTAAATTCCCTCTTCTGAAAAAGGGTGAATATGAAAACTGGGCAATGAAGATGGAATGGTGGATCACCAATACTGATCAAGATCGTTGGAAAATCATTCTGAATGGGAACAGCAGGAAGCTTACTGGAAGAGACAAGAATGGTAATATTACTCTTCTTGACCCTAAGTCTCATGAAGAAATCATAGCTATTCAGAAGGAGGTCAAAGCAAAGACGATTTTGCTTCAATCTCTTCCTGAAGATCACATGGGTGACTTCTACCATTTATATGATGCCAGAGAGATCTAGAATGGCATAAAAGCAAGGTTCGGTGGGAATGAGGAGTCAAAGAAAATGCGAAGATCCATGCTGAGAAATGAATTCACAGAATTCAAAATTTTAGAAACTGAAGGTCTACATCAAAGGTATGATAGGTTCCAGAAGATATTGAGCCAGTTGAATCAACTTCGGTCAAAGCCTGATGATGGTGACATTAATGCAAGGTTTCTTAAAGCCTTACCCTACTCATGGAATCAGGTGGTGATCTCTCTCAAAGCCAAAGGTGGGCTTGACTATCTCAACTTTGATGATCTGTTTCATAGGCTCAGAACTTTCGAACCTCATGTGAGAGGATTCTCGAGTGACTCTTTTCCCACTCCTGCTAATTCTGCCTTTGTGAGTTCTAGGCATCTAGTCCCATGTCATATGCAAGTAGCCCAAGCAATACTGTCTCCTCTCAGCATACTGTTCAGCATACTTCTGCTCCTGATCCTACTGCCAAGTCTGGTAGTATGGTAGAAGCCGTTCTTCATTCTTTTGTGGCTGATGTTAATGCTGAACAACAACTTGCTTTTGATGACTTCAAACAGGTTGATAAACTTGACCTGGATGAGATGGATCTTAAATGGCAGATGGCCATGCTTACTCTTAGGGTTCACAAGTTTGAGAACAAAGCAGGAAGGAAATTTAATTACAACCCTCGGGAGCCAGCAAGATTCGACAGAAGCAAGGTTCGATGCTATAACTGCAAGCAACAAGGTCACTTTGCAAGGGAGTGCCCTAGCAAGAATGATCAGGAGAAGAGCAGGTACTCCGCTTTCAAGGTTCAGGAGATAAAAGATGACAAGAAGGCATTGGTATCTGTTGACTCTATGGTCAACTGGAATGATCATCAGGCTTCTACTCTGGAATCAGCTGAGTCCTCGACTGACGTGTTTGCAATGATTGCTGGGAATCTCTCTGATGCAGAAGAAGCAGACGAGTTTGCTCTTATGGGCATCTCACGTTAGGTACAACATTATCCTCTTGGTTGTCATGATAAATACTCATAATTGTTGTCCCAATTTAATGAAGTAAATGATCAAAATGATAAGTATTTTTTAGAGGTTCAAGCCTATAAGGCTTCATTAAACACATTGGAACAACAAAAGAGGTGGTTACAAGATACACAACGTGCGTATGAGGATAAAATCAGGATACTAAGCATTGATTTAGAAAACACGACAAATATGCTTAAATTTACAGAAAAAGTAAGAGATGCTAGTATCAAAGAAAAAGAGGAGATGCAAGGAAAATTAGATGCTACAATGCTAAGATTTGAAAAATGGCAAAAGGCACCTAAAAATCTTTCAAAACTAATTGATAGTAGCATGTCTGGCAGAACTAAAAGAGGCTTAGGATTTGAAAAATATATTGATTCAGAAGATGTGTTTGATTTAACTTTTTCAAGTGTCTTTGATGCCGACAAAGAGGATGAGGGAAAACCTAATTACAATAGGTTTAAACCAGCAGCAGAAATGCATGCTGTCCCTCCTCCTCTTACTGGAACTTTTATGCCCACTTCATGGCATAATGACTTGGATGGATCACAGATGCTTGAGTCCCCAACAAGTTCTACTAATACTAATGACTTTGTCTCATGTACTTTCAGTGACAAAGCCGGTGACTCTGCATCTAGTGGTTCAAGTGAAGAGTCAAGACCTACAAGTTCCAAGTTGAATGAACATGCTGCTACTGGTGCTAGGAAGTGTGAAGAAAGAGTTGCTGTTATGTCAAGTGTGTCTGGTCCTAGTTTATTGAGTCCTAGGAAGAATGTTTCTCCTAGAATTGTGTGTAATAAAGTAGGCAGTATGAAACAATCTCATTCTAATAAAAGGGCTTTCAAAACATGTTTTGTTTGTGGCAGTGCCTTTCATTTAATTAAATATTGTGATTATTATGACACACATGCTTCTGTTAATCATGTTTTTCCTGCTCCTGGTCCACCAGGAGCTGCCCCATATGCTTCTAGAAGACTCAATCCCAGTGCTCAATCGTTTACTTCTTCTAGAGTGTCCTCTCCTTTAGCTTCTGATTATTGGAGAAATATTGGATTCCAAACCACCAGTAATTATTTTCAAAAATTTAATCCAATCTATCCACATAATTTGGACCACACGTATTCTGGTATGGGAAATTTGGGAGCTGCTGTTAAGCCCTCAGCAGGTTGTTCTTGGTCAAATAATAATACCCATATGATGCATAGGCAACCAAGGAACAACGGTGGATCTCATCAATCTTCTTGGCACTCTTCTAAAGATCCACAAGGCAGGCTCAAACCTGAAAAGGTTTGGGTCCCCTTAAGACACTAACTTTTGCATTTTTATTAACTTGTTGTTGTAGGTTACTCCATACCAGGATCCTAGTCTAGGCATTGTTGATAGTGGTTGCTCCAGGAGCATGACTGGCAATAAAAGTCTTCTCTCTAACTTTGTACCATTTCATGGAGGCAAGGTCTATTTTGGTGGGGGTGAAGGCAGAATCACTGGCAAAGGAACGATAAAGACTCCTAATCTAAATTTTGAGCAGGTCTACTATGTGGAAGCACTTCAGCACTTCAACTTGATATCGGTCTCAGATTTGTGACAAGAAGCAGTTTGTTCTCTTCACCGATACTGATGCACTTGTGCTTTCCAAAGACTTTCAGCTTCCGGATGACTCACAAGTTCTACTCAGAATCCCTAGAAGACACAATCTCTATAGCATCAAGTTGAATGAAGTCAACCCTACTGGTCAACTAGCATGTCTAGTTGCTAAAGCCTCAGAAGATGAAGCCACTAAATGGCACCGAAGGATGGGGCATGTGAACTTCAAGACCATTCACAAACTTGCAAATCTGAATTTGGTCTCTGGATTACCTCCCAAGACATTTAGAAATGATATAAATTGTATTGCCTGCAGCAAAGGCAAACAGCACAAAGCATCCTTCAAGGCCATTACTGCTCTTAGTCTTATAACTGAACCATTGTAGCTACTACACATGGATTTATTTGGTCCTACTTCCATTAGAAGCATTGACCACAAGCAATTCTGTCTGGTGGTAACTGATGGATATAGCAGGTTTACATGGGTGTTCTTCATGGCTGCCAAGAGTGAGACCTACTCAATTCTTAGAGATTTTCTTACCCTGATAGAGAACCAGTTGTCCAGGAAAGTTAAAGGTATTCGTTGCGACAATGGAACCGAGTTTAAAAATAAAGACCTCATCGCACTTTGTAATGGTAAGGGCATCAAAAGAGATTATAGTGCAGCGAGGACTCCTCAACAGAATGGCGTGGCAGAACGAAAGAATAGGACACTAATAGAAGCAGCAAGAACTATGCTTGCCGATTCCAAGCTTCCAACCATGTTCTGGACAGAAGCTGTTAATACTGCAAGTTATGTGTTGAATAGGGTTTCAATTACCAATCCTCACAAGAAGACTCCTTATGAGCTGCTCACGGGCAAGGTTCCTAATATTGCTCATTTGAAGCCGTTTGGGTGTCCAGTCACCATTCTGAATACTAGTGATTATTTGGGGAAGTTTGATGGCAAGGCAGATGAAGGATACATTGTGGGATATTCAGCTCACTCTCGGGCTTATCGTGTCTATAATCTCCAAGCCAAGCGGATCATTGAAACTATACATCTCAGGTATTTTAAAGAGAAGTCAAACATCCAAGGCAAGGGTCCTGAATGGTATTTTGATCTTGACTATCTTAGTGATTCGTTAGGATATTTTCGTTTCAAAACTAACCATGATGCAGGACCACAAGTGTTTGCAACTTCTAGTACTGGTGTTCCTTCTAATTTTTCTGATTCAGATGATGAGGATGACATTTTTGTGGTTCCATCCTACTCCACCACTGTCTCTCCTACTCCTCCTAGTGATGCAACTCCATTGGATGTACAGGATTCCCAAGTAGCTCTTGAAACACTACTCAAACAACAACAAGAAGCTACTACAGCAGCTGATCAAGGCGGTTTTGAGTTTCCCTTGAATGCTCCTACTGACAAAGCTGCTCCTGGTACCCCAGCTTCTGCTCCTAGTGCTACCTTTACACCTACTGGTACTCCGGCTAGTGAGTCTGCTTCCAATACTCGTTTCTCCAGTCCTTCTGATTTGGGGAACCTTCAAAAGAAGTCTTCTACCAAGCTGGATGATATTCATAAACAACCAGTAGATGGGATTTTCCACAATGCTTCATATGATGTTGACTTTGTTGGTGATCTCAATAACTTGGCACCAGAAGTGGAGGTTTCTTCCAATCCAGTCTTGCAATCTCACAAAGATCATCCTACCACTCAAATAATTGGAGATCCTGGTTCTACTGTCAAGACACGCAGAATGCAGCAGAAGGCCTCGTCTGATCATCATGCTCTTGTGAGCTATATTGAAGATCAAAAGCGTAATAATCATACGGACTTTCAACACTGTTTGTTTGCTTGTTTTCTTTCACAAGTGGAACCTAGGTCTGTTTCTCATGCTCTTGAGGATCAAAGTTGGGTGGAGGCTATGCAGGAGGAAATGCAGCAATTCTTGTTTCAGAATGTTTGGGTTCTGGTTGACTTACCAGATGGAAAGACAGCTATCAATACCAAATGGATTCTCAAGAACAAGAAGGATGCACGGGGAATTGTCGTAAGGAATAAAGCTAGGCTTGTCGCACAAGGACACACTCAAATTGAGGGCATTGACTATACTGAAGTTTTTGCTCCGGTTGAAAGGATAGAGGCCATTCGTCTGTTTTTGGCTTTTGCCTCTTATGTGGGCTTTACGGTGTTTCAGATGGATGTCAAGAGTGCATTTCTGTATGGCAAAATTGACGAGGAGGTGTATGTTACTCAACCTAAGGCTTTGTAGATCCACTTCATCCCAAGAAAGTTTACAAGGTGGTCAAGGCTCTTTATGGGTTACATCAGGCTCCTAGAGCTTGGTATGAGCGTCTTTCAACTTTCTTGTTAAAGAATGGCTATAGAAAGGGTACTATTGACAAAACACTATTTCTTCGGAGGAATACCAAGGACATTATCCTTGTTCAGGTTTATGTGGACGACATTATCTTTGGTTCTACTAGGAAGGAGTGGTGTGATGAGTTTGAACACTTGATGAAAGGCGAATTTCAGATGAGTGCGATGGGAGAACTGTCGTTCTTCCTTGGTCTTCAGGTCAAGCAACAATCGGATGGGATTTTCATCAGTCAATATAAATATGTCCATGAGATTCTTCAGAAGTTTGACATGGATCCTCTAAGACCAGCAGCAACTCCTTATGAAGTTGCTAAAATCAAACTTAAGAATGAGCCAGACCCCCCGGTCAATGTTCACATGTACAGATCTATGATTGGCTCCCTCATGTATTTGACTGCATCACGTCCGGATATCATGTTTGCAGTAAGTGCTTGTTCTAGACACCAGGTGACTCCAACGGTTTCGAACTTAAATGCAGTGAAGAAGATTTTCAAGTATATCAAGGCTCAACCTAAACTGGGCTTATGGTATCCTAGAGAATCACCTTTTGTTCTAGAAGCCTATAGTGAAAGTGACTATGCTGGTGCTAATAATGACAGAAGGTCTACTACTGGTGGTTGTCAATTCTTGGGTCGTCGGCTTATTTCTTGGCAATGTAAGAAACAGACAATAGTAGCTACTTCTTCAACAGAAGCTGAATACGTTGCTGCTGCTAGTTGTTGTGGCCAAGTTTTGTGGATCCAAAATCAGATGTTGGATTATGGTTTCAATTTTATGAACACCAAAATTTTTATTGACAATCAAAGCACTATTTGCATTGTGAAGAATAATGTTTTTCATCAGCGAACAAAGCATATTGAAATTCGGCATCATTTTATACGAGATGCCAATGAGAAGAAGCTGATTCAGGTTCTTAAAGTTCATACGGATGATAATGTTGCTGATTTGCTGACTAAAGCATTTGATGGTCCTCGGTTTAACCACTTGGTGGTTCATATTGGGATGGTCAATCCTTGAGGTCTATGATTGAGGGGAGGCAAAGCCTAAGGGGAGGCTTTGTGTACATATTCTTAGGACAGACTAACGTATTGATAGATTTTAACAACATATTTTATTGGTTCTGGTAGTGTGTGGTACTTCTGGTGGAGGATTTTGCTCACTTCTGGTGGATATGGTCTTACATGACTGGCTTCTGGTCCTTATTGGTCAGCTTCTAGTCATCATTGGTGTCTTCTGGTGATTCCAAATCCTTCCATGTCAAGTGGTGTTTGGCTCCTGGTACTGGTCTTGGACACTGTTCATTCCTTTTGTCCTTTGTTAATCACGTTTTTCTCCTGGTCTGACCATTGTGTGCTTTGACTTTTGGTCAACGCTCCCAATCCTGGTATTTACATTTTTAATTAAGAATGGTTAATTGGGAGTTGGTAATTATGTTAAAAAGGGCAAGTGGTTACTATGCAATTATGGTTAAATTTGAAAGGGCAACCCCCCATTAATAGGGGTCAATGAACAGTTACAATTTTCTTTATTTATGGTCAAAATACATCCTTGACTCACTCATTACAATCAACACACACACAAAACCGCTCCTACTATCTCCACCCTAATCACAATCCTTCTTCCATCAATTCATCAAGATCCATGGCTGCTCTTGCTTACCAACCTGCTCACAACCGAGTTGCTTATCTGGGTGATGGTCCACATCGTGAACATTTAGCTGACATTCTGGATTTCATTGAAGCTTCCAACCTAAGGTTTGCATTTACTGTTTGTCCCACCATATAAGATAGTGTTATTCGTCAATTTTGGGCGTCTGCACGACTTGTGGATGTGGTTGGTCGTCCACGTGCACTCCATGCTACCATAGATGGACGTGCATATGTGGTGACTGAGGCTTCTATTCGCTCTTCTCTTCATCTTCAGGATGAGGGTGGTGTTGAATCCATCCCCAATTCGGAGGTATTGGAGGGGATGGCTGTTTTAGGATACGAACATGGGGGAAGTTTAACTTCCAGAAAAATAGGTTTTCCCCCCAATGGAAGCTTCTGGTCCACTTTCTAATCCATTGTATGAGTCTCAAGTCTGGGAGTTGGGATGCTTTCCCTACTCCCTTGGCTACTGGTCTTATTTGCTTAGCCCAGGGTAGGGTTTTTAACTTTTCTCATTATCTATTTGAGGGGATGGTTAGTAATCTGTCTAATGCTGGTTCGAGAAAGAAGTTTCTTATGTACCCTAGGTTTCTTCAGCAAATACTGGTTTGCATTCCTCGTGATAGGACTGAGCATGTGCCGTCTAAGCTTACAGCAAAAGTGTATTACAATATGGTCAATGGGTTTACTGGGGAATGGAGGCCCCTGACTGACGCCATGTTGGGACTGGCTCAGGGTCCTATGGGTGAGGAGGAGGAGGCTCCTGAGTTTGTTGTGATTGATGATGACCCCATGGAGGAGGAGGCTCCTACTGATGGTGCCACTCATGTGGTTCAGGAGGAGATGGTTGAGGAGGTGGTGGTTGAAAAACCATCCCCTTCCAAGGCTGGTCCTTCTTCAGTCCCACACAAGTCTCCATTTGTGGAGACTCCACCTCCTAGTGCTGCCCCACACTCGACTGATAAACCGTTTGGTGCTAGTACTCTACAGGTTGACTCATCTGTTGAATCGGGCTCCAATGACGCTTTCCCTAACCCAAGTTCTCTTGGTGGGCAGGCGGAGGAGCCTACTACACTAATGTCTTTGCTTTATCTTATGCGCAGGTACCATGAGCGGATGGTTTCATTGGTAGCTGATTTGAACCAACACAGGAAACTCACTAGGGAGTTTGTTCTTCCTCTGGCTGATCGCATCAAAGCTTTGGAAATTCAGCAACGGTGCCACAAGAAGCATGTGATCCATTCAGATTCTGATGAGGAGGGTACGGAGCATGTTGAGGATGGTTTGACATTATTGGCGAAGGCTGCCTTTGCTGATAAAGTTTATGATGATTTGCCGGTTCCTCCGATATCCTCCAGTGTTCCTTCTCCTGGTGCTATTCCCACTCCTATGGATGGTGATTCTGATCCTGCTGCTGGTTCCAATACTGGTCCCTCTCATGATTCGAAGGGCAAGGCCCCAATGACTGATGCTCCATCACCATCTCGCAAGCGTACCCGTCGACAGCTTGAAGAGGAAACACTAGGTAAGGAGGCTGCTCGTCGGATTCAAGCCGAGATTGATGAAGCTGATAGGGCTGCTGAAGAAGAGCTTCGAAAGCGGAGGCGTGAACAAATTCAGCACGATGCCATGCATTGGAGTGATAGTGAATGGATGCAAGTTTTGACTGTTCTCACCCGGGATTATGCTCAGTTTACAGATCTTTTGGGTGACGATGTTGATGAGCACAATTGTATTCCGAGAGCTATGGTATTGATGCGTAAGCACCAGTTGGCCCTTGCTGCACAACTTAGGGAGAAGAGAAAGAACAGACCTTTATCTCAGACTAAGGAGCGCAAGCAGATGCAACGCTATGTGAAATATCAGTCTGCTGCTCATTTTAATGCTCCTTGGAAGTGGGACCGGGTTCGGGCTTTGACCTTTGATGAGCTCAAGGCACTTTATGAAAGTATGGTTAAGCGTCAGAGTCAACCAATTCCAGAAAGATTTATTTACCATCCTCGTGGTGTGGCCTCTTCTTCGCCTGCTGCTTCTACTGGTCCTTCATCTGCTCCCACTCCTGGTTCTGTTGCTAGTCCATCTGGTTTTGTTGCTACTTCCGTTGGTACTTCTACTTCTCATTTGGTTGCTTCTTTGGGTTCTACTGCTGGTCATGCTACCACCACCTTTGATGCTACCACCACCACTCATGCTTCTGCCACCACACCTGTCACCACCACCACCACACATGTTCCAACCACCACCTTTGCTACCACCACCACAACTACTGATACTACACCTGATTTGCCATCTCCATCACCACCAGTTCCTGGAACTCAACCAAATCCTACTTCTGATGCAGCTCCTATTGATCCATTGGGTGGGCACACTCATGAGTCTACTTCTACTGCTCCCACTGCTGCTGCTGAGGTTAGGGTAAAGGTTGAACCCACACCTAGTGATCCCACACCTAGACGTTCCCTTCGCCAGAAACAAGCTCGTCGTGTTCGCCGTGGTAAGACAGTCCCTTTTGAGAAGCGTGATCCTGAGAATTTGATTGATGCAGCTTCTGACAGCGATTCTGACTTGCCGTTGGGGAATGGGAATATTACTGGTTACACGGTTGAGCGTTCCGCAACTCTTCCTGGTGTGGTATCCCATAGAATTACTTTGAGTGATGGGTCTGTGCGTTTGGCTTCGGGTTTGCAGGGTGTGTTATCGTGGGCTGGCCGTATGGATCTTATGGCGTTGTATGGACTTGTGGATTCTAGCATGCCTTTTGACCCCATGGCTGTGTCTTCATGGCCTGGTCTGCGTATCTGGGCTGATCTTAAGCTGATGTTGGATGCTCCTCCAAATGCTCCTGTTTCGGGCATATGGAAGGATCAAATGCAATGGGCGATTCAGCGCTGGAAGCTATATGCTGGATGTAGTGTTCATATGTTGGAATTAGAATCTGGTCATATGGTTTTTATGCTGACTGATGTGGATTATCCTTTGACAATTTCTTCGATGGAGGCGATGTTGGCTACTCATTTGCAAATTTCTAATGCTCCATCAGGAAATGAGTCCTCTATGGCCACGGCATTGGTGGAAGGTATTCAGGCGCGGTTGATAGCCGATAAGAAGGCTGCTTCTGGTTTGTGATGTGATTGGGTTGTAAGTGTTTATGATTTGTATTTTTGTTTCTTTGTTCTTATTTTCATACTTTTCACCAATATGTACAGTTATTGGTGAATTTCATTCTTTATAGTTAAAAAAAACAAAGATAATAAACATTAAAAATTAGGCTAACTTCAACAATTTATAAAAAAAAAAAATAAATAAATAAAACATATACTTTTTATATAATATCTGCTTATACTTGTAACACATCTTGGATTTTATACTTGTGAATAATATCCCTTGGCTGCTTCACATTGTGGGTTCTGGTTACTGATTTGTGCTTGTCCTGGTACTTGGTTTCACTTGGTGTTGGACTGTGGTCCGCACAACAAATGGTTCTCACCTTACCATGTCTAATCGACAAGAAAAAGTTGATTCACCTTGAGGGTACGGCTCCTGGTGCGATTCTCAAATCCGTTGATGGTTGCCAGGTTACCCAAAACTGGATGGTTTTCACTTGCCATAGTCTTGGACTGAAAAGTGGTTAATCCAAGGGGGTACGGCTCTTGGTAAAGATCTTATCAAATCCGTTGATAGCTGTAATAGCTTGCTTAAAGCTATAGGGTGTTCAACTCACCGATGCTTCATTGCTAAGAGTTGGCGAGTCCAGAGGGGTACGGCTTCTGGTAAAGACATATCAAATCCGTTGAAGGCTGTGATGGTTTGCCTAAAATCATCAGGGTACTCCCACTCACCATTGATTCACGTTCTAAGAGTTGGGCTGGGTTCTAGTCTCCCAGGGTGATGCTTATTCCACCAGAAAGACTGGCTAGCCCAAGAGCGAGCAACTACTTGGTAAAGGCTCATCAAATATGCTCATGTTGCTGAAAATATTCAACACGATGCTGATTTGTTCCAAGCTTTGGAGAAGCTTCTAGTGTTTCATGTTGCGGCGGTTACTCTGATTCTTATCTTTCTGATGCTGCTCTTTGTTTTGCTGATACAATCCTCGGGCTTTATTTGCACGTTTTCCAGGAAACTTGAACTCAACAGGTCAAATTCAAGTTTAGGGGAGGATTGTTAGGACCATTGTAATAGTTCAATGTAATAGGTAGACTAGGAGGTATGTAGTTCCTCCTGGTCCTAGTAGTAGTAGGAGCAAGTCCTGCTCCTGGTCCTAGTCGAAGTCAAACTTTATTATTTACTTAATATTCTATTAGGATATGCATGAGATTTGTTAGGAAAGGATATGCATATCAGTTTTACACGTTTTCCTTAATGCTGTATTAGGGTTTCCTTGTAGTATAAAAGGAACCTTAGGCAGAAGGGTTATGGACATCTTCACAAAACGTAGTTCTAGTTATTATCAATATTAGAAATCCTTAGAAAGGATCAAGTCTTAATAGTTATTCTGTTCTTCTTGATTATATTTATATTCTACATTCATATTGTGTATAGAGTCTCTTTGTGACTTGACTTGTGATTACATAAGTCATTCACCGGTCCTGACAGGCTGCAAGATCTACATCTAGTAGACCCAACAGTTTACTTTAATGAGAATTTTTAATTATCGACTAACCGAGAAGGTTATGACTTGATACTAGCGTAAGAATGTCGATTAGATGAAAACCGACAAGGAATATGTTAGGTATCGATATTATATTCTCAAATAATCATAAAAATGATTTTTATTATATTTAATCTTTATTTCTCGTATTTTAAGTTTTAACGAATGACGATAACTATTAGTGATCGCGATACCAACGGATGCCCAAAAATGTACGTTTTATTATCGATTGTCTCAATATTGTATATTTTCGACGTTTTCGATTTAATTGCGTTTTAAGTCGTGTCGAAGCTTTGTTATTATATTTTGAAGCGTTTTAACTTTCGAAAAGTATTTTTACGAAACCCGAGCCCCGTAAATATTTTTAAAATTTACCATTTACATTTACTACCTTGTAAACTATTTACTTGCATTTTTGGACCAAAAGAATGCAAATATGACAAAATCTACCCTCACCCCACTATATAAGGTTTTTCCACTAACCATTTTTATTTAAAAATTAATTTAACAAAAAAAATTATTAAACTCTCTCTCTCTTGTTCATATCCAAACCGTCCACCCCCCTTACACTTTCATCAAATTTGTTTGATTTTTACTTTGAATCAAAAGAATCTAAGACAAGACCCATCTTGGAAATTCAAAGAGCTTTCTATTGGTATAAATTTTTCCCACATGCATCCACTTAATTTTTATTTTCAATTTTTGATGATGAACATCATGTTTGATCCATTTTTATGGTGATGGATGTGTTAATATTATTATATTAGTAGTGGGTTGTTGTTGCATGTAAGGTTTTTATTTATTTAATTTTTGTGATATTAAATGTGAGGGTGTTATGAGTTAGTTAGATGTGTTAGTATGATATTAGGATTATATTAGGACCATAGGAATTGTTGGAATGGGTTGAAAATGTGTTTTGGTATGATTTTTAGATGGTCTATTTTAGGCAGTAACTTTAAGGCTATTTTTGAAATAGTTACTTTAATAAACTTGGTAAACTAATTAGATAGGATTGTAGAGAATTTCGTTAGCTTCGATTTGAGCTAAAGTAGAGCTTCTAACTCATTACGAGCGAAAAGTTATGCTACTTTTAGTATTTGTGTACCGGGAGACGGGTATCGGCACAATCCGAAAATTGTTGTCGATATTTGGATCGAATCTCGGGGACTATAAAATGAGTTTTAAAAATGTTCAAGGACTGTTGTAAGTTTCTAAACCTCATGTCATGAGTCTATTTTCAAACCCGAGTGTCGGTTTTGCAAACGGAATTGTTTAGATAAGTCAAAATGGTTTTACAAGTCAAAGGCGTAAAACTGTCCGGTTTTTGTAACACGAAGGTGTGTCGGGCAGAAGGTCTTAAAAGTAATATTTTTGAATGAAACTTAAACTGAGTCTTATTCATATTATGTGTGAGTTTGTCACCAAGTTTCGTCGAAATCGGACAAGTCTAGATAGGTTAGATTAGTGTGTACATTTGGAGTGTACATGCTGATTGGTATTTTGGACACGTAGTTCAATACTTGTATGGCGTGAGTTGAGTATTCACTATTGGACATGGTGACTTACTCAAGTGTTAAGTCATTATATAAATGACTTAGTTACTGGTCCGAGGGAAGTAAAATGTTGGTTTGACTTGCGTTGACTTGGCGTCTTATGACGGGTCAATGTCGAGAGTGCAAGTTTTTAAAAGAATAAGTGTTGAATAAAAGGGTATAGACGTACACTTATATTGTTAATTTTTCGGGATTTTCATGGTTTTATGAAATTGACTTTCGTATTATTTAAGTATTAAATATACTTGAGTCGTTTATTAACGAACGCGCCTTATTTGATAGGTTGCGGTCTTCGTGTTTAACGGGCATCACAAATCGTCGGCGATCGTCACATTACTACTATCGTACCAAGGTGAGTTCATAGCCTCGCTTTTATTTATTTACTTGTTTAATAAAACCCGCGAGGGGATAACATGCTTATTTATTAAATATAAAGAGTACAACTATAAGTTGCGGTAAACCAATTGAATGGTGCAACTAGTAGTTGTGGAAGCTCTATTTACTTGAAAAGTATTTATTTAAAATGAAGGGTACAACAAGAGTTGCTGTAAACCCATGAATGGGTGCAACCAGAAGTTGTGGTAAACCCTATTTATTTTAAAATAGAACACAAGTGACCCGATTTTATGCTTAGATGAAAGTTATTACATAAGTTAGCTTTAGCCTTAAAAGACCCATGGAATCGTGAATTGTTAATCGAAAGAACACTAATACTATGGATAGATCTATCGGGGTGACACCCAGTCCAGTCGCGACTAGCTATCGCGTGGTGTTGTGATGCACCAGTAATGAAACATCGGATGCAATTATGTCTGATCCACATGATTGTCAACCACGGAAGGTTTATTCAGAATACTTGTGTTCGTTTATTTAATTTTAAACTCTATAGATTCACTCAACATTCTTGTTGACTTTATAGCATGTTTTATCTCAGGTCCATGAAGAAGGCACTCAAGGAAGGCGGTTTCATGCAGCTTGCTAAATTAAAATGTTTTGGCCCGCTTTTCTAAACTATATCCATTCAATGAAACTTTTATTGTTTGGTTGGCTGTGTAAACTTTAAAACTATTTGGGACCGTGTGTGAACTGTTTTATCTTTAAACAAATGAATGGATGTATGTTTTGTTAAAACGACTCATTTTGAGGCGTTTTCTATGATATTGAGGTTGAACCATGATAGTAACACCCAATGACCCTTCCGCTGCTATGACCCGAAATTGGGGGTGTTACAGTTTTACCCAGTCCGATCGAGTAAGTGTGATCGCATAAACCCCTAGGGTTTCTACTTGCGATCCTTTGCTGCGATCCATAGTATGATCGTTCACTACGATCATATCCTACAATCCACACCACGATCACTAGTTGCGATCGTGGGTACGATCCGTAGGCTGCGATCTGTGAGTACGATCCCTGGCTACGATCGCATTGAGTGCGATCACTCTTACTATCGCATTGAGTGCGATCATACTGGCTACGATCACTAGTCTACGATCGATTGTTACGATCATAGGCTGCGATCATTTGTTGCGATCAAAGGTCACGATCGAGGGTATGATCCAAGTGCGATCCATGCAGGATCAAGCACCCCGATCGCATTGATTGCGATCCAATTTCAAGTTTTTAATTTTATTTCTCGTTTTATTTTAAGTTTCAAATTTAACTTTTCCAGCATTTTTTTACTTAGTATTATTTTTAAACTAGTTTTGTCTTAGTTTATTTTTTACAAAGTTTTAAATTTTAAATTCACTTTAAGTTTCTAATCATTTATCTATAACTCGTCATTTTTAGTTTAATTTTTAAATCTTTAATTTTTACTCAACGACACTTTCATTTTACTTTTACTTTTAAATAGATAATCACACCACTTTAATTTTCCACCAAGAACGACTGAGTCGCACTTTCAACTTGTAATCAATTCGAAAAGACTGGAATAACGAAATTTATTTTATACTTGGCTAAAATCCATATATTAAATGGCGCCGCTGCCGGCTCTTTTCGGTAAGATTAACGGTTTTTAGTGAGAGGCGCGTTGGATTTTGGGATCCATTCACTTTTGAACGTTATTTTTCTTTCTATAAAATTTTCAAAAAATCCTAAAAAATATAAAATTTTAAAAAATTCAAAAAAATAGAAAAACATAAAAAACCAAAAATATTTCTTGTCTATCTTTTTTTTCTTTTTATAGGTGTGTATGCGTACCCGTGCTCGTAAGAAGAAAGTAATTCAAGCCGAAGTCGAAACTCTACCTATTGTCACCATGGACAATCGACCAATGATCGAGCTTTTGCAATCGCAAGTAGAGGGCAACACCGATGCTATTGTCATACCGAGATTGGAGCCAACAACTTTGAGCTCAAATCCGGCTTCATTCAAATTGTCTCTGCTCAACCATTCTTGGGGCGTACACTTGATGATCCTCATGACCATATCAAAAGGTTCCTTCAACTCACTAATACGGTCAAGTATAATGGGGTTTCACAAGAAGTGATTCGCTTGCAACTTTTTCCTTTCTCCTTAGAGGGACAAGCCCTCCATTGGCTTGATAAGGAACCGCCACAAAGTATTCTTACGTGGTCGGATTTAGAGACCAAATTCATCAACTACTTTTTCCCACCCTCACGTACTACCGATTTGCGGAATGAAATCATTAACTTTGAGCAAAAGTACGGTGAGACATTTAGTGAATCTTGGGACTGTTTTAAGGAACTTTTAAGAAAGTGTCCACAACATGGTTTCACAAAAGTACATCAAATTAATACTTTTTACAATGGTTTAAGCATGAATGACCAAGATTCACTAAATAGTGCCTCGGGGGGTAATATTTTGGTTAAGTCTTCTAATGCCGCGTGGGATATTATTGAGAATAAGTCTAGAGTGCAAACTAAGAGTGTTCGGGCTAATGTAGCTAGTGCTAGTACTAGTGATGCTGACAAGAGGATTGATAAACTTATCGATTGTTGAAGCACTTACTCTACAAACCGCTAACAATGCAAAAAACATCAATGCACAAGTTAATGCTTTAAGTCAGTCATGTGAAATATGCGTGGGATCTCATTCATACACCGATTGTCCTTCGACTCATGACAATCCGGAAGATATGTATGCTGCTAACGGTAACTTTTCAACAGGAGGCTATCAAGCACGTCCATAAGGTGACCGCAATTTGCTCAGTTATCGTTCAAACAAGTTCTTTTCACCACCCGATTTCCCTCCTCAAAACCAAAACAACCTCAATCGCAACAATCAAAACCAACCACGAGCTCCAAATCAATATCAAACCCAAAGAAACCCATATCCACCTTAAGGAAATAACCAAGTTTACCAACAACCCACTTATCAACCACCTGCTTACCATGCTCTTCCTCCCACCCAACCCATCGCATTTAATCACGAGGTTGAAACTTACATGAGGACTAATGACGCGCTGGTGCAGAATCTTCAGAGGCAAATCATCAACTTGAAAGGAGATATGGCGAAAAAAGGGAATGATCTTCGAGCCGATATGCGAAACTCTTTGAGCAGTCAAACGAATGACTTAAGGGATATGATGGCTAGTTTCTTCCAAAGTAATCAAGCCTCTGGTTCGGATTCTCTTCCGAGTAACACCGTTGCTAATCCAAGAGGGGAGATGAAAGCAATCACCACCCGAAGTGACAAAGGTTTAAAGGAACCCGAGATTCCTATACCTACACCGGTGATTGTGACAAAGGAAAATGAGTCCCCTTCTCCAATTCCTCCACCTTCTACTTCCATCCCTCCACCACCCAAGGATTTAAATGAGAATTCTATTCCAAAGCCTTCATCTCAACCCAATATACCTTATCCCTCAAGGTTGAGGAAAGAGAACTTGAAGAACAAGGATGATATTCAAGTTTCGAACTTTCTTAAAATGTTTAAACCATTGCATTTCAACATCTCCTTTGCCGAGGCTCTCGCTCACATGCCGAAATATGCTAAAATGTTTAAAGATCTTCTCAGTGACAAAGAAAAGCTTCTTGATATCGCTCAGACCCAACTTAATGAGAATTGCTCTGTAGTGCTCTTAAGGAAATTACCAACCAAACTTGGTGATCCAGGTCGCTTTCTCATTCCTTGCAACTTCCCCCGGGGTAGAGAATTGTATGGCCCTAGCCGATCTAGGTGCTAGTATAAACTTAATGCCATTAAGTGTTTGGAAACAATTATCTCTACCCGATCTAGTCCCCACACGAATGACTTTGGAATTAGCTAACCGTACGGTTGCTTATCCAGTGGGGATAGCCGAAGATGTCTTCGTCGGTGTCGACAAATTCACCTTTCTGGCGGATTTTGTTGTCGTTGACTACCAGATGGATCCCCGTGTTCCATTAATCGTTGGATGTCCATTCTTGAGGAGCGGTCACACTCTCATTGATGTAGCCGCGGATGAATTAATCATGAGAGTTGGTGACGATAAAATCGTCTTCAACATGGGTAAATTTTCTAAGTAACCTTATGAACACGAGAGCGTTAATTTAATTGACGTTCTTGATGAGGCTTGTGAAGAGCATTTCAAAGACGCTTGCAAAAGTGGTTCTTATTCTCTACCCATTGTTGAGACCGTTGCCTCTGTTGCTCCATCACTAACTCCATTTGGAGAAAGTGATTTCCTTTTGAAAGAATTTGAAGCAACTTTTGGGGATGTGGACTTACAATATGACGATTCTCCATCCAATTGGGATGAAGACATTCGTACCATTGAGAAACTTCTCAATGAGGACCATATTTCTCCACCGTCTCCTAAGGAAATCTCAATCGATGATCCGAATTTGATTACGCCTTCCATCGAAAATCCTCCGGATTTAAAGCTTAAGGATTTACCGTCTCATCTCGAATACGTTTTTCTTGAAGACAATAAGAAGTTACCCGTCATCATCGCTAAGGACTTGAAAGAAGAAGAAAAATCTCGACTGATCGACGTGCTGAAGAATCATAAGAAAGCAATTGCTTGGAAAATTTCCGACATTCGCGCAATTGATCCAAACTTTTGTACTCATAAAATTCTCATGGAGGATGACTTTAAACCCGCAATCCAAAGCCAAAGAAGGGTTAATCCTAAAATACATGACGTCATCAAGAAAGAGGTTATCAAACTTCTAGATGCCGGAATGATTTACCCTATTTCGGATTCGCCATGGGTTAGTCCCGTCCATTGTGTGCCTAAGAAAGGCGGAATAACCCTTGTTCCCAATGAAAACAACGAGTTGATTCCTACTTGACTTGTCACGAGTTGACGATTTTGCATAGACTATCGCAAGCTCAATGATGCCACCCGCAAGGATCATTTCCCTCTTCCTTTCATGGATCAAATGCTCGAGAGTTTAGCGGGTAATGACTAATATTACTTCTTAGAAGGTTTCTCCGGGTATTTTCAAATTCCCATTGATCCTAAAGACCAAGAGAAAACCACATTCACTTGTCCTTATGGAACATTTGCTTACAAAAGAATGCCTTTCGGCTTATGCAATACTCCTGGACTTTCCAAAGGTGTATGATGGCTATCTTCCATGACATGGTTGAAGAAACTATGGAAGTCTTCATGGATGATTTCTCGGTCTATGGTGATTCTTTCTCTACTTGCCTTGCCAATTTAGAACATATGCTCAAACGGTGTGAAGACACTCGTCTCGTTCTTAATTGGGAAAAATTCCATTTCATGATAAAAGAAGGCATTGTTCTTAGACATAAAATCTCCAAAGCCGGTCTTGAAGTCGACCGTGCTAAAGTCGATGTTATTGCTAAATTGCCTCCACCTTCAACCGTGAAGGGTGTGAGAAGTTTCCTTGGTCATGCGGGCTTCTATCGTCGATTCATTCAAGATTTTTCTAAGATCGCTCGCCCGATGACCCACCTCTTGGAAAAAGATACTCCTTTTATCTTTTCTAAAGAGTGTATTGACTCTTTCAATCTTCTTAAGGATAAACTAACTAAGGCACCGGTCTTGGTTACCCCTAATTGGGAGTTACCTTTTGAATTGATGTGTGATGCTAGCGACTTTGCTATTGGAGCGGTTTTGGGCCAAAGAGTGAACAAACACTTCCAACCAATCCAATATGCTAGCAAGACAATGACGGGGGCTCAATTGCATTATATCACTACCAAAAAAGAGCTTTTAGCTGTAGTGTATGCTTTTGAAAAATTTCGCCCCTATCTTGTCCTTTCCACCACCATTGTCTATACCGACCATTCCACATTGAAGTACTTGTTAACCAAGCAAGATTCCAAGCCAAGACTTCTTCGTTGGGTTTTGCTCCTTTAAGAATTCAAAATTGAAATTTGTGACAAAAAGGGAGCGAAAAACCTAGCCGCGGACCATCTTAGTAGACTCGAGGATCCTTATCAAGGGGAGATCCCAAATCAAGAGATTAATGACTCTTTTCCCCTTGAGGCCTTGATGTCTATTAACTCCAATCTTGATGAAACCCCAAGGTTTGCGGACATTGCAAACTATTTGGCGGGTTGAATTCTCAAGGAAGGGTTAACGTCCCAACAAAAGAAAAAGTTCTTTAAAGACATTGAACACTATTTTTGGGACGACCCTTACCTTTTCAAACAATGTACGGATCTTGTCATTCGTCGGTGTGTTGATGGGCCGGCAACTTTATTAATCCTTGAAGCTTGCCATAAAGGACCCACCGGTGGTCACTTTGGTCCCAATTACACCGCGAAGAAAGTGTTCGACTATGTATTCAATTGGCCCTCCATTTATCATGACGCTCATGAAATGGTTAAACATTGTGATTCTTGCCAACGTCAAGGCAAGATCACACATAAAGATGAGATGCCTCAAAATTTCATACAAGAATGTGAAATCTTTGAAGTATGGGGCATCAACTTTATGGGGCTATTTCCATCATCCAAAGGGAACAAGTACATACTCGTAGCCGTTGACTACGTCTCTAAATGGGTTGAAGCTAAGGCTCTCCCTACAAACGTTGCGAGGGTGGTTGTGAACTTTCTAAAGCAGCTTTTTGCTCGATTCGGTGTTCCTCGTGCTATAATCAATGACCGCGGGACTCATTTTTGCAATGATCAATTTGCTCGAGTCATGGCTAAGTACGATGTCAATCACCGTCTTTCCACCGCTTATCATCCTCAAACAAATGGTCAAGCCGAGATATCTAACCGTGGATTGAAGAGATTATTAGAGCGTACTATGGGAGAGCATCGTGCCTCGTGGGCCGATAAGTTAGATGATACTTTGTGTGCTTTCCGTACCGCATATAAGACACCAATTGGTTGCACTCCATATCGTCTTGTATACGAGAAGGCATGCCACCTCCCTATTGAATTGGAGCATAAGGCGTACTGGGCCTTGAAGTGGGCTAATTTTGATATCAACAAAGCCGGTGATCTTTAGAAGATTCAACTCAACGAGCTAAATGAACTGAGGAATGAAGCTTATGAGAATTCATTGATCTACAAGGAGAAGACCAAGATCATTCATGATGCAAGGATTAAGAACCGAGAGTTTCACGTTGGTGATCAAGTTTTACTCTTTAACTCTCGGTAGAATATCTTCTCGGGTAAGCTGAAGAGCCATTGGTCTGGTCCATTCACCGTCGCCAAAGTCTTCCCTTACGGCACCATTGAGCTTTCTCAACCACTTGGGCCTAATTTTAAAGTGAATGGCCAGCGTGTGAAGCTGTACTTTGGTGAGGACATCTCTCATGAGACGATTCCATCCCTCACCACGTTTCCCTTGAATTAGTTTTGGGTCGAGTCAGGCTCGTGACTCGGTTAACAAAAACAAGCGTTTCTCGGGAGGCAACCCGTTGATCTATCCTTTACCGTTTTCATAATAAGTGTAGGGGGAGCCCCGTAGGTGTTTGTTGTCTTGTTTCTTATGCTGTACAGGGATTAAAGCTTCAAAGAGCACTTTTGATGACATTTGACGAACCGTGATCCCGTGTACACGTCTTCCTGGTTCTATCCTAAACTGTCGTGATTCAATATTTCATATCTTATATATTCACATTGAAATCACTATAGTTGTCCTTTCCTTAGCAAGATTTAAACAACATGCACAATGTCCTAAGTGTAGGGGAGTTTACTCCCACATGCTTAAACATTGAGGACAATGTTTATATCAAGTGTAGGGGGACTTCTATCGAAGTTAAGTGGGCTTTTCCTTGAATTTGTCCTCATTTTAACCAGAAAATTGATTTTTCGACATTTTTAATCTATTTTGGCCTAGTAGTTTTTCCTTTGTTATCGTTATTTACTTTCTTTGCTAGAATAAATTTTTAATAAAGTGGTTTTAAATTTTCAACGTTGTGAATCTTTTGACTCAACCCGAGTTTAATTATCCAAATTTACGCTAGCTAGTATCCTTAACGTATTTAAGTCAAGTTTTGCTAGGCTTTTATATAGGGAACTTTAAAACGCGAAAGTCTTAACTCTCACGGGTTAAGAACAAGAACTTTTCGCAAGTTCCTATAATTGATCCTAGAAAGTCGTTTATCAAGGGAACTTTAAAATGCAAATTCTAAACTTGAAAGAGTCTAAGAATTTGTAAGATCCTATAGATGACTGAAAACCCAAAACTTTGATTTAATTGGCTAATCATCCACGAGTCTCATTCCTTGAGATTTTAAATTGTGGAGAACGAGAGATGATAGAGTCAATTATAAGTTTGCTATTCTTTCATGAATTTATGTGAGTTGATTATAAGCTTTTTCTCCCATCGCTTGTTAATAAATATATTTGCAATAAATAAGGTTGTAGGATTTGAAAAGTTACTTAGCTTCTAGCACAAGATCGTTTAGAAGTTGCTCGGTATTAATTAGAGTTCATAGCCAAGGCATAACTTATTGAAGCAGGATGCGAAGATTGGCGAGTCCGAAAAGGCCTTGACAAGGCATGAGGGCTACATTTTGTTGCTAAAGATCCAAAAGTGATGTGAAGAATCATTTATCAAAAATCAATATGGAGGATCAAGACACACGACGAAAAGCAAATACTCCCCAAAAGATCATGGAGAAGTCTATCCGAAAAGACCCTAGCAAGGTATGAGGATAAATAGATCTAAGTCCTAAAAGGAGGTGGATCGTTGTATATCAAAGTCCAAAATAAAGATTGGAGAAAAATGAAGAAGTCGTGGTCCAAAGTTGAAGAATCTCTAAAAAACTTCAAGTGAAGAAATTCCTATTATGAAGAGAAGACCATAATTTCAAGAACGTCTCTCAAGATTCGAAGTTTGAAGTCGCTGCCAAATATCGGTCCGAGAAAGGTCTCAAATCGTGAAGCGAGTTATGCCAAGATATGAAATTTAAGAGGTCCCGAGAAGCAGTTTTAAAAGATTTTTTTCCTTTAGCTAACTATTGATTAAATCGTCCCACTTTATTTTCGGCCTAAATAAACAATCAAAATAAGTCAAACAATGAATCCTCGTGATCATTATTATAAAATATAAGAGATACACCTAGGAATAAGGGAGTCTAAGTAAATAATTGGGCCACATGAGTTCGTGTTAGTTTGCTAACTTATAATAACAATAATCCTGTTTTTAAGCTTGGTATGGGGAACGTGAAACTTGAGGATGATAAACATTCATGACTACCAAAACCCCAATGTAAGTCTTTGATGTCTTTACTTGTTTTGTATATAATTCTATCTTTTTATTTACCTTAATGTTTAGTATTTAATAAAGGCAAGGTGGGTTAATTATGATGAAAAATGTAATCTGTGCTTTGAAGTTAATGCATTGCATGAGGGCATTGCAATGGTCAAGTGTAGGGGATTTAATAAGTGTGAAAACACTTATCCTTTTACAACTTATTTCCGATAATAACAAGACCAAAACGTGTATTTTATGTCGTAAAAGTCGGAATTATGCGTGGTTTGTGTTTTTATTGTGATTCATGATAAAAATATGAAAAAGGAAGAAAACACGAGCTATCACGGGCTTTTATCGAAGAAAAGGACAAGAGACGAAGTCAAAAGATCAAAAGTGCAAGAAGAACGGAAGTCCAAGGCCTATTCTGAAGATTTATCGAAGAAAAAGTCTAAAGACGGAAGTTTAATGAAGTCGAAGAACTCAAGTCTAATAGAAGAAGAAAATTATAAGACAAGTTCAATTTATATAGACTAATCCCGAGACAAAGTCGAGAAAGACGAGAAATTAAAAGACGAGAAAGAGAAAGAAAGAAGGAAGCATAAACACTTAGCCTCCCCACCTCCTATATATCCCCTCCTAATGTGTCATTAGGAGGGTGTTAGCTAGTTCATTTTTCTTTTGTAGTTTTAATTTTTAGAGAGAGAAAGTGCTAACTTTCTCTCACTAGAATTTCATCTTTTCTTTCTTTCATGTTTAAGCTTTAGTTTAATCTTGTATTTTGGAATCATTAATCTATAAGTTCAAGTTTAAGCTTTTCATCTTTAATCTTCTTCTACCTTTCTTGATTTTTATTTGTTCTTGATCCGAAATTTTAGAGCATCTTGTTTATCTTGATGTTTGATTGATTAAAAAGTTTAACTTTTTATTCATATCCAATTTTTATACGATTTGAGCTTTGATCTTATCATGCTTATTGGCTTAGTTTGTATTTAGCTTATTTACTTTTAAGATTTCTTAAAAGTTTAGTCTTTTTAAAGTTTGATTCATAAAGTCTGCTTATTTCGTGTCTTAAAAGTTTTTAAATTTATGCTTGTTTTCTTTGGTTGGGATTTAAATAAGTGCTTATTCGTCTATGCTTATTTGTGCTTATTCATTTTTGCTTTCTGCTTTTGAATTCCATCGTAACAGCTTTGAGGTTTTACCCAGTCCGATCGAGTAAGTATGATCGCATAAACCCCTAGGGTTTCTACTTGCGATCCTTTGCTGCGATCCATAGTACGATCGTTCACTATGATCATATACTATAATCCACACCACGATCACTAGTTGCGATCGTGGGTACGATCCGTAGGCTGCCATCTGTGAGTACGATCCCTGGCTACGATCGCATTGAGTGCGATCACTCTTACTATCGCATTGAATGCGATCATACTGGCTACGATCACTAGTCTACGATCGATTGTTACGATCGTAGGCTGCGATCATTTGTTGCGATCAAAGGTCACGATCGAGGGTACGATCCAAGTGCGATCCAGGCACGATCAAGCACCCCGATCGCATTGATTGTGATCCAATTTCAAGTTTTTAATTTTATTTCTCGTTTTATTTTAAGTTTCAAATTTAACTTTTCCCCCATTTTTTTTACTTAGTATTATTTTTAAACTAGTTTTTTCTTAGTTTATTTTTTACAAAGTTTTAAATTTTAAATTCACTTTAAGTTTCTAATCATTTATTTATAACACGTCATTTTTAGTTTAATTTTTAAATCTTTAATTTTTACTCAACGACACTTTCATTTTACTTTTAGTTTTAAAATAGATAATCACACCACTTTAATTTTCCACCAAGAACGACTGAGTCGCACTTTCAACTTGTAATGTAACACCCCGGGCAGGGTTAAAATATGCGGAAATATCCACGGAGATGTCACAAGGGTGGATCGATAGCATATAGTCCATAGAGCATAAGATAAAAAGTTAGTCAAATCAGATTACATGTTTATTCAAACAATAAAAAAAATTGTTTTAAACAAGACAGTAGGTGATTGTTTTCGTTTCCCAAATAGAACCCCTGACGAGTCCTATGATGCAGATTTCTAAGATGCTGGAGACCATGCACACACCACGTACTAACTTCATATTCCTGTGCAAAACATACTAACGGGGTCAACATAAAGTTGGTGAATTTACAGATTTTAACAGTTAATTAGTTTGGACATACAATAATCATAGAAGTAATAATGCACAAAGCATTCTTACTAAAATGTAAATAACATTTGTTTATTATTAGAAACTGGAGCTTAACCCCATAGTCCTCAACAGATGAGGACGTAGTATCTTACAAAAAGACACCCATTCCTGTTCCAACATGGTATACGTCTGTTGTCCCGGCCAAGGCACAGTGAGTATGACTCACCCAGATGGGGATGGTCAATCCCTAATAGATCTATTTATAACATTCGAGCGATTTACAACAATTTAACAGTTTCAATAGTAAGCAATCATAATCTAGTTTATACAATCCAATCATGTCCAATATATGTTTGCATATTTTCTTTCCCAAAAGGGAAAGTTTTATCAAAGTTTAAATGGGGCTGTAAACTCACCTGGGAGTAGGCAATTGCTGTTTAATACAAATATCCAATTAAAGCTCACGCCAAAGTTATGCCTAATCAGATAGTACAGTCTTAATAGATAGTACAAAGAACATATATGTATGCTTATACAGATTTTAGTCAGTTCATTTATGCTGCTGTATTTATCTAAATATCCGTAGTTCAAGTATCATCAATATTCATTTAACTTATCTATATAAGTTTCATTTCTAAGTAAACATAAAATGTTTAACTATTAATATCAGTTAGCATTCGTAATACATGTATTAATAATAACCATTCAACTTACAAATAAGTTTCTTATTTAAGTAGACATATAATGTTCTACTTAAAATATTAGTTTACATTCTCCATTCCTGCATTATAATCATTCATTTATTACTACGTTTCTTTATTAAGTAAACATAAAAATTCTACTTAATATTAGTTCACGTTGGTAGTTCATTGATTATAATCACTCATTTAAACTTATTATTAAGTTTCATGTTTTAAGTAAACGTAAGATGTTTTACTCACATATTAACATTCAATTTATCCAACGTTCATATACATTTTATTTTCGAAAAGAATATGAGTTTATGTTTGAGTAATACATACTCATAATTGTTTATACAATTATTTCCTAAAGTAAATATAAATATTTTATTTTGAAAAATAAATATAATATTTTATTTAACTTTAAAGTTTCCATAAATTATTTTAAGATTTATAAAATAATTTAAACTTTAGAATTTATACCTTAATTCTTATGGTCTAAGTATTTTAATTATGTTTTATTATAATTAAAATAGATTTGAGGATTAGGGCTTGTTAATGTTTTGGAATATGGCAAAACTAGTCCCTCCATATTTTAAACAAGTATAACTTTCGGATTTTACATATTTAGTACCTAGGGCTTGTTTAATGTTTCGGCTTATGGCAGCTTTCGTCCCCTAGTTATATCTAGGTTTTGTAACTTTACTAAAATTACAAAAACAGCCCCTAGGGCTTCTTTAAGTTTCGGCAATTTACAAGAATAGTCCTTAGGGTTATAAAATGACAAAATAACTTTTACAAACTTCCCAAAATGGTCCGTAGGGTTTAATTTGCCACGGATAATATTTAATAAACCCTAGACTTTTGGATATTTACATTTTCAGTCCTTGTGTTTACTAGTTTCTCAAAACAAGTTTCATAAGTTACGGTTTTAGTCCTTAAGTTTTATAAATTGTCATTTTCATTCAGAAAGTTTTTATAAGTTATATTTTATTATAAAAAACTTTTATTTTAATATTCAAACTTTATATGGGCTCATTAAATGGGCTAAACATCTAATGGGCTATTTTAGTGGGCTTAAATATATCTCAAGTCCACTAATTTATTAAAATGGGCCTTTAAATCATTTAT
Organism: Glebionis coronaria; assembly: GCA_025667525.1. Lineage (NCBI taxonomy): Eukaryota > Viridiplantae > Streptophyta > Magnoliopsida > Asterales > Asteraceae > Glebionis > Glebionis coronaria. Next base: position 81,888 of record JANFOE010001814.1, read on the forward strand.
TGGGCTTAAATACATTTTTAAGTCCTTTAATTAGTTAAATGGGCCTAAGTGTAATCGTAAGTCCATTAAGTTACTAGTATTTATTAAATGGGCTTATTGGGTCCATTAAGTTTTGGATTAATATTTCATGGGCTTAAATAGTCCATTACCACTACTTTACATTTTATGTAAGTTTTACTTAGGATATTCTTATAAGCTTATTTTTAGTTTATTCATATTTAGTTTTAAATCTAAAATAGAAGAATAAAACTTATACTTGTTTTATGTGATGTTCCAAATTAGATCTATCTATGTACGAATCAAGTAAACAAGTCATAAGTCCAAAATGAGATCTAAATTATGTCTAGACCTAAAAATCAATCATAGATCCATGTTTACTCATATATAGTTCACGGCTATATTTTTAGATCTTGGTATTTCCAAGATGTCACTTTAACTAGTTTTTAAGTCTTGTAAATATTTACAAAAAAAACACATCATGATTATCTAGGTTACATGCATGTTCCCAAGGCTACTATTATTCCAAGAAACAATGTATAGCCCACGGCTATATTGTTTTCTCCCAATATTCCCATAAGATCTATAAGCTTATTTCATGTTTATCATGTTAAGTTAACACTTATTACTAGATCTAGGTTGTATAATAACATGCATGTACATCTAACCCATTTAGGGTCATATATAACGCACGACTACAAATATTCACATAAGTTACTTTGATGATTTTTAATATTCCATTTAACATGTTACATTTCATATTCCATTATTCAAAACTTAGAAAACCGATCATATAGTCTCCACTTAATTTAGCCATGACCTTTAAGGTCATGGTTTTCTTGATCTTTAAGTTGCACAAGTTCATTTCATGAGATCTATGGTTATTAGCTAACCAAAGTCCCATAAAACAAGATTTGCAACTCATGAGATCTATCGTACCATTGAGAAACTTCTCAATGAGGACCATATTTCTCCACCGTCTCCTAAGGAAATCTCAATCGATGATCCGAATTTGATTACGCCTTCCATCGAAAATCCTCCGGATTTAAAGATTAAGGATTTACCGTCTCATCTCGAATACGTTTTTCTTGAAGACAATAAGAAGTTACCCGTCATCATCGCTAAGGACTTGAAAGAAGAAGAAAAATATCGACTGATCGATGTGCTGAAGAATCATAAGAAAGCAATTGCTTGGAAAATTTCCGACATTCGCGGAATTGATCCGAACTTTTGTACTCATAAAATTCTCATGGAGGATGACTTTAAACCCGCAATCCAAAGCCAAAGAAGGGTTAATCCTAAAATACATGACGTCATCAAGAAAGAGGTTATCAAACTTCTAGATGCCGGAATGATTTACCCTATTTCGGAGTCGCCATGGGTTAGTCCCGTCTATTGTGTGCCTAAGAAAGGCGGAATAACCGTTGTTCCCAATGAAAACAACGAGTTGATTCCTACTTGACTTGTCATGGGTTGGCGATTTTGCATAGACTATCACAAGCTCAATGATGCCACCCGCAAGGATCATTTCCCTCTTCCTTTCATGGATCAAATGCTCGAGAGTTTAGCGGGTAATAACTAATATTGCTTCTTAGACGGTTTCTCTGGTTATTTTCAAATTCCCATTGATCCTAAAGACCAAGAGAAAACCACATTCACTTGTACTTATGGAACATTTGCTTACAAAAGAATGCCTTTCGGCTTATGCAATGCTCCTGGGACTTTCCAAAGGTGTATGATGGCTATCTTCCATGACATGGTTGAAGAAACTATGGAAGTCTTCATGGATGATTTCTCGGTATATGGTGATTCTTTCTCTACTTGCCTTGCCAATTTAGAACGTATGCTCAAACGGTGTGAAGACACTCGTCTCGTTCTTAATCGGGAAAAATGCCATTTCATGGTAAAAGAAGGCATTGTTCTTAGGCATAAAATCTCCAAAGCCGGTCTTGAAGTCGACCGTGCTAAAGTCGATGTTATTGCTAAATTGCCTCCACCTTCAACCGTGAAGGGTGTGAGAAGTTTCCTTGGTCATGCGGGCTTCTATCGTCGATTCATTCAAGATTTTTCTAAGATCGCTCGCCCGATGACCCACCTCTTGGAAAAATATACTCCTTTTATCTTTTCTAAAGAGTGTATTGACTCTTTCAATCTTCTTAAGGATAAACTAACTAAGGCACCGGTCTTGGTTACCCCTAATTGGGAATTACCTTTTGAATTGATGTGTGATGCTAGCGACTTTGCTATTGGAGCGGTTTTGGGCCAAAGAGTGAACAAACACTTCCAACCAATCCATTATGCTAGCAATACAATGACGGGGGCTCAATTGCATTATATCACTACCAAAAAAGAGCTTTTAGCTGTAGTGTATGCTTTTGAAAAATTTCGCCCCTATCTTGTCCTTTCCACCACCATTGTCTATACCGACCATTCCACGTTGAAGTACTTGTTAACCAAGCAAGATTCCAAGCCAAGACTTCTTCGTTGCGTTTTGCTCCTTTAAGAATTCAAAATTGAAATTCGTGACAAAAAGGGAGCGGAAAACCTAGCCGCGGATCATCTTAGTAGACTCGAAGATCCTTATCAAGGGGAGATCCCAAATCAAGAGATTAATGACTCTTTTCCCCTTGAGGCCTTGATGTCTATTAACTCCAATCTTGATGAAACCCCATGGTTTGCGGACATTGCAAACTATTTGGCGGGTGGAATTCTCAAGGAAGGGTTAACGTCCTAACAAAAGAAAAAGTTCTTTAAAGACATTGAACACTATTTTTGGGACGACCCTTACCTTTTCAAACAATGTGTGGATCTTGTCATTTGTCGGTGTGTTGATGGGCCGGCAGCTTTATTAATCCTTGAAGCTTGCCATAAAGGACCCACCGGTGGTCACTTTGCTCCCAATTACACCGCGAAGAAAGTGTTCGACTCTGTATTCTATTGGCCCTCCATTTATCATGACGCTCATGAAATGGTTAAACATTGTGATTATTGCCAACGTCAAGGAAAGATCACACATAAAGATGAGATGCCTTAAAATTTCATACAAGAATGTGAAATCTTTGAAGTATGGGGCATCGACTTTATGGGGCCATTTCCATCATCCAAAGGGAACAAGTACATACTCGTAGCCGTTGACTACGTCTCTAAATGGGTTGAAGCTAAGGCTCTACCTACAAACAATGCGAGGGTGGTTGTGAACTTTCTAAAGCAGCTTCTTGCTCGATTCAGTGTTCCTCGTGCTATAATCAATGACCGCGGGACTCATTTTTGCAATGATCAATTTGCTCGAGTCATGGCTAAGTACGGTGTCAATCACCGTCTTTCCACCGCTTATCATCCTCAAACAAATGGTCAAGCCGAGATATCTAACCGTGGATTGAAGAGATTATTAGAGCGTACTATGGGAGAGCATCGTGCCTCGTGGGCTGATGAGATGGCATTTATACATGATCTCATCGTTCTTTTCTGGCTTTAAATGCATAAAAATGTCATAATATACCATATATATGCTTGTGTTTGTTTACTTGTGTATTTTAGGTATGGATATCGTGAAAAAGACAAAAGATCACAAGATACAAGGAAAAACGGACACGAGAAACGAAGCCGTACAAAGAACCGGGCCCTAATTCATGGAATACTCAACAAATACCCTTGAAGACTTGAAGACATACAAGATTGATCCTCATTTATTGAATAAATGACACTTAAAACCCTTGTATATTGATAATTACAAGTTTGGTCCCTTAAGTTTGTCAAAATTACACAAATGGCCCTTCAACTTTGAAGAAATGGCAAGTTTAGTCCCTCTACTATTCAAAATTGCCAATTATGGTCCCTCATGATGCCAAAGATACATTGAAGAACTTTGAAGATCAAGAATGTCCAAGATCAGCCCTTGAAATATCTCAAAATGGCAAAAATAACCCTTTGAAATCCTTTTCCAAAGTTATGTGCCAAAACTGCCAAAGTGTGAAAGTTAATTACAAAGGAAACCAAGTTTTGATGGCTGAAAACACGTTTTACCAAAAATCCCAAAACACAAGGACTATTGTTGGGGCAAATGAAACATTCAAATGAATATTGCGCCAAACAACTTCCACTTCCCCCATTTTCGGATCAAACGTGTCACTATTCACCTTTTCACACCCAGATTTTACATCAACTTAAACAAAGGGTAAATCTCAATTACCTTGACACACGTTTGATTCACACACTCTAAATCCCATCCCAACCTTAAAACCCTCACTCCCACTCACCAAGAGGCCCCGCCATTCAACACGTCACCCAATCAGAATGCAACTTACCCTCCAAGTAATCCTACGTGTCCAAATCAACAGCCTAGGATCCTTGCTTCATTCCAAAGCTAAAATGAACAGCCTTGATCAACTTGGAAAGCTAAAATGCAGAAAACGTCTAGAAGAACTTAAGGGCATTTTAGAGAATTCACTTCTAGGGTTTTGTGAATAGTGTAGCCTGGCATTTGCCTGTAAAAGGAGACCTCAACATGTGAGAGTCCCTTTGTTCCAGTCTTACTCTTTAAACATTGTAATTCCTTTTTAAAATTTATAAAAGTTGGTATTTTGAGAAAATTGTAATTCCTTTTTATGTTTTTGAAAGTTGGTGTTGTTTAAAGGGTGATTCTGAGTTCCATTGATTGTTATAAGTGTGCTTGAACCTTTTGGATCAAGGACGTTTATGTTTGGTAAGGTTTTTCAAGTTTGAAAAAGCTTGAAAGAAGGTTCTGATTTTGCTTATTTTTGTGTACTAACCCTTAACCATAAGCTATAAGCTCTTGTAAGCTTGTTGACACCAAGCTTGTGAAGGGATTAGAGCCCTTGGTTGAGTTGTTTGCTGCTTGTGTTGAAGACATCAAGTCCTTGAGTTTCTGCTTTGAAACATCAACCAAGGCATTCACCATCTTTCTTATTGAAGTACCTTGGTCTTGTTCTAGTTGTTGAACAAGGTCCAAGGAGCATAGCTGGCCTTCCTAGGATGTTGTGGAAGACAGGTATAACCTCTTGTTATGATTCCTCTAAAAAAAATTCCATGTTTATGTCTGTTTTGGATTTGGTACTTAAATTTTAAGTTCTTGTGTTTGTGCTGGTTAATTTTTAGTTTTATTGTGTTAGTTGTCACCTAGTGTAGCTATTTGATCATTAAAATCAATAGGTTATGTTTAAAAATCAGAAGTTTGTTTGAAAAGTGGTTGATTAAGGGTTGTTGGGATTACTAGTTCATAAGGCCTTGTGGCCTTGTGCCCTTGGTTCTTAGGGTTTGGGAGGTCTAAACAAGTCCTAATATACAAGTTTTAGTCATTGGTTTACTTTCTGAATGTTTGGAAAAGAGATTTGAAGTTTTGCAAAAATCTGATAAAAGTGGTTTTGGAGTTGGTCAAACACATCATATCCAACAACTTCTTTGTTACTTGGATCTAAGGTCTGAAATCAGGTTTGGGAATAGTTTGGGTGATAAGCTATCTATTGGTTATCTGGTTGTTGAATTTGGTGGCTTATTGTGGTTTTTATAGTTTATCAAAAGTGGCTGAAGTGGTCATTTGCATCAGCAAAGTGACCACCTCATTTTGTGCTTGCATTTGTTATCCTAGTGTATGCCTTGTGATTTTGCTGCTTGGAACTTGTTTATGTGCTGCTTGTGATTGGATTTTGCTATTTGGATTTCTTTGTATCTGGCTTATAAGCTAACTGGCTTATTAAGTCCTTATTGCCAAAATTTGTCATCAAAAGGTCAACTGACCTCTTGATTCACAAGGCCTCCTCCTTGAGTCCTTCACAAAAATTGCTTATAACAAGCCCATAGACCATTCCTGATCATTTGGTGCATTTTGGAGTACTTTGACTTTTGGTCAAATAAGCACTTTTTGGCTTATTTTTTAGAACTGCTTATTGGCACATGCAAGAACTTATCTTTTGTAATAGAAATCATTTTTCTTAGCTTAATATCATATCTGGAAGTTTACAAGTCTTTTGGTTAAGCTTTTGCTAGAAAACTAGCTTATTTGGCTTTTTCAGCCAGCTTATTTGCTCATACAGCTTATTCTACTTGGCTTTTTGTGATTTTCTTGATTGATTATTCTTAGTTAAGCTATTTGTGAGCTTTTGCAACAAACTAGAGCTTCTGAGGTGCCCTAAATCTCAAACCCGACTATTTTGTCTTTTAGTGAATTTTTACTTTGCTTATTTCTGGCTTATTGAGTGTGCTTTTTCAAAATTTCTTTTTACAGATCTCATAAGCATCCCAAAAGAAGGTTGTGTGTCAAATTAGAGCTTATGGTATTGGCTTATTGCTTAATGGGCTGAAAAGCCCAATAAGAATAAGCTGCTTGCTTATTAAGCTGTGATAAGCTCACATTTAGCGTTTGGGCCTTTAGAGTTTTGTTCTTAGAATTAAATTTTGAGTCAGATAGGGCTTTTCCAAGTCAATTGGGCCAAGTTTGACTTTTTGGGCCCAAAAGCCCATTAAGGTTGACTGTTTTTGGTTTTGGCCCATTTGAGGGCCCAATAGGGGTATTCTGGTCATTTCACTTTGATTTTCTGTTTATTTAGATTAAAATAAACTAGTTTGCAAGTTTTTAGAATTTTTTATAATTTTTGGATTTTTAATATTATTTTATTATTATTTTTCAAATTTCACATTTTCCAACTTTTTACATTTTTCTTAGCTTTAATACATTAAAATAGGAATTTAGCAACTTTTAGAATAATTTTATCACTTTTAGATTAATTTTTATAATTTTTTTAAGTTTTAGTAGTTTTAAATCATTTTAAATAGTTTTTATTAGTTTAAAATTTCTAAAAATAGTTTTTAATCTTTTCAGTTCATTTTAGAGGGTTACCAATTGAAAAATCTTTATTTGGGCTTTTTGATAATTTATTTGATTTTTAGGGCTTTAATTAGCATTTAAAAATTGAATATTTAATTATTTAAAAGGTTTGGAAAAGTTTTGATCATTGGTAAACTCTTAGTTTATTTATTTTGATTTTTGGTGAATTTTTGGTATTTTTTTAGAATTAATTTTTATTTTTGTAGATTCTACGGTTTTACGTTTTAACTTTCTAGTAGTAATTTTCACGGCTTCGTCATCTTCTTTTCTCATCCCCTTCTAAACCAAATATTAATCTCAAATCACACACATATACCTCCTTGGGAAACGAACTTGGAATTCATAAGGGTCATTAGTGTTTACGTTTTCCTAAACGTTCACTTAATACTTACCGCTTTTACGCTCCTTTTCCTAAAGGTCGTATTTTTACCACAATCATTTTGGCGCCGCTGCCGGGGAGGTGTGTCGTGATTAATTTGCATTGTTGTTTTTAATATTAAACATAAATAGTATTTGTATTAGTAGAAATCTACTAATACGTATTATCGGTTTTCTTGGTTTTTCTTGTGAAAATATTATTACTATATTGTATTAAGTATCACAACAAATAAACAATATCTCCAAAAGTGTGAAAACACAACCTTAATTGGGATTTCATCACTCAATTATTGTGTTCGAATCTCAAACAAAAAGAAAAAGGCAAAAATAGATAAATACTTTCGTGAAGCTCGATTTTGAAAAAAATAAACTATAAGGTGGGTATAAGGCGGGTATTATAAAATATACCCTAAGGAAAAAGGCTCTTAAGTGCTTCGCGCCGCCTCGTTTCCCGCTTGCTTGTGAGTATTTTGAGATTGAGGGCTAATCGAGGGTTTTGCCGCCCAAAGTATTATTACGTAAAATATATTTGCTTGGTTTTCTTTGTGATTAAAACCTCTTGAACAATTTGGTTTTCACCAAAGTTCTAAAGTCATTCGAGGGCGTTCACTCCACGTGATCGTTTTCATTCCTTTGAGGCTTCTTTAATCAAGAGTTTGATTCGAGGAGAGATTTTGTAGATTGTTGTCTACGAAGATACACCAAAATCCAAAAAAATTAAATATAATCAAAAACACAAAAAAATTGAAAATTCACAAAACAACCAAAAAGAATCTTCTTTGCTCACCTCCCATTCTTCGTGAAGTTTATGATCACTCGTAATCAAGAAAAACGAGCTCGTAAACGTCTTCAAAAGCAAGCCAATCAAGAGACGTTGATTGTTGAACAACCTCCAATTGTTGAACCTATTGTAGAACAAGAAGTCGTCATGGCTAATCGTACTATGATGGAGTTGCTACAAGCACCCACCGAGGGTTTTGGAGAGGCTATTGTGATTCCCGCCATCCTTGCGGAGAATTACGAGAGTAAGACGGGTTTAATGTCGATGTTGCAAGCAAATAAGTTTAGAGGTCATGAGAAAGACAACCCGCACTACTACATTAAGAATTTTAATCGTCTCACCGCTACTAGCAAGTTTAAGGATGTTCCACATGACGCCATTAAGATGATGTTGTTTCCATACTCGTTAGATGGACCCGCTAAAATTTGGCTTGAGAAAGAACCGCCAAATTCGATTTTGACATGGGCCGATCTCGTTTCTAAGTTTGTGAACAAGTTTTTTCCACCATCTAAAACAACACATTTGAAAAATGAGATTTCACGATTTGTGCAAAGAAATAATGAAAGTTTTTCAATGGCATGTGAACGATTTTAAGAAATGTTACATGAATGTCCACACCATGATTTTACGGAATTGCATCAAGTTGATACTTTTTATAATAGGCTTAATGATCATGAACGAGATTATTTGAATGTCGCCGCGGGTGGTAATTGTTTGTGCAAGACGAAAAATGAGGCTTTACAAATCATCGAGAATAGATCTAAGGTTTATAGCCCTCGTAACACACCGAGTGTTGCCAATTTGGGTTCGTCCTCATCGTCATTGTCTCGTAGCATTAATGCCTTACATGATGAAGCTAATGAGGAAAATCAGTTTTTTGATAGATTTGCTAATCTTATGTCCCATTGGAAAGCTCAAGAAGCTTCTAATTCCGCTTCGGTTAAAGCGGTTGCTAAGAGTTGTTTGTCTTGTGGTGGAGCTCATGATCTTTCCGAGTGCATTACCGCGGATGGTAACACTTCGAGTGCTTATGTAGCAACGGGAACTTACAACCAAAACAGTCAAGGTTCCCGCCAAAATCAAGCTCCACCAAACCAAAATGTTAATAATTATCGAAACAACAACCAAGGTGGTAATTACCAAGGCAATTCACGTAACTACAACAAAGGGAATTATCAAAATGGGAATGGACAAGTCACTAATCAAAACCAAAACCGTGATTTTCAAAACACTACACAAGGTTTTCAAAATGCTCACACTAAAAATTTGCAAGGAGAATTTTTGGATTATGCTAAAGCAAATGATGCTAAATTTGATAACATGCAACGTGAGATGATTAGCTTAAGATCCGAGTTGAAAAACGAGCTTAAAAATGAACTTGCTAATGAACTTAAAACTCATGCAAACAAAATGGAAGGAAATGTCCAACGTCTTCAACAAAACCAACAAAAGATGGAATTAGGACAACATGAGATTAAGCAAGAGTTATTAAAAGCGGATGCTAGGCAATAAAAATTTGAGGACCGAATGGCTAAGATGTTTGAAGCAATCATGTGTAAACCCTCTTCCTCGGGTGGTCTTCCTAGTGATACCATTGCAAACCCGAAGGGAGAAATGAAGGTTATTACTACACGAAGTGGTAAAACTTTCAAGGAACCAATCTCTCATCCTAGTACTTCTACGGAGAAGGAAATCGAGAAAGAACCCGAGGTGATGGTCGAAAAGGAGCACATTACAATCCCACGAAGTACCGCTCATACCACACCTACGGTTGAACCAATACCAATTGTGGAACCCAAGTTTCCAAGGCCGTTGCCTAATGACCAACCCACACCACCTTTACCCTACCCTTCGAGACGAAACAAAGAGAAATTGCAAGAACGTAACAAACAACAAATCGAGCTTTTTATAAAAATGTTTCAACAAGTGCATTTTGATGTGAGTTTAGCCGATGCGTTGTTATATATGCCTCGTTTCGCTTCCACTTTTAAAAGTATGATGAGCGATAAGGAAAAGCTTTCAAAGCTTGCTAATTGTTCTTCGGTTTATCTTAACCGCATACCGGAAAACGTTGGTGACCCTGGAAAGTTTCTCATTCCTTGTGACATACAAGATATGGAATAATGCCTCGCCTTGGCCGATCTTGGTGCGAGCATTAATTTGATGCCCTTTTCCATTTGGAAATCGCTTTCGCTTCCGGCTCTCATTCCTTCGAACATGTCTATCGAGATGGCCGATCATTCTACGATCTTAGCATGTGGAGTAGCCGAAGATGTTTTCGTGAAAGTGGGGAAGTTCTACTATCCCGTTGATTTTATAGTAGTTGACATCCCCGCGGATCCTCAAGTTCCTCTAATTTTAGGTCGTTTATTTTTAGACACTTCGAGATCGCTTATCGATGTTCATGCGAGAACTATCACTTTGAGATTCAATGAAGAGGAACTTGTTATAAACGCTACTCAAAACTCGAAACCTTCTCATGTTTATGCAATCGCTACCATCAATCACATTGACATCGTTGATGTGGTTTGCGATGAGTTTTCACAAGAAGTGTTAGATTTTTCCGATAGCTCGTCAAGTGGCAATCCCACTATTTTGGATCCGATTCTTGCTAATTCTACACAATATCTCACTCCATTCCAAGGAGGCGATCTCACTTCAAATGAAATCGACAATGAAGATGAGGTGTTGATTAGTGATGATACTTCTATTCCACCATTTCTTTCGCCGATGGAAGTTATGAGTGTTGAACCAAAATCTTCAATCGAGGAACCACCTATCCTTGAATTGAAAGATCTTCCTTCTCACCTTGAATACGCATTCTTGGAAGGTGATGACAAGTTGCCGGTTATTATTGCAAGAGGTCTTGCCAATGATGAAAAAACCGAGCTCTTGAAAGTTCTTAAGGCTCATAAAGGGGCAATTGCGTGGAAAATTTCCGAAATTAAGGGTATTGACCCAAAATTTTGTACTCACGAGATTTTAATGGAGGAGGACTACAAACCCGCAATTCAAAGTCAAAGAAGGGTGAATCCCAAAATTCACGATGTCATTAAAAAGGAGGTCCTTAAACTCCTTGACGCGGGAATGATTTATCCTATATCCGATAGCCCATGGGTGAGCCCAATCCATTGTGTCCCTAAAAAGGGAGGAATGACCGTTGTGCCTAATGAAAACAACGAGTTAATTCCCACTCGTGTTGTGACCGGTTGGAGGTTGTGTATTGACTACCGAAAGTTAAATGACGCCACTCGTAAAGACCACTTTCCTTTGCCCTTCATGGATCAAATGTTGGAGCGACTTACGGGAAATGAATTCTATTGCTTTTTAGATGGTTTTCCGATTACTTTCAAATCCCTATCGACCCTCGTGATCAAGAGAAGACTACGTTTACGTGTCCTTATGGAACGTTCGCTTATCGTAGGATGCCTTTCGGACTTTTTAATGCATCGGGTACGTTCCAACGATGTATGATGGCAAATATTCACGATATGATCGAGAAGTCTATGGAAGTGTTTATGGATGACTTCTCGGTGTTTGGCAATTCGTTCACGTCGTGTTTATCTAATCTCGAGCAAATGTTAAAACGTTTTGAAGAAACCAATCTTGTGCTTAATTTGGAAAAATGTCATTTTATGTGTAAACAAGGAATCGTCTTAGGACATAAGGTGTCAAAAGCGGGGATTAAGGTCGATAAAGCTAAGGTAGACGTCATCGCCAAGTTACCTCATCCCAAAACCGTTAAGGGAGTTAGGAGTTTCCTAGGCCACGCGGGCTTTTATCTTCGTTTCATCAAGGACTTTTCGAAAATCTCTCGACCTATGACACACCTTCTCGAGAAGGATGCTCCTTTTAATTTCAATGAGGATTGTGTTAGAGCTTTCGAAACTCTCAAAAGGAAACTTACCGAAGCTCCCATTCTTGTTGCTCCTAATTGGGAATTACCCTTTGAAATCATGTGCGATGCAAGTGATTATGCTATAGGGGCCGTCTTAGGGCAACGTTATGACAAGCATTTCCGTCCTATCCATTACGCTAGTAAGACGATGACCTAGGTTCAATTAAAGTACACCACAACGGAAAAGGAATTCCTTGCCGTGGTCTATGCTTTTGAGAAATTCCGACCTTATCTCGTCTTGACTAAAAGCATCGTGTATACCGACCATTCGGGTATCAAGTATCTCTTAGCTAAGCAAGATGCTAAGCCGAGATTGCTTCGTTGGATGCTCCTCCTCCAAGAATTTGATGTCACCGTGCTTGACAAAAAAGGAGCCGAGAATCTAGCGGCCAATCATCTCTCTCGACTAGAAGATCCTCACAAAGATTTCTTCGAGAACAAGGAAATCACCGAAACATTTCCTCTTGAGACTCTCGGTGTAGTGAATTCTAAAGACACCACCCCATGGTTTGCCGACATTGCAAATTACCATGCGGGCAATTTCATAATCAAGGGTATGACGACACAACAAAAGCGAAAATTCTTTCGTGACGTCAAGTTCTATTTTTGGGACGACCCTTATCTCTTTCGGGTTTGTGCGGATCAACTCGTTCGACGTTGTGTGTTTGGTGCCGAAGCTTCTAACATCCTTAGAGCTTGTCACGAGGGACCCACGGGTGGTCACCACTGTGCTAATCTCACGGCTAAGAAAGTGTTCGATGCCGGCTTCTTTTGGCCTTCTATCTATCGTGATGCACACGCACTTGTGAAGTCGTGTGATTCGTGCCAACGTCAAGGAAAATCGTCTCAACGTGATGAAATGCCGTAAAACATAATTCAAGTGTGTGAGATTTTCGACATATGGGGAATACACTTTATGGGGCCGTTCCCATCGTCTCATGGCAACAAATATATCCTCGTCGCGGTGGACTACCTTTCTAAGTGGGTGGAAGCTAAGGCTTTGCCTACTAATGATGCTCGTGTGGTAGTGAAGTTTTTGAAGCAACTATTCTCTCGGTTCGGAACCCCTCGTGCTATTATAAGCGATCGTGGAACCCATTTTTGTAATGACCAATTCGAAAATGTTCTAAAGAAATATGGAGTTACTCATCGTCTTTCTATGGATTATCACCCGCAAACGAGTGGGCAAGTCGAGGTTTCGAACCGAGCTTTGAAGAGGATTTTAGAGAGGTCAATTGGAGAAAACCGTGCTTCATGGTCCGACAAACTTGATGACGCTTTATGGCCTTTAGGACCGCTTATAAGACACCGATCGGTTGCACTCCTTATAAGTTAGTCTATGGGAAGAATTGTCATTTGCCCATTGAGTTGGAGCACAAGGCATATTGGGCCCTTAAGCATGCAAACTTTGACTTGAAGACCGCGGGAGATCACCGGAAAATACAATTGAATGAATTGGATGAATTAAGAGATAATGCTTATGAAAATTCATTAATTTTTAAAGAAATTACTAAAAAGTTTCATGATTCAAAGATTAAAAACCGGGTTTTTAATGTTGGTGATCAAGTGTTGCTTTTTAACTCTCGACTTAAGATGTTTTCCGATAAATTGAAATCTCGTTGGTCGGGTCCGTTCACCATTACACAAGTGTTTCCATATGGGACCATTGAGCTAGCTCAAGATGATGGTCCTAATTTCAAGGTGAATGGACATAGGCTTAAGCACTACTTTGGTGGGGAAATTCCTTCAATGGTTGCCCTCGACCAAGTCACCTTCCCCAATGATAATTAGCATTGAGGGGATCGAGTCGAGCTCATGACTCGGTAATCAAAAACAAGGTGCCTCGTGGGGGAGATCCCATGCTTATCCTTTATGCTTACTATTCACTAATAAGGGGACTTGTACCCTTTCAACTCGTTGTCTCGTGGTTGTTTGTGATTGTGTTATCTAGATCATCATCATCATCTACGATTGAGGACTCTCGTGTTCGTTTACGTGAGCCTCCATCGTTTGCTTGAAGAAGTTTTTCACGAATCCATGACATATCCTTTATTGTTCAAACAATTATCTTTTAGCATACTTAATAAACGGCTTTAGATATATTGTTGATCACCCTTTCCATGCTAGATCCTAAGCATTCGATTCTTCGTCTCTAGTATGGGGGTGCTCCACCTTTAGACTCGAAACATTGAGGATAATGTTTACTTTTAGTATGGGGGGTGAATAGGTACTTGCTTTGCTACGCCCTCACGCTTTCCAATTTTCAATGTTTTGTTTTGTTGCTAATAAGGCTAAAAATGGCCAAATTTTAAAATTTTCTCATGTTTCATAAGTGTTTTTAAGACACGAATGTATATTTTCCGTTGGGTAGAATAAGAGTTAATTTTTGACTTGATGGGCATTTGGAGCCATTTACATTCCTTAACCCGCTCAATTCAAGTTTTGCTAGACTTTTATATAGGGAGCTTTAAAACGCGAAAGTCTTAACTCATGCGGGTTAAGAACAAGAACTTTTCGCAAGCTCCTATAATTGATCCTAGAAAGTCACTTATCAAGGGAACTATAAAATGCATTCTCTAAACTTGAAAAAGTCCAAGAAAGTGCAAGATCCTATAGGTGGCTTGAAAACCCAAAACTTTGATTTGATATAGTCTTAATGAAAGCTAATCCAAATTTGGCTTAATTATGATTTGCATGGCTAAGTATTCACGAGTCTCTTTAATTAGAGGTCTTTATATAGTGAAGAACGAGAGATGATAGAGTGAGACAAGTGATCATGCTAAACGTAGAACATGAAAGTGTTCTTTCAAAAACTCATATGTTTTTAATTGTGGCTTTTTCTTCCCATAAGATCAATGCATTAGGAATAAATCATAATTGCAATAAGTAAGGTCGTACGATTTGAAAGGTTACTTAGCCTCTAGCGCAAGATCGTTTAAAAGTTGCTTGGGGTTGAATAGAGTTCATAGCCAAGGCATAACTTATTGAAGCGGGACGTGAAGATTGGCGATCATCCAAAAAGGCCCTAACAAGGCATGAGGAGCTCTATTTTTGCTAAAGATCCAAGATGATGTGAAGTATCATTATTCCTAAATCAATATGAAGGATCGAGACACACGACGAAAAGCAATTACTCCCCTAAAGATCATAGAGAAAGTCTATCCAAAAAGACCGTTACAAGGTATGAGGATAAATATATCCAAGTCCGAAAAGGAGGCGGATCGTTGTATACCAAAATCCAAAGTAAAGATTGAAGAAAAATGATGAAGTCGTGGTCTAAAATGAAGAATCTCTCAAAAACGTCAAGTGAAGAAATTCCAAATATATGAAGAGAAGACCATAATTTCGAGAGCGTCTTCCCAAGATTTGAAGTATGAAGTACATGCCAAATATCGGTCCGAGAAAGGTCTCAAATCGTGAAATGAGTTATGCCAAGATATGAACTTAAGGAGATACACGAGAAGCCGTTTTAAAAGATTTTGTCCTTCGGCTAACTATCGATTAAATCGTGCTACTTTGCTTTCGGACTAATAACTACTCAAATAAGTCAACATGAATCACTTGTGATCCATGACAAATAGATAAAAAAAATGCTAGTAACCCATTTCCTTTTATAATAACTAGGATTACGGGGAGAAAAAGTATTACACAATTTGGACGTATGAGTAGTGTTAGCATTGTGACTTGTACCAACAATGATCTCGTTTTTGCACATAGCATGGAATGTATGACAATCAAGGATGACGAAGTTTACTCTAAAGGACATTTACTTGTTTCTATTCTTTGACCCTAAAAGTCACTTTCGTGATGAAAATCATATGTTATGTCTTTACACATCTTCGTAGTATGTTGCAAGTCTTTTACTCTTCAATAAAGGTTAATAAAATTGAACTTTGGTGATGCTTAGATACTTTATTCTAGCATTGCGTGAGGGCACGGCAATGGCTTAGTATGGGGGAGCGATGAGATGGCATTTATACATGATCTCATCGTTCTTTTCGGGCATTAAATGCATAAAAATGTCATAATATACCATATATATGCTTGTGTTTGTTTACTTGTGTATTTTAGGTATGGATATCGTGAAAAAGACAAAAGATCACAAGATACAAGGAAAAACGGACACGAGAAACGAAGCCGTACAAAGAACCGGGCCTTAATTCATGGAATACTCAACAAATACCCTTGAAGACTTGAAGACATACAAGATTGATCCTCATTTATTGAAGAAATGACACTTAAAACCCTTGTATATTGATAATTACAAGTTTGGTCCCTTAAGTTTGTCAAAATTACACAAATGGCCCTTCAACTTTGAAGAAATGGCAAGTTTAGTCCCTCTACTATTCAAAATTGCCAAATATGGTCCCTCATGATGCCAAAGATACATTGAAGACCTTTGAAGATCAAGAATGTCCAAGATCAGCCCTTGAAATATCTCAAAATGGCAAAAATAACCCTTTGAAATCCTTTTCCAAAGTTATGTGCCAAAACTGCCAAAGTGTGAAAGTTAATTACAAAGGAAACCAAGTTTTGATGGCTGAAAACACGTTTTACCAAAAATCCCAAAACACAAGGACTATTGTTGGGCAAATGAAACATTCAAATGAATATTGCGCCAAACAACTTCCACTTCCCCCATTTTCGGATCAAATGTGTCACTATTCACCTTTTCACACCCAGATTTTACATCAACTTAAACAAAGGGTAAATCTCAATTACCTTGACACACGTTTGATTCACACACTCTAAATCCCATCCCAACCTTAAAACCCTCACTCCCACTCACCAAGAGGCCCCACCATTTAACACGTCACCCAATCAAAATGCAACTTACCCTCCAAGTAATCCTACGTGTCCAAATCGACAGCCTAGGATCCTTGCTTCATTCCAAAGCTAAAATGAACAGCCTTGATCAACTTGGACAACTAAAATGCAGAAAACGTCTAGAAGAACTTAAGGGCATTTTAGAGAATTCACTTCTAGGGTTTTGTGAATAGTGTAGCCTGGCATTTGCCTATAAAAGGAGACCTCAACATGTGAGAGTCCCTTTGTTCCAGTCTTACTCTTTAAACATTGTAATTCCTTTTTAAAATTTATAAAATTTGGTATTTTAAGAAAATTGTAATTCCTTTTTATGTTTTTGAAAGTTGGTGTTGTTTAAAGGGTGATTCTGAGTTCCATTGATTGTTATAAGTGTGCTTGAACCTTTTGGATCAAGGACGTTTATGTTTGGTAAGGTTTTTCAAGTTTGAAAAAGCTTAAAAGAAGGTTCTGATTTTGCTTATTTTTGTGTACTAACCCTTAACCATAAGCTATAAGCTCTTGCAAGCTTGTTGACACCAAGCTTGTGAAGGGATTAGAGCCCTTGGTTGAGTTGTTTGCTGCTTGTGTTGAAGACATCATGTCCTTGAGTTTCTGCTTTGAAACATCAACCAAGGCATTCACCATCTTTTTTATTGAAGTACCTTGGTCTTGTTCTAGTTGTTGAACAAGGTCCAAGGAGCATAGCTGGCCTTCCTAGGATGTTGTGGAAGGCAGGTATAACCTCTTGTTAAGATTCCTCTAAAAAAATTCCATGTTTATGTCTGTTTTGGATTTGGTACTTGGATTTTAAGTTCTTGTGTTTGTGTTGGTTATTTTTGAGTTTGATTGTGTTAGTTGTCACCTAGTGTAGCTATTTGATCATTAAAATCAATAGGTTGTGTTTAAAAATCAGAAGTTTGTTTGAAAAGTGGTTGATTAAGGGTTGTTTGTGTTATTCCCATTCAATCCATAACACAAGATTCTTAGAGAGAGAAAGAGGAGAAAAGTAGAGAGAGAGAGTAGAGAGAGAAGTGGAAGGTTTACACTAAAACTATGTGTTTTATGAAATGAACCAACACCCTCTTTCACACATGAAAGAGGGTTATATACCCCATGGCTCTAGGGCCTTTGTGGGCTTCATCTTGGGCCGGGCTTGGCTTTCACTTGGGCATATAGCCCCTAACAAAGACAATATTAGCTTAAAGTCCAAGCCCGGTTTTCCCGACTAACCTATTACTATACAAGACCATTTAACGACTGAGATGACCTATTACATTCTTATTCGACTGTATAAAATATAGGGCTAACAATCTCCCCCAATGTATCGGTCATCTTAAAATGCTTAAAAAGCATAAGATGGTTGAGTGAATACATTCTTGTAGAGGAGATCTTCCTGCTTTGGTCTTGTATCTTGGTCTTGATCTTGTTTGTAACAGCTTTGTTCCTTCATGCTTTCGTGATCTTTATCTTGAGCCTTTGTCATTTGACTTTGAGTGCTTGAGATCTTCATCTGTACTCCTTGTGACTAAGATGACCTATTACATTCTTACATTCTTAGGTATCTTGATTATCGCCATCTTGTGCTCTTGTGACTTCTGAATTGACATTGGTTACACAGCTACGCCACCTTCTTGATATGCAGTAACATATACAGACACGGATGAAATGGCTGTGAACATTTCACCCTAACTTGGTAGTGTTTTACCTCCGGTCGGTGAAGACCGTTAAACGGTATTAAATACCGTACCTGTGATCAGATAGATTCAATTAAGAACCTCCTTGACAGGGTTTCCCGGCGGTAGTAGCTAGTTCTCTTTACTCGACCGTCTCAAAGCAGACTGCGAACGTAAAGAGTGAATCATAAGGATAAATTATCCGTCTGATTAGAGTCGTCAATTCAGATTTCCTGGAACAAGTTTGATTCTAAAAGAATCGCACCATTGTTGCTTTCCAGTTTGTCACAAGCTTGATTCATAGAGAATCTTGCGAGTTACCTACCGCAGTGCTGTTTTATCTTGACACTGGAAGGATTTCCATTCGTCACTTTGAACACTAATGAGTGTCACTCTGAATGTTCTGGCAAGATCACATGGATTTTGCGAAGAAACCTGGAATCAAGTTTGAATCAATTAAGAATCCAAACTTAGTTGCTTTCTAGTTCTCACAAGTTGATTCGTGTAGAATCGCACAAGTTACCTACCATGAGCTTGTTTGATGTTGGCTCAAGCAGGATTTCCATCTTCATTGTGAATCGTATCACTCAGATGTTCTGGCAATATCACAAGGATAATGCGTAGGACTCGATTTTGTCCTAATGAGATGATAAATTGATCTCGTTTGGCTCTAGACTCAATAAGTGCATTTTTGGTAATCGGAGGCTGGAGCAGACTGCCACCTTTTCAATATTAACTGACTCGGAGTGAGAAAGTCAATAGATACGTGTTGATCTCCGTGACAATGAGAAAAGTTTCTTTTGAGAGAAACTCGAATGGCTGGGGAAGGGTTGTGCATCGCATCACTGGGTCCATGACACTTGTCTTCAAAAGATGTGTTAACCCGGTTTCTACCTAAGTTGCACAGAATATTCAACTCCTTCAATGCTTACCAATACGTCATCATTAGCACCTTGTTGTGATTGTTCTAGTGCTAACTTAAGTAATTGGTCCGCATTCAGCTTCATTTCACTCCATCTTTCCTAAGGACAACTATTTCTAGCTATGGAATGTCCTTGGGTGGATCCCTCCGGTTCTGGTTGGATCATGGGACTTAGTTTCCTATCCTAAACCACCTTTTGACTCCATCGTTCCGTCGTGGATAGTAGGTTGTTTTGGGTAAAGATCGTAACCATAAAACCATTGAAAACCATTCAAAGTGCTTGATAAAAATCAAAACTTTTAACACTTTGAAAGTTTTATCTTTTCGAAAAGCTCCCCCTACACACATGCATCGATATACGAAATAGTTTGGCATGTGAAGGAAAGAGTTGCACTTGAGTCTTTAAGATCACATGTTGCGATATATTACATTTTAATCACATTTTCTCCCCCTATCTCTAATATAAAAACATCATATTAGAGATACTAATTGATTAAAATATGACAATTTCTGAAAACCGATTGGGAGAGAAACATGTGTGCACGTATGAAGCATGGAACATTTTCAGTCGGGTCGCTCCCCCTCAACAATATATGTGTGTCTAGAGACAAAATTTGACAAAATTTTAGAAAAACGACACCACAAAATATGTTGAGGTACGGAGTTGAGATGCCTTTTCCGATATAATATATTACATTTGACAATTTCATATCATTTTCGGAATGTGTTGGATACATAAAATATGACAATTTTAGAGATGTACCCAACAACATTAAAAGGCTTGATTTTAAAACGCGCCCCCTCAAAAATTGATCAAAATAACATATGACAATTTTGAGATATAAAAACCACTTATGAGGAAGGGAGTGTTGAACACACAATTTTGAAAGATTTAGAAAAACCTTTTGAGAAATTCTTGAAAAATTGTGTTCAACGGTTTTAAAATAATCAGGATAGAAGACTTCTCTTCTATTGATTAGGGAAAGCGCACTAAAACGTACACTTCCCTTTCGGGTCCGTTTTTCATGAGCTCAAAACTTTGATTGTTTTGTGACTAGCTCATGACCGAGAAAAATAAATTTCCCGTTGTGAAGGATAAGTTATCATCCGTGATAAACTTTCCTTAAGTTGAAGTTCGAGTTCTAAGATGACATTTACTTAGAAATCGTTTTTCATGAACTTAAAAACTTTGAATGTTTTTATGAGAAGCTCATGACCGAGAAATATGAATTTCTCGTTGAGGAGGATAAGTTATCATCCGAGATAAACTTTCCTTAGTTGGGTTTCGAGTCCTAAGCTGTGATGTGCTTAGAAGTCATTATGAGAGAAAAATCAAGCAGCTTCATTTGCCAAAACCTCCAAGTCTTCGGGAGTCATATACTTCATACCAAGACGGCCAACGAGATACGCAAACCTATCTTTCGATAGAGCTTTTGTAAACAAGTCTGCCAGCTGGTACTCAGTTCTGACAAAGTATAATTCCACGATGTCGCGTTCCATTTGTTCCTTGATGAAGTGATATCTAACATCGATGTGCTTGGTGCAGGAGTGCTGAACCGGATTGCAAGATATGGCTATGGCCGACTTTGAGTCATAATACATAGGTATTTTATCAAAGTGGAAGCCATAATCCGTGAGTTGAGTTCTCATCCAGAGGACTTGAGCACAACACGCGGATAGAGCCACATATTCTGCTTCAGCTGATGAGAGCGAAGTGCAATCCTGCTTCTTTGACGACCAGCTGACAAGCTTGTCTTCCCCTAGAAATTGTATGCTACCAGAAGTGCTTTTACGACTATCAAGACAACCTGCGTGATCAGAATCTGAAAAAGCCGTTAGATGAAAACCGGTTTCCCTCGGATACTAGAGTCCCATGTGAATGGTATTCTTAAGGTACTGAAAGATCCGTTTAACCTCTTTCAGGTGCTTTTGAGTAGGTCTGGCTTGATATCGTGCACAATAGCATGTGGCATGATGAATATCAGGCCTGCTGGCTGTAAGGTACATAAGTGACCCGATCATACTGCGATATCGCGTTTGATATACGGGATACGAGTACAAGTCAGCGTCTAGGGATGTGGTCGACAATGGTGTACCAACGCGAGCACATGAGGTCATACCATGCTTTTTAAGTATCTCTTGAGCATACTTAGCTTGGTTTATGAAGATACCACGTGGGGATTGATGAATCTGGAGGCCTAAAAAGAATTTTAGCTCCCCCATCATTGACATTTCAAATCTGCTGTGCATTAATTTTTCAAAACGTTTTGAAAGTTTTGGGTTCGTAGAACCAAAAATAATGTCATCAACATAAACTTGCACCAGCATTATGTCATCCCCATATTTATTAGTAAAGAGAGTAGGATCAATAGAACCTTTGGAGAATCCTTTGGACACCAAGAAGTTTGAAAGTTCTTCGTACCATGCCCTTGGAGCTTGTTTAAGTCCATATACAGCCTTCTTGAGACGATAGACTTTGTCAGGATGATGAGGATCGATGAATCCTTCCGGCTGATTCACATACACTTCTTCCTTCAAATGACCGTTGAGAAAAGCAGTTTTAACGTCCATCTGAAAAACCGTGAAGCCCTTATGTGCAGCATAAGCAAGGAATATCCTGACTGCTTCCAAACGAGCGACTGGAGCGAATGATTCATCGTAGTCTATGCCTTCTTGTTGACGGTATCCCTTAACCACAAGACGAGATTTGTTTTTGATGATGGTTTGTTCTTCATCCAGTTTATTTTTCCAGATCCATTTGAAATCTAGAATTGACATTCCATAGGTTCTGTCAACAAGTTCCCAAACATTTAGGCGTTCAAACTGATGAACTTCGTCTTGCATTGATTCAATCCACGCATGATCAGTCATGGCTTGTTTGATGTTTGTAGGTACAGTTGAACTCACGGTGAGTGCATACATACACACATCGCCATCGGTTTCGAGTTGTCTGCGTGTTCGAACCGGTTGTGAAGGATTTCCAATGACTTGCTCCAATGGATGATCACGTGTCCAATGGTGAGTGGATGGATATGGTTGGTAGAATGTATGCATGTTGGACGGATCAACATGTTGAGTAGAAGACTCTCCGACTTCGTGTACCGATGTACCGAACGGATTGATAAATTCTTCATCGTCAGGTTGTGCATCGACTGCTTGATTGTTGTTTCCTCCTTCAGCATTGACGGTTGGTGATGTTGGTTGTATGACAGTTTCTTGAGTTTGTTGAATATCCACTGGAATTGTCTCTTGAGCAATGGTTGCTGAAGTAGATGCAGTTGTGTCTTGTTGACTTTGTTCGGGTGTATCAGTAGTATTGACAACGGAAGGCTTTGACACAACTTGATTGTTTCCATAGTAATATTCATCAAACATTGGATCATATAAATCAACCAACTCATTCATTTGTGTCGTATCCGTCGAGTCTGCTGTAGGAGTATTTTCTTGACATTCTTGCACGGGACGTACACTGTTGTGTGTAGGTGCCATAGCTGGACATTGAGGTGCGGGACTTGAGCTGTTGTGATCAAGTACCATTTGTGGCAATTCGTCAAAGTTCACATGAATTGTTTCGACAATGATCTTTGTTCTCTTGTTATAGACCCGATATCCTTTCGACAATGTAGCATACCCCACAAAAATACATGCATCACCTTTTTCTTTCATCTTGTCGAGATTCTCACCGTCTTTAAGGATGTAGCATAAAGATCCAAAAACGTGAAAGAATTTCACAGTAGGTTTCCTGCCATTGATGATGTGGTAAGGTGTCTTTTCATGTCTAGGGATGACGAGAGAACGATTCTGAGTATAACAGGCAGTTGCAATTGCTTCAGCCCAGAAGAATAGCGGTAATTTTGAAGCAGAAAGCATTGTTCGAGCAGCCTCAACCAAAGTACGGTTCCGTCTTTCGACAACGTCGTTTTGTTCAGGAGTTCGAGCAATAGACGTTTGATGTTTGATGCCTTCTTCTTGAAAGTAAGATTGCAAGTTCTTGTTCAAAAATTCAGTACCCCTATCCGTTCTTACGGTTAAGACTTGAGCTTGAAGATTGCGTTGTATCATCTTGAGAAAGTTTTTGAGAACCTCTGGTGTTTCATCTTTGAACCTTAAGAAGAAAGTCCATGTGTATCTAGAGTAATCATCAACAATCACTTGAATATACTTTTTCCCGTTAATACTCTCTACACGCATGGGACCACATAAATCCATGTGTAGAAGTTCCAATCGTCCTTTTGAGCTAGGGGTAGTCTTTGTTTTGAAAGACTTATGTTTTGCTTTCTCCAACTCACAAGAAGAACAAAGATGGTCTTTGACGAATTTCAACTTAGGAAGACCGGTCACAATATCATTCTTCGAAAGCAAGTTGATGGTGTCAAAGTTGAGATGTGACAATCGTTGATGCCATAACCATGCTTGAGATGATGAAGCTTTAGCCATTAAGCAAATTGGATTTGTTGAAGATGTGTCTTGAAGAGTTACTGTGTAGAGATCAGAACCACGAGAACCTGTAAGAAGGTCATTCCCATCGTAGTCTCTAACATAGCAAGTAGATTTCCGAAAAGCCACTTCCAAATCCGCATCACAAAATTGACCAACCGAGAATAAATTGTGATTCAGTCCCTCGACGTAATAAACCCGTTTTATAGTGATATTCCCTTGAACCAAGTCTCCATATCCGAGTATCGGTGTAAATTGATCATTTCCAAACCGTACCGTACCCAGAAACTTCTCCACAAAGTTAATGAGAAGCTTGAGATTGCCCGTCATGTGCTTTGTGCACCCGGAGTCCATTATGAATAGGATGAGTTCGACGAGCTGCAGAAGAATTAGAAGACAATGTAGCATTTGACAAATGGGAGCCCTTGATAGAAACGGGTTCCAAAATAGTAGTGGACCTAGATTCTAAAGGCAAGCTAACATTCATAGACCCAATTAGAATAGGGGTTGTCTTAGGTACCCATTTGTATCCGGGTGGTGTAAATCTTGAATACCCCCGTGTACATGTCCTAATCATGTTCTCATAAAGCTTCTTTAACCTGCTTTGTTTACGTAGAGTAGTGGATTCTAACGCACTTAGTTTCTTAAGTGGTTGCTCAGTGGATTGGTTCAAAGTTCTTGTGGGTTTACTAGTACTAGTGGGCATACGAATAGGCTTCCTAGTTCTAGTGTTCACGCCATTATAATTAAGAGCACAAGCATCATGATTGAAAGTACGAACACATTTGCCACATTCAACACAAACAAATTCAACATTCGAGGTCTTAGCATTTAAACTGTCATTACATGCAGTTACAGACGTTTTATTCTTAGAAAACTTAAAATTCCTACGGTGATCTTCTACTTCATTCTTCTTCCCTTGACTATTGTTAGGCATGACTCTATCTTCAACTCTAGTGCTCTTAAGCTGTGGTCCGCTAACACTAGTAGTGGGATTTACTCCTGTAGAAGAAGACACACGTTGATTAGTTTTCCTAGTATTCTGAGGTAACTGCATTATTCCAGTTTGAGTGGACCTAGTGTTCATCTTATACATTCCAGGTGCTATCACATTAGTGCTCTTATCATTTCCTATCTTAGGCAAAGTCTGTGGGGATTGTCCCAAAATAGATGATTTTGGGCATTTAACCGCATTCGGTTGACGAACAGCGGATGGTTTACCTAAAACAGACTTTCCTTTCATTTTCTCAATGAGTTTCTGTAACTCACTTATGGCAATGTCCCTTTCTTTTAGCTGAGCTTTCAAATCATTTATTTCGAAATCTTTTTCATTTAGTAGACGAAACGAAGAAGCTGACATTTCTTGACACTTTTTATGATTATGAGATTTTTCACCTTTTTGTAAAGCAAGTTCAAGAGAAATGGAGTGTTTCTCAAGTTGAGAAAAGCTTTTCGAAAGTTTGTTGTATGACTGAATTTGTTTTGAAAGCTCTACTTCAAGATTGCGACATTTCTCGTCTGATTCTGCCGCTAGACATGCTACATGACAATATTGATCAAGATCGGTATACACACCAAGTATAGCATTCATATGGTCAGCATAAAAGTATTCCTTAGAAAGTCGATCAATTTCGTTAGAAAGTTGGTGTTCTTGTGTCTTTAATTTAGTTTGAAGAAAATCAACTTCATTTTCAAGAGATTTAACATAACTTAAATCAGTTAACATTTCCTCAGTGAGAGCTGTATAAAACATTTCCACATTTTTTGAAAGATCATCAATGGTTGGAACAATACATTGTTGAATGACGACTTCTACTTGTGGGTTAGGTTTAATATTCCAAATGGTATCCCTAGAAACTTTTTCATAGTCGACGACACCTTTGTACAAATTTAAAACCCCTTGTTTTATAAACTCAAATTGCTGAACACTTTTGCTTTTCTCATCCCATTTACGTTTTTCATCCAAAATTTGCTTTTCTAACAAAATTGATTGCTTTCTGAAACTCCTTTTTAAAGAAACTTTCTTTTGTGGTTCATCACTTGGTGGTGGAACACTATTATACATCTTTTGTTCTTTTGAAAGTTCTTTTTGAGGGACAAACTTAATATGATTGTTAGAATCAGAAAGGTTTATTAAATCACTTAAGTTTGATCGACTTTCTTCTTGTTGACGAATGATTTCGTCGTAGTCAGGGGAAAGCATAAGAGCAAGATTATCAACATAACAACCGATATCATAAAGAGCAGGCTTGGTACTTTGAACTTTCTTGAGATATTCAGGCTTGACAAAACTCATTTTCATATTTCTATTGAGCATATTCATAGTTTGAATAGACTGACCCGTTTTGTAAACAATGTTGTTTAACGTGTCGACTCTCTTTTCCAAAGCAAGAATTTTTTCAATATCCTTTTCTTCACGAGTTTTATAAAGCTCAGTTTGTTCTTTGTTAACCGACTCTAATTCAGTAATTTGGAGTTTATGTAGCAGCAGTTGTTCTTCAAGTTCCGATATCTTCTGTTTTGACATATGAATTTCGTGTGTTACTTCAGAACAATATTGTTCGTTGAGCACCTTACGTTCATATACCAAACCATTAGCTATTGCAACTCGTCGATCAGCTTCTTTTACATAATCACACTCTTTAAGCTTGTCTATCTCCTCGGCTAAGGATGTGTTTGCTTGCTTCAAACGTTTATTAGCATCTTTGTTTTCCTCAATTTCATGTTTTAAAGAATCAATTATAGACGCAAGCAAATCACGGTCCTCATCCGAGTCAGTATCCTGAGCAGCATTACCTTCATCATTACACATATGCTGTGAATCCGTAGAGATATTGCTATCCTCCGTGTCCATTACATATGTGTCATTGATGCTTTCGGGTTGCTCAGGATGCCGTCGTTCATTAACAAACACATTATAGTATTTGTTGATACCTTTTCAATTGGCTCAGTATCAAAGATAGGTCCAGAAGTATCAGCAGTCTCTGGAAGCACTTCTTGAATCTTTGCCATGTACACATAATGTGCCTCTAGCTCTTGATCATCGGCTTCATCATCAGTGTCATCACGCCAGTCAACTTCATCTGCTGTTAGTGGAATTCCTGCTTCTTCTTTCTTACACAGCAGCATCTTTTCCTTGTGATACCCTGAGTCCTTAACCCGTTTTGGCTTCTTGCATTCCCTAGCCATGTGCCCAAATCCCTTATAGTTGAAGCATTGAATCCCAGTCTTTTGCACAACCGGAGTGCCTACAGTATCTCTAGCCCCAGCTTGATTCAGCATCCTCTGATTATCATACCTAGCATCACGATCATACCTAGGTGCATGATCAACTTCCTTATATCTAGCATTGGATGATGATCTGAGGTTGTTGTTGGTAGGTTTGTAGATCTTCTTGTAAGTTGTGGTGAGTAAAGACATGAGTTCTTCAATCTTCTTGTCCCTTGAAGTTTGTTCATCATCACTGTCTCCATCTGACTCGGTGTCATACTTTGGAGGTGGAGTGGGGACACTTGCTTTTGCTTTGTGTTTAGCAGCAACTAGAGGTTTGGTGGATGAGCTTGATGACTTTGAGGAATGAGTAGGTGGTTGTTGACGGGGAACGGGTTTTGTTGAAGTAGCAGCCACAAAAGCAATAGAATTAGCAGACCGTTCTGCCTTTTCAGCCCTTAGTTCATTCACTTCATTCTGATGTTGTTTCAAGATATCATAAAGTTTGTGGTAAGATATAGTCTTGATATCCTCCCTTTGTTTGACCAAAGTCACAAACCTTTGCCATTCCGGTTTGAGTTGAAGTAGAAACTGAACATTGGCATGATGATTGGATATGGTGCACTGATTTCTGAAAAGCTCATTCATCATTTTGTAGAATCTCGAGTAATATGAGTCAATGGATTCACCATCTTCAGATGTGAATTTTCCAAACTCCCAAAGTAGGTTAGTCTCGAGATCTTGAACATTGATTGACTCACCTTGCTTCAATCGATGAATTGCATTCCACATTTCCATAGCATTAGGACATGCATCAACTGTGGAATAGATATCGTTATCAATTCCAGTGAGTATGAAATTTACAGCATCAGCTTCAGCTTGGAGGAGTTTCTTTTTCTCAGCAGAACATGTGTCAAAATCCTCCATAGCTCGTATAGTTGATGAAGTACCATCCTCTGCCTGTGTTGTAATTGGTCTGAATTCAAAAACTGGAGGTGGATTCTCAAGGCAGTGACGAAGAGCAGTTCGGTTTTCTTTTCCATCGAGAAATCTGAGAAAACGAGATCTCCATTGAACGTAGCAACCGGCAGTGAGCACAGGTGGGTTACCGTTGCCACCTTGTTCCAAACGAATTTGATTAGCAGTTGCAATGTTGATGTTGTTGTTAGACATGGTGAATACTTGTGGATGAATTGCAGATCTTAGTGGATTTGTTGTGATGATGTGTGGTTAAAATTGAAATTACGAAAATTTCAAAAATTCTTTTCTCAGCCCGACAATAAATTTCTCAGTCTGACAAAACGGTAAGCCGAAAAATTTTGTATCGACAAATTTTGAATTTGAGTTAGAAATAGCCAAAAACTAGTAGGGAAAAAAATTGAATTTACTTGACCTAAAAATTTTAACTTCGTGTAAACTACGTTCCGAAACTAGTCTAGATAGTGGCTAAGTCTAAAAATTACTCAAACAAAATACCCATCGGAATGTCCATCGGAATACTTATCGGAATGTCCAGATCGCAATGCTCAGATCGCAATGCTCAGATCGGAATGCTCAGATCGGAATGCTCAGATCGCAATGCTCAGATCGCAATGCTCAGATCGGAATGCTCAGATCGTAATGTCCAGATCGTAATGTCCAGATCGGAATGCTAAGATCGTAATGAGTTGTCGCAATGTTAGATCGGAATGTGGCTGAGACAATTTGGACAGAGTAACGACTTATAAAAAACCCTTAAACCCGTCGGAATCCCAGATCGCAATGCACGATCGGAATATCCAGATCGGAATATGGTATCGCAATACAGTGATCGCAAAGTAGAATCCTAAGATTATTGCGATCAAATCCCCCACAATTGTACTTTCCGATGGTGACACTTGCTTGAATTTCAGAATGAAGAAAAACAAGAAATTTCGCAACTTTTGATCCAAAAAATTTGTGTTTTAGCCAAAACCAAGATACCCAAATCACTACTACTAGTATGTATATGATTTGTATCAAGAAAAGACCATAAAAACACAAAAAGAAAGATGGGACGTGAGATATGGATCAAAGAAGCCACGAAAAATCAAGAACACCACACACGAATCTTTAATCACCTATCCACTATAGGATCTTGATACCAAATGTTATTCCCATTCAATCCATAACACAAGATTCTTAGAGAGAGAAAGAGGAGAAAAGTAGAGAGAGAGAGAAGTGGAAGGTTTACACTAAAACTATGTGTTTTATGAAATGAACCAACACCCTCTTTTACACATGAAAGAGGGTTATATACCCCACGGCTCTAGGGCCTTTGTGGGCTTCATCTTGGGCCGGGCTTGGCTTTCACTTGGGCATATAGCCCCTAACAAAGATAATATTAGCTTAAAGTCCAAGCCCGGTTTTCCCGACTAACCTATTACTATACAAGACCATTTAACGACTAAGATGACCTATTACATTCTTGTTCGACTATATAAAATACAGGGCTAACAGTTTGGGATTACTGGTTCATAAGGCCTTGTGGCCTTGTGCCCTTGGTTCTTAGGGTTTGGGAGGTCTAAACAAGTCCTAATATACAAGTTTTAGTCATTGGTTTACTTTCTGAAAGATTGGAAAAGAGATTTGAAGTTTTGCAAAAATCTGATAAAAGTGGTTTTGGAGTTGGTCAAACACATCAGATCCAATAACTTCTTTGTTACTTGGATCTAAGGTCTGAAATCAGGTTTGGGAACAGTTTGGGTGATAAGCTATCTGTTGGTTATCTGGTTGTTGAATTTGGTGGCTTATTGTGGTTTTTATAGCTTATCAAAAGTGGCTGAAGTGGTCATTTGCATCAGCAAAGTGACCACCTCATTTTGTGCTTGCATTTGTTATCCTAGTGTATGCCTTGTGATTTTGCTGCTTGGAACTTGTTTATGTGCTGCTTGTGATTGGATTTTGCTATTTGGATTGCTTTGTATCTGGCTTATAAGCTAACTGGCTTATCAAGTCCTTATTGCCAAAATCTGTCATCAAAAGGTCAACTGACCTCTTGATTCACAAGGCCTCCTCCTTGAGCCCTTCACAAAAATTGCTTATAACAAGCCCATAGACCATTCCTGATCATTTGGTGCATTTTGGAGTACTTTGACTTTTGGTCAAATAAGCACTTTTTGGCTTATTTTTGAGAACTGCTTATTGGCACATGCAACAACTTATCTTTTGTAATAGAAATCATTTTTCTTAGCTTAATATCATATCTGGAAGTTTACAAGTCTTTTGGTTAAGCTTTTGCTAGAAAACTAGCTTATTTGGCTTTTTCAGCCAGCTTATTTGCTCATACAGCTTATTCTACTTGGCTTTTTGTGATTTTCTTGATTGATTATTCTTAGTTAAGCTATTTGTGAGCTTTTGCAACAATCTAGAGCTTCTGAGGTGCCCTAAATCTCAAACCCGACTATTTTGTCTTTTAGTGAATTTTTACTTTGCTTATTTCTGGCTTATTGAGTGTGCTTTTTCAAAATTTCTTTTTACAGATCTCATAAGCATCCCAAAAGAAGGTTGAATTAGAGCTTATGGCATTGGCTTATTGCTTAATGGGCTAAAAAGCCCAATAAGAATAAGCTGTGATAAGCTCACATTCAGCTTTTGGGCCTTTAGAGTTTTGTTCTTAGAATTAAATTTTGAGTCAGATAGGGCTTTTCCAAGTCAATTGGGCCAAGTTTGACTTTTTGGGCCCAAAAGCCCATTAAGGTTGACTGTTTTTGGTTTTGGCCCATTTGAGGGCCCAATAGGGGTATTCTAGTCATTTCACTTTGATTTTCTCTTTATTTAGGTTAAAATAAACTAGTTTGCAAGTTTTTAGAATTTTTTATAATTTTTGGATTTTTAATATTATTTTAATATTATTTTATTATTATTTTTCAAATTTCACATTTTCCAACTTTTTACATTTTTCTTAGCTTTAATACATTAAAATAGGAATTTAGCAACTTTTAGAATAATTTTATCACTTTTAGATTAATTTTTATAATTATTTTAAGTTTTAATAGTTTTTAAATCATTTTAAATAGTTTTTATTAGTTTAAAAATTTATAAAAATAGTTTTTAATCTTTTTAGGTCATTTTAGAGGGTTACCAATTGAAAAATATTTATTTGGGATTTTTGATAATTTATTTGATTTTTAGGGCTTTAATTAGCATTTAAAAATTGAATATTCAATTATTTAAAAGGTTTGGAAAAGTTTTGATCATTGGTAAACTCTTAGTTTATTTATTTTGATTTTTGGTGAATTTTTGGTTTTTTTTTAGAATTAATTTTTATTTTTGTAGATTCTACGGTTTTACGTTTTAACTTTCTAGTAGTAATTTTCACGGCTTCGTCATCTTCTTTTCTCATCCCCTTCTAAACCAAATATTAATCTCAAATGTTTTACAAGTTTTTCACACACATATACCTCCTTGGGAAACGAACTTGGAATTCATAAGGGTCATTAGTGTTTACGTTTTCCTAAACGTTCACTTAATACTTACCGCTTTTACGCTCCTTTTCCTAAAGGTCGTATTTTTACCACAATCATGGGCCGATAAGTTAGATGATGCTTTGTGGGCTTTCCGTACCGCATATAAGACACCAATTGGTTGCACTCCATATCGTCTCGTATACGGGAAGGCATGCCACCTCCCTATTGAATTGGAGCATAAGGCGTACTAGGCCTTGAAGTGGGCCAATTTTGATATCAACAAAGCCGGTGATCTTCGGAAGATTCAATTCAACGAGCTAAATGAACTGAGGAATGAAGCTTATGAGAATTCATTGATCTACAAGGAGAAGACCAAGATCATTCATGATGCAAGGATTAAGAACCGAGAGTTTCACGTTGGTGATCAAGTTTTACTCTTTAACTCTCGGTTGAATATCTTCTCGGGCAAGCTGAAGAGCCGTTGGTCTGGTCCATTCACCGTCGCCAAAGTCTTCCCTTACGGCACCATTGAGCTTTCTCAACCACATGGGCCTAATTTTTAAGTGAATGGCCAGCGTGTGAAGCTGTACTTTGGTGAGGACATCTCTCATGGGATGATTCCATCCCTCACCACGTTTCCCCTGAATTAGTTCTGGGTCGAATCAGGCTCGTGACTCAGTTAACAAAAACAAGCGCTTCTCGGGAGGCAACCCGTTGATCTATCCTTTACCGTTTTCATAATAAGTGTAGGGGGAGCCCCGTAGGTGTTTGTTGTCTTGTTTCTTATGCTGTGCAGGGATTAAAGCTTCAAAGAGCACTTTTGATGACATTTGACGAACCATGATCCCGTGTACACGTCTTCCTGGTTCTATCCTAAACTGTCGTGATTCAATATTTCATATCTTATATATTCACATTGAAATCACTATAGTTGTCCTTTCCTTAGCAAGATTTAAACAACATGCACCATGTCCTAAGTGTAGGGGAGTTTACTCCCACATGCTTAAACATTGAGGACAATGTTTATATCAAGTGTAGGGGGACTTCTATCGAAGTTAAGTGGGCTTTTCCTTGAATTTGTCCTCATTTTAACCAGAAAATTGATTTTTCGACATTTTTCAAAAATTTTAATCTATTTTGGCCTAGTAGTTTTTCCTTTGTTATCGTTATTTACTTTCTTTGCTAGAATAAATTTTTAATAAAGTGGTTTAAAATTTTCAACGTTGTGAATCTTTTGACTCAACCCGAGTTTAATTATCCAAATTTACGCTAGCTAGTATCCTTAACGCGTTTAAGTCAAGTTTTGCTAGGCTTTTATATAGGGAACTTTAAAACGAGAAAGTCTTAACTCTCATGGGTTAAGAACAAGAACTTTTCGCAAGTTCCTATAATTGATCCTAGAAAGTCGTTTATCACGGGAACTTTAAAATGCAAATTCTAAACTTGAAAGAGTCTAAGAATTTGTAAGATCCTATAGATGACTGAAAACCCAAAACTTTGATTTAATTGGCTAATCATCCACGAGTCCTATTCTTTGAGATTTTAAATTGTGGAGAACGGGAGATGATAGAGTCAATTATAAGTTTGCTATTCTTTCATGAATTTATGTGAGTTGATTATAAGCTTTTTCTCCCATCGCTTGTTAATAAATATATTTGCAATAAATAAGGTTGTAGGATTTGAAAAGTTACTTAGCTTCTAGCACAAGATCGTTTAGAAGTTGCTCGGTATTAATTAGAGTTCATAGCCAAGGCATAACTTATTGAAGCGGGATGCGAAGATTGGCGAGTCCGAAAAGGCCCTAACAAGGCATGAGGGCTACATTTTGTTGCTAAAGATCCAAAAGTGATGTGAAGAATCATTTATCAAAAATCAATATGGAGGATCAAGACACACGACGAAAAGCAAATACTCCCTAAAAGATCATGGAGAAGTCTATCCGAAAAGACCCTAGCAAGGTATGAGGATAAATAGATCTAAGTCCTAAAAGGAGGTGGATCGTTGTATATCAAAGTCCAAAATAAAGATTGGAGAAAAATGAAGAAGTCGTGGTCCAAAGTTGAAGAATCTCTCAAAAACTTCAAGTGAAGAAATTCCTATTATGAAGAGAAGACCATAATTTCAAGAACGTCTCTCAAGATTCAAAGTATGAAGTCGCTGCCAAATATCGGTCCGAGAAAGGTCTCAAATCGTGAAGCGAGTTATGCCAAGATATGAACTTTAAGACGTCCCGAGAAGCAGTTTTAAAATATTTTTTCCTTTAGCTAACTATTGATTAAATCGTCCCACTTTATTTTCGGCCTAAATAAACTATCGAAATAAGTCAAACAATGAATCCTCGTGATCATTATTATAAAATGTAAGAGATACACCTAGGAATAAGGGAGTCTAAGTAAATAATTGGTCCACATGAGTTCGTGTTAGTTTGCTAACTTATAATAACAATGATCCTGTTTTTAAGCTTGGTATGGGGAACGTGAAACTTGAGGATGATAAACATTCATGACTACCAAAACCCCAATGTAAGTCTTTGATGTCTTTACTTGTTTTGTATATAATTCTATCTTTTTATTTACCTTAATGTTTAGTATTTAATAAAGGCAAGGTGGGTTAATTATGATGAAAAATGTAACCTGTGCTTTGAAGTTAATGCATTGCATGAGGGCATTGCAATGGTCAAGTGTAGGGGATTTAATAAGTGTGAAAACACTTATCCTTTTACAACTTATTTCCAATAATAACAAGACCAAAACGTGTATTTTATGTCGTAAAAATCAGAATTATGCGTGGTTTGTGTTTTTATTGTGTTTCAGGATAAAAATGTGAAAAAGGAAGAAAACACGAGCTATCACGGGCTTTTATCGAAGAAAAGGACAAGAGACGAAGTCAAAAGATCAAAAGTGCAAGAAGAACGGAAGTCCAAGGCCTATTCTGAAGATTTATCGAAGAAAAAGTCTAAAGACAGAAGTTTAATGAAGTCGAAGAACTCAAGTCTAATAGAAGAAGAAATTATAAGACAAGTTCAATTTATATCGACTAATCCCGAGACAAAGTCGAGAAAGACGAGAAATTAAAAGACGAGAAAGAGAAAGAAAGAAGGAAGCATAAATCACGGGCTTTTATCGAAGAAAAGGACAAGAGACGAAGTCAAAAGATCAAAAGTGCAAGAAGAACGGAAGTCCAAGGCCTATTCTGAAGATTTATCGAAGAAAAAGTCTAAAGACGGAAGTTTAATGAAGTCGAAGAACTCAAGTCTAATAGAAGAAGAAAATTATAAGACAAGTTCAATTTATATCGACTAATCCCGAGACAAAGTCGAGAAAGACGAGAAATTAAAAGACGAGAAAGAGAAAGAAAGAAGGAAGCATAAACACTTAGCCTCCCCACCTCCTATATATCCCCTCCTAATGTGTCATTATGAGGGTGTTAGCTAGTTCATTTTTCTTTTGTAGTTTTAATTTTTAGAGAGAGAAAGTGATAACTTTCTCTCACTGGAATTTCATCTTTTCTTTCTTTTATGTTTAAGCTTTAGTTTAATCTTGTATTTTGGAATAATTAATCTATAAGTTCAAGTTTAAGCTTTTCATCTTTAATCTTCTTCTACCTTTCTTGATTTTTATTTGTCCTTGATCCGAAATTTTAGAGCATCTTGTTTAATCTTGATGTTTGATTGATTAAAAAGTTTAACTTTTTATTCATATCCAAGTTTTTATACGATTTGAGCTTTGAGCTTATCATGCTTATTGGCTTATTTTGTATTTAGCTTATTTACTTTTAAGATTTCTTAAAAGTTTAGTCTTTTTAAAGTTTGATTCATAAATACTGCTTATTTCGTGTCTTAAAAGTTTTTAAATTTATGCTTGTTTTCATTTGGTTGGGATTTAAATAAGTGCTTATTCGTCTATGCTTATTTGTGCTTATTCATTTTTTCTTTCTGCTTTTGAATTCCATCGTAACAGCTTTGAGGTTTTACCCAGTCCGATCGAGTAAGTATGATCGCATAAACCCCTAGGGTTTCTACTTGCGATCCTTTGTTGCGATCCATAGTACGATCGTTCACTATGATCATATACTATAATCTACACCACGATAACTAGTTGCGATCGTGGGTACGATCCGTAGGCTGCGATCTGTGAGTACGATCCCTGGATACGATCGCATTGAGTGCGATCACTCTTACTATCGCATTGAGTGCGATCATACTGGCTACGATCACTAGTCTACGATCGATTCTTACGATCGTAGGCTGCGATCATTTGTTGCGATCAAAGGTCACGATCGAGGGTACGATCCAAGTGCGATCCAGGCACGATCAAGCACCCCGATCGCATTGATTGCGATCCAATTTCAAGTTTTTAATTTTATTTCTCGTTTTATTTTAAGTTTCAAATTTAACTTTTCCCGCATTTTTTTAATTAGTATTATTTTTAAACTAGTTTTTTCTTAGTTTATTTTTTACAAAGTTTTAAATTTTAAATTCACTTTAAGTTTCTAATCATTTATTTATAACTCGTCATTTTTAGTTTAATTTTTAAATCTTTAATTTTTACTCAACGACACTTTCATTTTACTTTTAGTTTTAAAATAGATAATCACACCACTTTAATTTTCCACCAAGAACGACTGAGTCGCACTTTCAACTTGTAATGTGACACCCCGGGTAGGGTTAAAATATGCGGAAATATCCACGGAGATGTCACAAGGGTGGATCGGTAGCATATAGTCCATAGAGCAAAAGACAAAAAGTTAGTCAAATCAGATTACATGTTTATTCAAACAAATAAAAAAAATTGTTTTAAACAAGACAGTAGGTGATTGTTTTCGTTTCCCAAATAGAACCCCTGACGAGTCCTATGATGCAGATTTCTAAGATGCTGGAGACCATGCACACACCACGTACTTACTTCATATTCCTGTGCAAAACATACTAACGGGGTCAACATAAAGTTGGTGAATTTACAGATTTTAACAATTAATTAGTTTGGACATACAATAATCATAGAAGTAATAATGCACAAATCATTCTTACTAAAATGTAAATAACATTTGTTTATTATTAGAAACTGGAGCTTAACCCCATAGTCCTCAACAGATGAGGACGTAGTGTCTTACAAAAAGACACCCATTCCTGTTCCAACATGGTATACGTCTGTTGTCCCGGCCAAGGCACAGTGAGCATGACTCACCCAGATGGGGATGGTCAATCCCTAATAGATCTATTTATAACATTCGGGCGATTTACAACAATTTAACAGTTTCAATAGTAAGCAATCATAATCTAGTTTATACAATCCAATCATGTCCAATATATGTTTGCATATTTTCTTTCCCAAAAGGGAAAGTTTTATCAAAGTTTAAATGGGGCTGTAAACTCACCTGGGAGTAGGCAATTGTTGTTTAATACGAATATCCAATTAAAGCTCACGCCAAAGTTATGCCTAATCAGATAGTACAGTCTTAATAGATAGTACAAAGAACATATATGTATGCTTATACAGATTTTAGTCAGTTCATTTATGCTGCGGTATTTATCTAAATATCCGTAGTTCAAGTATCATCAATATTCATTTAACTTATCTATATAAGTTTCATTTCTAAGTAAACATAAAATGTTTAACTATTAATATCAGTTAGCATTCGTAATACATGTATTAATAATAACCATTCAACTTACAAATAAGTTTCTTATTTAAGTAGACATATAATGTTCTACTTAAAATATTAGTTTACATTCTCCATTCCTGCATTATAATCATTCATTTATTACTACGTTTCTTTATTAAGTAAACATAAAAATTCTACTTAATATTAGTTCACGTTGGTAGTTCATGTATTATAATCACTCATTTAAACTTATTATTAAGTTTCATGTTTTAAGTAAACGTAAGATGTTTTACTTACATATTAGCATTCAATTTATCCAACGTTCATATACATTTTATTTTCGAAAAGTATATGAGTTTATGTTTGAGTAATACATATTCATAATTTTTTATACAATTATTTCCTAAAGTAAATATAAATAATTTATTTTGAAAAATAAATATAATATTTTATTTAACTTTAAAGTTTCCATAAATTATTTTAAGATTTATAAAATAATTTAAACTTTAGAATTTATACCTTAATTCTTATGGTCTAAGTATTTTAATTATGTTTTATTATAATTAAAATAAATTTGAGGGTTAGGGCTTGTTAATGTTTTGGAATATGGCAAAACTAGTCCCTCCATATTTTTAAACAAGTATAACTTTCGGATTTTACATATTTAGTACCTAGGGCTTGTTTAATGTTTCGGCTTATGGCAGATTTAGTCCCCCTAGTTATATCTAGGTTTTGTAACTTTACTAAAATTACAAAAACAGCCCCTAGGGCTTCTTTAAGTTTCGATAATTTACAAGAATAGTCCTTAGGGTTATAAAATGACAAAATAACTTTTAGAAACTTCCCAAAATGGTCCCTAGGGTTTAATTTGCCACGAATAATATTTAATAAACCCTAGACTTTTGGATATTTACATTTTCAGTCCTTGTGTTTACTAGTTTCTCAAAACAAGTTTCATAAGTTACGGTTTTAGTCCTTAAGTTTTATAAATTGTCATTTTCATTCAAAAAGTTTTTATAAGTTATATTTTATTATAAAAACTTTTATTTTAACATTCAAACTTTATATGGGCTCATTAAATGGGCTAAACATTTAATGGGCTATTTTAGTGGGCTTAAATATATCTCAAGTCCACTAATTTATTTAAATGGGTCTATAAATCAATTATTGGGCTTAAATACATTTTTAAGTCCTTTAATTAGTTAAATGGGCCTAAGTGTAATCGTAAGTCCATTAAGTTACTAGTATTTATTAAATGGGCTTATTGGGTCCATTAAGTTTTGGATTAATATTTCATGGGCTTAAATAGTCCATTACCACTACTTTACATTTTATGTAAGTTTTACTTAGGATATTCTTATAAGCTTATTTTTAGTTTATTCATATTTAGTTTTAAATCTAAAATAGAAGAATAAAACTTATACTTGTTTTATGTGATGTTCCAAATTAGATCTATCTATGTATGAATCAAGTAAACAAGTCATAAGTCCAAAATGAGATCTAAATTATGTCTAGACCTAAAAATCAATCATAGATCCATGTTTACTCATATATAGTTCACGGCTATATTTTTAGATCTTGGTATTTCCAAGATGTCACTTTAACTAGTTTTTAAGTCTTGTAAATATTTACAAAAAAACACATCATGATTATCTAGGTTACATGCATGTTCCCAAGGCTATTATTATTCCAAGAAACAATGTATAGCCCACGGATATATTGTTTTCTCCCAATATTCCCATAAGATCTATAAGCTTATTTCATGTTTATCATGTTAAGCTAAGACTTATTACTAGATCTAGGTTGTATAATAACATGCATGTACATCTAACCTATTTAGGGTCATATATAACCCACGACTACAAATATTCACATAAGTTACTTTGGTGATTTTTAATATTCCATTTAACATGTTACATTTCATATTCCATTATTCAAAACTTAGAAAACCGATCATATAGTCTCCACTTAATTTAGCCGTGACCTTTAAGGTCATGGTTTTCTTGATCTTTAAGTTGCACAAGTTCATTTCATGAGATCTATGGTTATTAGCTAACCAAAGTCCCATAAAACAAGATTTGTAACTCATGAGATCTATCGTACCATTGAGAAACTTCTCAATGAGGACCATATTTCTCCACCGTATCCTAAGGAAATCTCAATCGATGATCCGAATTTGATTACGCCTTCCATTGAAAATCCTCCGGATTTAAAGCTTAAGGATTTACCGTCTCATCTCGAATACGTTTTTCTTGAAGACAATAAGAAGTTACCCGTCATCATCGCTAAGGACTTGAAAGAAGAAGAAAAATCTCGACTGATCGACGTGCTGAAGAATCATAAGAAAGCAATTGCTTGGAAAATTTCTGACATTCGCAGAATTGATCCGAACTTTTGTACTCATAAAATTCTCATGGAGGATGACTTTAAACCCGCAATCCAAAGCCAAATAAGGGTTAATCCTAAAATACATGACGTCATCAAGAAAGAGGTTATCAAACTTCTAGATGCCGGAATGATTTACCCTATTTCGGATTCGCCATGGGTTAGTCCCGTCCATTGTGTGCCTAAGAAAGGCGGAATAACCGTTGTTCCCAATGAAAACAACGAGTTGATTCCTACAAGCTTTGCTAAAGTACAAGCTGAGAAGAAAGTCGCAACATGGAGTGATCTCTCCTTTGAATCTTCATTCTCTAATTACCGTCGTAGTTTTTTCATCTAAGTGTCTTTTATTAGCTTAGCGGTGATTTTAAGATCTTTGATTTCAAAATCCCGCCAATCCCGGTACTATTCTCCGTGGGGTATCAAAAGCCCAGGCACTTAACCGATTAGGTTGGGACGTTCCGAGAAGAAAGCCGCTACATGGGAAAGGCCATTTTTGAATCTTAAATCTCGTTATTTCGGTGAGTCTAATATTCCACTTAGATGATTAGGCAACCATAACAAATGTCGATTTGAACGATCAAAAATTTAAAAATGAACACACTTGCCTAGTCGTTATAATTATAGGAGTGAAAAGTTATATTTACATAGGTTATTAGTATAAGTAGTGTTAGCATTTTAACAAAACGTTTGCACAAGGAGTCTTATCTTAGTTGGGAGTAATAAAAAGAGGATGACGATCTTTATTCCCTGGCGACACCCAGTTTGCGTGTTTCCCGTTTTATGATCCTTATACCTTGAATAAAAAGTCAAGCATGGCGAGTCACTATGAATTTTTATTTTTCATTTCTTTTTAATATAAAAAAAACAATTTCGAACAAAGTAGTTTTTAAATTGTTTTTTGATTTAACGTTTGTGATGATAGTTTCTTGGGGGCAAGCAAGGTGTTTAAGTGTAGGGGTGTGTTAAACACATAATTATTCATGCATTTAGTGAGAATTTCCCTTCATTTTTCGTATAATAAATAGCAAAAATGTAATTTTTATGCATATATGGTTTATATTTGCTATTTATTATTGTAGGTATGAATATTAAAGAAAAGGAGCAAAAACGAAGAAAAAAACCAAAAACGAGCACGAGAAATGGAAAGAGCACGGGAAAATCGAGTTGACGGTGCATTCATATTTTATTGGGCCGACCCGACACCATTTAAATGGGTCGGACCGACCCATTAATACAACACAGCCCAGCAGCTCAGGCCCAACAGCCTTAAAAATATACGAAGCCCAGCACAAGAATAGGCCCACAAGCCCAAGATTGCATTATCTATCCATTTATACAATATAGATTGGATCTGACGTTTTATCTATTCTAGTCAAATTTTTGTTTTAGTCTTTCTTATATACACAGTAAGTAGATCTTTACATTGGCATTTTTTCTTTTGGTTTTCTTTTCATATGTTCTTATCATTGTAGGTAGAGTAGAATAAGTTTTATTTTTTTGGTTTTGTTCTCTTCTTATTTCCTATAAAATTCGCAGCTTCCTATTCTCACTATATATTCGATTAGCTTAATATAAAGTTTAGTTTCAATTCATTCATATGATTTCATTAGTGGTATCGACGACTCTAATATTTTTCATTCAGATTTGGTATTTGTTGAAATGATGTTTGTGATGTAGGCTTCTATAATATAGTTATATTTTTTTGTTGTTGAAGTTTTTGAATCAGTTAAGATTTTCGAAGGTGGATTTAGGATCTATAGTTTGTAGATTATTGTTTCAACTATGAGATTTTCTCAGTCTGGTAATCGGTCAAGCTTTTCTTTATTTTGCTTATTTCCTTTTTACTATTTTGCTTAATCGCTTGACTTATTAATTAGTATCAGTTTTTGTTTAAACTCCTCTTATGGTCAGTAGTTTGTTAAATAGGTAATAAACTAGCCTTAATTTAGTTTACTACAAAAGCCAAAAATATGAAAGTAATAGATTTGAAAAATATAGGGAGCAAAGGTTCGGACATACAATCAGTTTCTTTGAATGCAATAAGTGTTACCAATGTGCAATCCCTTTCTTTGAATGCAATAAGTGTTACCAATGTGCTTTAATAGATGTCATGTTTCCATTCACCTTTAGTCATTAATAAAGGTTAGTTTAGACTTCATAAAAATGTTTGTGCTAATTAGCTTATTTAGAATCCTATTAATTAGTTCTTATTTTTTAGTTAAAAAAAACATTTTCCAAGAATTGTTAATACAAATTAGTTTTTATAAAATTTTAAAATGTCGCTTAGCTTTATTTACCGTTAACCGTTTTATGTTTTTTTTTGGTATCTCGGCGTATTCGATTCATCTTTTGGCGAGAAGTTTTATTGGTCTTTTAGCAAAATTAGTATTTAAAGTTTAAAACTCGATTTGT
Organism: Glebionis coronaria; assembly: GCA_025667525.1. Classification (NCBI taxonomy): domain Eukaryota; kingdom Viridiplantae; phylum Streptophyta; class Magnoliopsida; order Asterales; family Asteraceae; genus Glebionis; species Glebionis coronaria. The sequence continues at coordinate 123,659 of JANFOE010001814.1, forward strand.
TTTTGTCTTGGTAGTTAGTTGATAAAATTGACAACTTTGTCCGCTAATTAGTTCGATAAAAACTTTGAAAGTAATAGACTTTAATTATAATTTAGTTATTAGATCGGGTGTTTAATTTTTCATCTCTGGTTATTCGCTCGGGTTTGCTTCTCTATCTCTTTCCTTGTCATTATTTAAATTGCTTTTATATGATTATTATTATTGCCTTGTTCTTGTTTAGCTTTAATGTCATCATTCGAGTAGTTTGCTTATGGTTTTTTAGTTTAGCATCTTTGTTGCCACTAGTATCAATTTAGATCCCTTTAGCATAATGTTATCAATATAATTATTACTTTTATCGTTTTATATTTTGTTATTAATATTAATAGTTTTAAATATCAAACTCAAATTTTTTTTTATTCGAGCATCAAACTTGAGACATAAACGCGAATATCCATTCACACTTCGCCGGAACTACGATAACCTTTCGGGTGTACGAAAACGACTTAATCAAATGGCGCCGCTGCCGGCTTTGTGTGTAGCGATATTGGCGTTGTGTTTTTAGTTGGTGACTCGAAGATCCTTTCGTTTTGAAAGTTTATTTTCGTATTTGTATATATATATAATAAATTTTTTTTAAAAATCCAAAAAAAAAATATAAAATTTATAAAAACCAAAAATATTTTCTTATTTTATTTTATTTTCTTTATTACTATATATATCATAAAAAAAAGGTTTCAAAAATACTCTTCTTTATCTTCTATCGTGTTTAATTCTTTTCTCAACCCCTCTTATTTTTAATTCTTCATGGATTCATATTGTATAGGGTGTGGGTCGTCTGATAGTCAATCATGTTATTGGTGTTCATGCGAGCGGTGCGGTATGGCTATCCCTAATCACGAATTTGGACATTGTTCATTTTGCAATTGGATCAATTCATACTTCACCTCTAATGACACTATCTCACGCTCTCCCATATATGACGATCCGTATCCGTAACATGCACCGGGTTTTTCTCAATACCCGTGTTGCAATCATTGTGGGGCCCTCACGATACTTCTTATTGTCAACCGATGAATTATGAGCCACATCCGTGCTATGATTCCGGTTTTCAAAATTTTGAACCCCCACAAAACTCCGTCGTTCATCAACCTTCTTTTGAGGAACAGATCACTAGTTTGGATGAAATTCTAGAAAGCTTAAAACAACTCAAAATTAGCTCATGACGAAAGACAACAAGAGCAAGTATCTACTCTTAGTGCTTCTACTCCTCCTCTTGTGCGTTCTTACTGTTATGATGATGATGACGATGAGAATACTTTTTCTTGGAATGATCTTTGTGCTCATGTCCTAGTGCAATTGTAATTCCTTCTCTCAACTTGCCGGCTCTCCAGCCTAAGGATTCAACCATCCTAGGGGATGAGGATCTTAGCACAATTCCTGCAAAGGAATCTGACGAATTCATAAAGTCTAGTGCTGATAACCTTGTCCCAATTCCAAGTGAATCTGAGGCAACATCCGACAATGACGATGAGTATGATGTACTTTCTTCTGATAATGTTCCTTCCACCAACACTTTGGGAGATGATTCTTTGGCTTTCTCTAATCCTCTTTTTGATCTCGATGATGATTTTACTTCTAGTGATGACGAGTCACTATCCGATGAAGACGTTCAGAAGGAAAATTTCAAGATTTATTCGAACCCTTTATTTTCTTTTGATGACGCCTACATCTCTATTGAGGTGAATCCTCTCTTTGAAGAGGGGATTGAGGAGATTGATAGCTTCGACTCTCTTGCTATTGATGAGCATTCTTTGTTAGCCATGCCACCTCCCATCATAGAGGAGGTGGAGAGATTTGACCCTACTTTCCGTTCTATTCGATCTGGAGAGGTGACGCGGGTGGTAGATATGTCTTTTGATATTTCTCATATTATGTTGCCACCACGTCCTACCCCGTACACACCTAAGCGGGTGATGTATCGCTTTTACTCTCCTCATTTCATACCGGGAAATGAGGATGAGTGTTTGATCCTGGAGGAGACGTTGATGTTGCTATTTCTTGTGATGTTTTACCGGTTATCCCATCAACTCTTGCTTTGAGTTTCTATAAAGTGTCCTCGGGTGACACTTTGATATCTTTTCTCCCACCCTCCCGCCCTTGGCAAAGACGAGTATTCTTAAGGATCGCCTTTATACCTATTTCTCGTATGTTATAAGAATCCTTCTTCTTTTCTTCACTTATACTGTGGATTCTTCTTCTTTATTCTCATCCGGTAATAAGGATAAGATTTTTGACCCTGGCATTTATGTTTTGAGCCAGTGGTGATTCTCTTGCTCCCCCATGGACCATTTAATTCGGGGTCGAGTCAGGCTCGTGACTCGGTTAACAAAAAAAAAGCCCTTCTCAGGAGGCAACCCGATGATTTATCTATTTTATCTATTTTCTAACATAAGTGTAGGGGCGTGCTTCTCTCCATGTGTGCTTGTTAGTATTTGTTTTTGTGTGCAGGGTTCCCTTGGATCGAGAAGACTTTCAGAGGGTTCATGTTACTATTTTCCATCATCTTCTTCATTCAGTCTCCGTTCGATCTTCATGTCTATATCAGGGGAGTACTCAGTTCTTTTCTTTATCCATACATATCTGATTATGTTCTCCTTCTTACACTTGGAATTCTAGCATTAGCCTTTTGTGTTCTTAAGTGTAGGGGTAACACTTTATCACTTTTGAACATTGAGGCCAATGTTTGGTTCTAAGTGTAGGGGGTTTTATATCTTATTGATCATATTCATGCCTACTTGTTTGCCCTCTTGCATCCTATTTTGATCAAATGTCTGTTTGTTTTTATTTTATTTTATTAATCATAATAAAATGTTTTTGACCGTGCGTGATTGACTTGTCCCGTAGGCTAGAACAAAGGGGATCCTGACTCTGCCTGAGTGTTGATCTGGCTGCTCCCTTAACTTTTAGACTGAGCTTTTAGGATTTGTGCAAATGAAAATGCTAAACTTGGAGTAGTTGGTTCTCTTTAGAGCTTATATGAATAACCCGTGGCTTTTCCTCCTAGATTGTAACTAGACTAAATAAGTGTTTTTTTTTCAAGCTTTTGAACGTTAAAAATTGTGTTGTTATGCAAAAAAATAAATTCTTATGCAATTTTGATATAGAGTCCTAGTTCAACTTTTTATTTAAATTTGAGTGAAAGCATACTTTCTTAATTTTGAAATAATGTTGCGTGAATAAATATGTCGAAAAAAAAAATTTGATAAAAAAGAAGAAAAGAAAAAAAAGAGCAAGAAAAAAAAAGAAAAAAAAAATTTGAAAAAAAGGGAAAAAAGAAAGAATAAAAAAAAATATATGAATAAGAGTTTTATGTTTTTGTTGCTTCAATTATAATTGTGAGAAACTTGCTTTTTTCAAATTTAAATCCGAAGTTGAACTAGAATTCGTCAAATTTTGTATAAGAGTTTAGACGGTAATTGAGAATGTAGAAGTCAAAGGTCCCGTGAGCTCCGATACTATTCTCGAGGGTGTAAAAACCTAGCCTCCTAAGCTTTGCTAAAGGACAAGCTGAGAAGAAAGTCGCTACATGGAGTGATCTCTCCTTTGAATCTTCATTCTCTAATTACCGTCGTTGTTTTTTCATCTAAGTGTCTTTTATTAGCTTAGCGGTGATTTCAAGATCTTTGATTTCTAAATCCCGCCAATCCCGGTACTATTCTCCGTGGGGTATCAAAAGCCCGGGCACTTAACCGATTAGGTTGGGACGCTCCGAGAAGAAAGCCGCTACATGGGAAAGGCCATTTTTGAATCTTAAATCTCGTTATTTTCGGTAAGTCTAATATTCCACTTAGATGATTAGGCAACCATAACAAATGTCGATTTGAACGATCAAAAATTTGAAAATGAACACACTTGCCTAGTCGTTATTATTATAGGAGTGAAAAGTTATATTTACATAGGTTATTAGTATAAGTAGTGTTAGAATTTTAACAAAATGTTTGCACAAGGAGTCTTAGCTTAGTTGGGAGTAATAAAAAGAGGATGACGATCTTTATTCCCTGGCGACACCCAGTTTGCGTGTTTCCCGTTTATGATCCTTATACCTTGAATAAAAAGTCGAGCATGGCGGGTCACTATGAATTTTTATTTTTCTTTTATTTTTAATATAAAAAAAACAATTTCGAACAAAGTAGTTTTTAAATTGTTTTTTGATTTAACGTTTGTGATGATAGTTTCTTGGGGGCAAGCAACGTGTTTAAGTGTAGGGGTGTGTTAAACACATAATTATTCATGCATTTAGTGAGAATTTCCCTTCATTTTTCGTATAATAAATAGCAAAAATGTAATTTTTATGCATATATTGTTTATATTTGCTATTTATTATTGTAGGTACGAATATTAAAGAAAAGGAGAAAAAACGAAGAAAAAAACCAAAAACGAGCACGAGAAATGGAAAGAGCACGGGAAAATCGAGTTGACGGTGCATTCATATTTTATTGGGCCGACCCGACACCATTTAAATGGGTCGGACCGACCCATTAATACAACACAGCCCAGCAGCTCAGGCCCAACAGCCTTAAAAAATATACGAAGCCCAGCACAAGAATAGGCCCACAAGCCCAAGATTGCATTATCTATCCATTTATACAATATAGATTGGATCTGACGTTTTATCTATTCTAGTCAAATTTTTGTTTTAGTCTTTTTTATATACACAGTAAGTAGATCTTTACATTGGCATTTTTTCTTTTGGTTTTCGTTTCATATGTTCTTATCATTGTAGGTAGAGTAGAATAAGTTTTATTTTTTTGGTTTTGTTCTCTTCTTATTTACTATAAAATTCGCAGCTTCCTATTCTCACTATATATTCGATTAGCTTAATATAAAGTTTAGTTTCAATTCATTCATATGATTTCGTTAGTGGTATCGACGACTCTAATATTTTTCATTCAGATTTGGTATTTGTTGAAATGATGTTTGTGATGTAGGCTTCTGTAATATAGTTATATTTTTTTGTTGTTGAAGTTTTTGAATCAGTTAAGATTTTCGAAGGTGGATGTAGGATCTATAGTTTGTAGATTATTGTTTCAACTATGAGATTTTCTCAGTCTGGTAATCGGTCAAGCTTTTCTTTATTTTGCTTATTTCCTTTTACTATTTTGCTTAATCGCTTGACTTATTAGTTAGTATCAGTTTTTGTTTAAACTCCTCTTATGGTCAGTAGTTTGTTAAATAGGTAATAAACTAGCCTTAATTTAGTTTACTACAAAAGCCAAAAATATGAAAGTAATAGATTTGATAAATACAGGGAGCAAAGGTTCGGACATACAATCCCTTTCTTTGAATGCAATAAGTGTTACCAATGTGCAATCCCTTTCTTTGAATGCAATAAGTGTTACCAATGTTCTTTAATAGATGTCATGTTTCCATTCACCTTTAGTCATTTATAAAGGTTAGTTTAGACTTCATAAAAATGTTTGTGCTAATTAGCTTATTTAGAATCCTATTAATTAGTTCTTATTTTTTAGGTAAAAAAAACATTTTCTAAGAATTGTTTAGTTTTTATAAAATTTTAAAATGTCGTTTAGCTTTATTTACTGTTAACCGTTTTATGTTTTTTTTGGTATCTCGGCGTATTCGATTCATCTTTTGGCGAGAAGTTTTATTGGTCTTTTAGCTAAATTAGTATTTAAAGTTTAAAACTCGATTTATTTTTGTCTTGGTAGTTAGTTGATAAAATTGACAACTTTATCCGCTAATTAGTTCGATAAAAACTTTGAAAGTAATAGACTTTAATTATAATTTAGTTATTAGATCGGGTGTTTAATTTTTCATCTCTGGTTATTCGCTCGGGTTTGCTTCTCTATCTCTTTCCTTGTCATTATTTAAATTACTTTTATATGATTATTATTATTGCCTTGTTCTTGTTTAGCTTTAATGTCATCATTCGAGTAGTTTGCTTATGGTTGTTTAGTTTAGCATCTTTGTTGCCACTAGTATCAATTTAGATCCCTTTAGCATAATGTAATTAATATAATTATTACTTTTATCGTTTTATATTTTGTTATTAATATTAATAGTTTTAAATATCAAACTCAATTTTTTTATTCGAGCATCAAACTTGAGACATAAACGCGAATTTCCATTCACACTTCGCCGGAACTACGATAACCTTTCGGGTGTACGAAAACGACTTAATCAAATGGCGCCGCTGCCGGCTTTGTGTGTAGCGATATTGGCGTTGTGTTTTTAGTTGGTGACTTGAAGATCCTTTCGTTTTGAAAGTTTATTTTCGTATTTGTATATATATATAATAATTTTTTTAAAAAAATCCAAAAAAAAATTATATAAAATTTATAAAAACCAAAAATATTTTCTTATTTTATTTTATTTTCTTTATTACTATATATATCATAAAAAAAAGGTTTCAAAAATACTCTTCTTTATCTTCTATCGTGTTTAATTCTTTTCTCAACCCCTCTTATTTTTAATTCTTCATGGATTCATATTGTATAGGGTGTGGGTCGTCTGATAGTCAATCATGTTATTGGTGTTCATGCGAGCGGTGCGGTATGGCTATCCCTAATCACGAATTTGGACATTGTTCATTTTGCAATTGGACCAATTCATACTTCACCTCTAATGACACTATCTCACACTCTCCCATATATGACGATCAGTATCCGCAACATGCACCGGGTTTTTCTCAATACCCGTGTTGCAATCATTGTGGGGGCCCTCACGATACTTCTTATTGTCAACCGATGAATTATGAGCCACATCCGTGCTATAATTCCGGTTTTCAATATTTTGAACCCCCACAAAACTCCGTCGTTCATCAACCTTCTTTTGAGGAACAAATCACTAGTTTGGATGAAATTCTAGAAAGCTTAAAACAACTCAAATTAGCTTGCATGACGAAAGACAACAAGAGCAAGTATCTACTCTTAGTGCTTCTACTCCTCCTCTTGTGCGTTCTTACTGTTATGATGATGATGACGATGAGAATACTATTTCTTGGAATGATCTTTGTGCTCAATGTCCTAGTGCATTGTAATTCCTTCTCTCGACTTGCCGGCTCTCCAGCCTAAGGATTCAACCATCCTAGGGGATGAGGATCTTAGCACAATTCCTGCAAAGGAATCTGACGAATTCATAAAGTCTAGTGCTGATAACCTTGTCCCAATTCCAAGTGAATCTGAGGCAACATCCGACAATGACGATGAGTATGATGTGCTTTCTTCTGATAATGTTCCTTCCACCAACAATTTGGGAGATGATTCTTTGGCTTTCTCTAATCCTCTTTTTGATCTCGATGATGATTTTACTTCTAGTGATGACGAGTCACTATCCGATGAAGACGTTCAGAAGGAAAATTTCAAGATTTATTCGAACCCTTTATTTGCTTTTGATGACGCCTACATCTCTAGTGAGGTGAATCCTCTCTTGGAAGAGGGGATTGAGGACATTGATAGCTCCGACTCTCTTGCTATTGATGAGCATTCTTTGTTAGCCATGCCACCTCCCATCATAGAGGAGGCGGAGAGATTTGACCCTACTTTCCGTTTTATTCGATCTGGAGAGGTGACGCGGGTGGTAGATATGTCTTCTGATATTTCTCATATTATGTTGCCACCCCGTCCTACCCCGTGCACACCCAAGCGGGTGATGTATCGCTTTTACTCTCCTCATTTCATACCGGGAAATGAGGATGAGTGTTTTAATCCTGGAGGAGACGTTGATGTTGCTATTTCTTGTGATGTTTTACCGGTTATCCCATCAACTCTTGCTTTGAGTTTCTATAAAGTGTCCTCGGGTGACACTTTGATATCTTTTTCTCCCACCCTCCCGCCCTTGGCGAAGACGAGTATTCTTAAGGATCGCCTTTATACCTATTTCTCGTATGTTATAAGAATCCTTCTTCTTTTCTTCACTTATACTGTGGATTCTTCTTCTTTATTCTCATCCGGTAATGAGGATAAGATTTTTGACCCTGGCATTTATGTTTTGAGCCAGTGGTGATTCTCCTGCTCCACCATGGACCATTTAATTCGGGGTCGAGTCAGGCTCGTGACTCGGTTAACAAAAACAAGCGCTTCTCGGGAGGCAACCCGATGATTTATCTAATTTATCTATTTTCTAACATAAGTGTAGGGGCGTGCTTCTCTCCATGTGTGCTTGTTGGTATTTGTTTTTGTGTGCAGGGTTCCGTTGGATCGAGAAGACTTTCAGAGGGTTGATGTTGCTGTTTTCCATCATCTTCTTCATTCAGTCTCCGATCGATCTTCATGTCTATATCAGGGGAGTACTCAGTTCTTTTCTTTATCCATACATATCTGATTGTGTTCTCCTTCTTACACTTGGAATTCTAGCATTAGCCTTTTGTGTTCTTAAGTGTAGGGGTAACACTTTATCACTTTTGAACATTGAGGCCAATGTTCGGTTCTAAGTGTAGGGGGGTTTTATATCATATTGATCATATTCATGCCTACTTGTTTGCCCTCTTGCATCCTATTTTGATCAAATGTCTGTTTGTTTTTATTTTATTTTATTAATCATAATAAAACGTTTTTTACCGTGCGTGATTGACTTGTCCCGTAGGCTAGAATAAAGGGGATCCTGACTCTGCCTGAGTGTTGATCTGGCTGCTCCCTTAACTTTTAGACTGAGCTTTTAGGATTTGTGCAAATGAAAATGCTAAATGTGGAGTAGTTGGTTCTCTTTAGAGCTTATATGAATAACCTGTGGCTTTTCCTCCTAGATTGTAACTAGACTAAATAAGTGTGTTTTTTTTTCAAGCTTTTGAACGTTAAAAATTGTGTTGTTATGCAAAAAAATAAATTCTTATGCAATTTTGGTATAGAGTCCTAGTTCAACTTTTTATTTAAATTTGAGTGAAAGCATACTTTCTTGATTTTGAAATAATGTTGCGTGAATCAATATGTCGAAAAAAAATTTGAAAAAAAAGAAGAAAAGAAAAAAAAGAGAGCAAGAAAAAAAAAGAGAAAAAAAAATATTTGAAAAAAAAGGGAAGAAAGAAAGAATAAAAAAAAATATATGAATAAGAGTTTTATGTTTTTGTTGCTTCAATTATAATTGTGAGAAACTTGCTTTTTTCAAATTTAAATCCGAAGTTGAACTAGAATTCGTCAAATTTTGTATAAGAGTTTAGACGGTAATTGAGAATGTAGAAGTCAAAGGTCCCGTGAGCTCCGATACTATTCTCGAGGGTGTAAAAACCTAGCCTCCTAAGCTTTGCTTAAGGACAAGCTGAGAAGAAAGTCGCTACATGGAGTGATCTCTCCTTTGAATCTTCATTCTCTAATTACCGTCGTTGTTTTTTCATCTAAGTGTCTTTTGTTAGCTTAGCGGTGATTTCAAGATCTTTGATTTCAAAATCCCGCCAATCCCGGTACTATTCTCCGTGGGGTATCAAAAGCCCAGGCACTTAACCGATTAGGTTGGGACGTTCCGAGAAGAAAGCCGCTACATGGGAAAGGCCATTTTTGAATCTTAAATCTCGTTATTTTCGGTGAGTCTAATATTCCACTTAGATGATTAGGCAACCATAACAAATGTCGATTTGAACGATCAAAAATTTGAAAATGAACACACTTGCCTAGTCGTTATAATTATAGGAGTGAAAAGTTATATTTACATAGGTTATTAGTATAAGTAGTGTTAGCATTTTAACAAAACGTTTGCACAAGGAGTCTTAGCTTAGTTGGGAGTAATAAAATGAGGATGACGATCTTTATTCCCTGGCGACACCCAGTTTGCGTGTTTCCCGTTTTATGATCCTTATACCTTGAATAAAAAGTCGAGCATGGCGGGTCACTATGAATTTCTATTTTTCTTTTAATTTTTAATATAAAAAAAACAATTTCGAACAAAGTAGTTTTTAAATTGTCTTTTGATTTAACGTTTGTGATGATAGTTTCTTGGGGGCAAGCAACGTGTTTAAGTGTAGGGGTGTGTTAAACACATAATTATTCATGCATTTAGTGAGAATTTCCCTTCATTTTTCGTATAATAAATAGCAAAAATGTAATTTTTATGCATATATTGTTTATATTTGCTATTTGTTATTGTAGGTACGAATATTAAAGAAAAGGAGCAAAAACGATGAAAAAAACCAAAAACGAGCACGAGAAATGGAAAGAGCACGGGAAAATCGAGTTGACGGTTCATTCATATTTTATTGGGCCGACCCGACACCATTTAAATGGGTCGGACCGACCCATTAATACAACACAACCCAGCAGCTCAGGCCCAACAGCCTTAAAAAATATACGAAGCCCAGCACAAGAATAGGCCCACAAGCCCAAGATTGCATTATCTATCCATTTATACAATATAGATTGGATCTGACGTTTTATCTATTCTAGTCAAATTTTTGTTTGTCTTTTTTATATACACAGTAAGTAGATCTTTACATTGGCATTTTTTCTTTTGGTTTTCTTTTCATATGTTCTTATCATTGTAGGTAGAGTAGAATAAGTTTTATTTTTTTGGTTTTGTTCTCTTCTTATTTACTATAAAATTCGCAGCTTCCTATTCTCACTATATATTCGATTAGCTTAATATAAAGTTTAGTTTCAATTCATTCATATGATTCGTTAGTGGTATCGACGACTCTAATATTTTTCATTCAGATTTGGTATTTGTTGAAATGATGTTTGTGATGTAGGCTTCTATAATATAGTTATATTTTTTTTTTTGTTGAAGTTTTTGAATCAGTTAAGATTTTCGAAGGTGGATTTAGGATCTATAGTTTGTAGATTATTGTTTCAACTATGAGATTTTCTCAGTCTGGTAATCGGTCAAGCTTTTCTTTATTTTGCTTATTTCCTTTTTACTATTTTGCTTAATCGCTTGACTTATTAGTTAGTATCAGTTTTTGTTTAAACTCCTCTTATGGTCAGTAGTTTGTTAAATAGGTAATAAACTAGCCTTAATTTAGTTTACTACAAAAGCCAAAAATATGAAAGTAATAGATTTGAAAAATACAGGGAGCAAAGGTCCGGACATACAATCCCTTTCTTTGAATGCAATAAGTGTTACCAATGAGCAATCCCTTTCTTTGAATGCAATAAGTGTTACCAATGTGCTTTAATAGATGTCATGTTTCCATTCACCTTTAGTCATTAATAAAGGTTAGTTTAGACTTCATAAAAATGTTTGTGCTAATTAGCTTATTTAGAATCCTATTAATTAGTTCTTATTTTTTAGTTAAAAAAAACATATTCTAAGAATTGTTAATACAAAATAGTTTTTATAAAATTTTAAAATGTCGTTTAGCTTTATTTACCGTTAACCGTTTTATATTTTTTTTTGGTATCTCGGCGTATTCGATTCATCTTTTGGCGAGAAGTTTATTGGTCTTTTAGCTAAATTAGTATTTAAAGTTTAAAACTCGATTTGTTTTTGTCTTGGTAGTTAGTTGATAAAATTGACAACTTTATCTGATAATTAGTTCGATAAAAACTTTGAAAGTAATAGACTTTAATTATAATTTAGTTATTAGATCGGGTGTTTAATTTTTCATCTCTGGTTATTCGCTCGGGTTTGCTTCTCTATCTCTTTCCTTGTCATTATTTAAATTGCTTTTATATGATTATTATTATTGCCTTGTTCTTGTTTAGCTTTAATGTCATCATTCGAGTAGTTTGCTTATGGTTGTTTAGTTTAGCATCATTGTTGCCACTAGTATCAATTTAGATCCCTTTAGCATAATGTTATTAATATAATTATTACTTTTATCGTTTTATATTTTGTTATTAATATTAATAGTTTTAAATATCAAACTCAAATTTTTTTTATTCGAGCATCAAACTTGAGACATAAACGCGAATTTCCATTCACACTTCGCCAGAACTACGATAACCTTTCGGGTGTACGAAAATGACTTAATCAAATGACGCCGCTGCCGGCTTTGTGTGTAGCGATATTGGCGTTGTGTTTTTAGTTGGTGACTTGAAGATCCTTTCGTTTTGAAAGTTTATTTTCGTATTTGTATATATATATAATAAATTTTTTTAAAAAAATCCAAAAAAAAAATATATAAAATTTATAAAAACCAAAAATATTTTCTTATTTTATTTTATATTCTTTATTACTATATATATCATAAAAAAAGGTTTCAAAAATACTCTTCTTTATCTTCTATCGTGTTTAATTCTTTTCTCAACCCCTCTTATTTTTAATTCTTCATGGATTCATATTGTATAGGGTGTGGGTCGTCTGATAGTCAATCATGTTATTGGTGTTCATGCGAGCGGTACGGTATGGCTATCCCTAATCACGAATTTGGACATTGTTCATTTTGCAATTGGCCCAATTCATACTTCACCTCTAATGACACTATCTCACACTCTCCCATATATGACGATCCGTATCCGCAACATGCACCGGTTTTTCTCAATACCCGTGTTGCAATCATTGTGGGGGCCCTCACGATACTTCTTATTGTCAACCGATGAATTATGAGCCACATCCGTGCTATAATTCCGGTTTTTAAAATTTTAAACCCCCACAAAACTCCGGCGTTCATCAACCTTCTTTTGAGGAACAAATCACTAGTTTGGATGAAATTCTAGAAAGCTTAAAACAACTCAAAATTAGCTTGCATGACGAAAGACAACAAGAGCAAGTATCTACTCTTAGTACTTCTACTCCTCCTCTTGTACGTTCTTACTGTTATGATGATGATGACGATGAGAATACTATTTCTTGGAATGATCTTTGTGCTCAATGTCCTAGTGCAATTGTAATTCCTTCTCTCGACTTGCCGGCTCTCCAGCCTAAGGATTCAACCATCCTAGGGGATTAGGATCTTAGCACAATTCCTGCAAAGGAATCTGACGAATTCATAAAGTCTAATGCGGATAACCTTGTCCCAATTCCAAGTGAATCTGAGGCAACATCCGACAGTGACGATGAGTATGATGTGCTTTCTTCTGATAATGTTCCTTCCACCAACACTTTGGGAGATGATTCTTTGGATTTCTCTAATCCTCTTTTTGATCTCGATGATGATTTTACTTCTAGTGATGACGAGTCACTATCCGATGAAGACGTTCAGAAGGAAAATTTCAAGATTTATTCGAACCCTTTATTTGATTTTGATGACGCCTACATCTCTAGTGAGGTGAATCCTCTCTTTGAAGAGGGGATTGAGGACATTGATAGCTCCGACTCTCTTGCTATTGATGAGCATTCTTTGTTAGCCATGCCACCTTCCATCATAGAGGAGGTGGAGAGATTTGACCCTACTTTCCGTTTTATTCGATCTGGAGAGGTGACGCGGGTGGTAGATATGTCTTCTGATATTTCTCATATTATGTTGCCACCCCGTCCTACCCCGTGCACACCCAAGCGGGTGATGTATCGCTTTTACTCTCCTCATTTCATACCGGGAAATGAGGATGAGTGTTTTGATCCTGGAGGAGACGTTAATGTTGCTATTTCTTGTGATGTTTTACCGGTTATCCCATCAACTCTTGCTTTGAGTTTCTATAAAGTGTCCTCGGGTGACACTTTGATATCTTTTTCTCCCACCCTCCCGCCCTTGGCGAAGACGAGTATTCTTAAGGATCGCCTTTATACCTATTTCTCGTATGTTATAAGAATCCTTCTTCTTTTCTTCACTTATACTGTGGATTCTTCTTCTTTATTCTCATCCGGTAATGAGGATAAGATTTTTGACCCTGGCATTTATGTTTTGAGCCAGTGGTAATTCTCTTGCTCCCCCATGGACCATTTAATTCGGGGTCGAGTCAGGCTCGTGACTCGGTTAACAAAAACAAGCACTTCTCTGGAGGCAACCCGATGAATTATCTGTTTTATCTATTTTCTAACATAAGTGTAGGGGCGTGCTTCTCTCCATGTGTTCTTGTTGGTATTTGTTTTTGTGTGTAGGGTTCCCTTGGATCGAGAAGACTTTCAGAGGGTTGATGTTGTTGTTTTCAATCATCTTCTTCATTCAGTCTCCGATCGATCTTCATGTCTATATCAAGGGAGTACTTAGCTCTTTTCTTTATCCATACATATCTGATTGTGTTCTCCTTCTTACACTTAGAATTCTAGCATTAGCCTTTTGTGTTATTAAGTGTAAGGGTAACACCTTATCACTTTTGAACATTGAGGCCAATGTTCGGTTCTAAGTGTAGGGGGGTTTTATATCATATTGATCATATTCATGCCTACTTGTTTGCCCTCTTGCATCCTATTTTGATCAAATGTCTGTTTGTTTTTATTTTATTTTATTAATCATAATAAAACGTTTTTGACAGTGCGTGATTGACTTGTCCCGTAGGCTAGAACAAAGGAGATCTTGACTATGCCTGAGTGTTGATCTGGCTGCTCCCTTAATTTTTAGACTGAGCTTTTAGGATTTGTGCAAATGAAAATGCTAAACGTGGAGTAGTTGGTTCTCTTTAGAGCTTATATGAATAACCTGTGGCTTTTCCTCCTAGATTGTATCTAGACTAAATAAGTGTGTTTTTTTTTTCAAGCTTTTGAACGTTAAAAATTGTGTTGTTATGCAAAAAAATAAATTCTTATGCAATTTTGATATAGAGTCCTAGTTCAACTTTTTATTTAAATTTGAGTGAAAGCATACTTTCTAATGTTGCGTGAATAAATATGTCGAAAAAAAATTTTGAAAAAAAAAGAAGAAAAGAAAAAAAAAGAGCAAGAAAAAAAAGAGAAAAAAAATATTTGAAAAAAAGGGAAAAAAGAAAGAATAAAAAAAATATATGAATAAGAGTTTTATGTTCTTGTTGCTTCAATTATAATTGTGAGATACTTGCTTTTTTTCAAATTTAAATCCGAAGTTGAACTAGAATTCGTCAAATTTTGTATAAGAGTTTAGACGGTAATTGAATATGTAGAAGTCAAAGGTCCCGTGAGCTCCGATACTATTCTCGAGGGTGTAAAAACCTAGCCTCCTAAGCTTTGCTAAAGTACAAGCTGAGAAGAAAGTCGCTACATGGAGTGATCTCTCCTTTGAATCTTCATTCTCTAATTATCGTCGTTGTTTTTTCATCTAAGTGTCTTTTATTAGCTTAGCGGTGATTTCAAGATCTTTGATTTCAAAATCCCGCCAATCCCGGTACTATTCTCCGTGGGGTATCAAAAGCCCGGGCACTTAACCGATTAGGTTGGGACGTTCCGAGAAGAAAGCCGCTACATTGGAAAGGCCATTTTTGAATCTTAAATCTCGTTATTTTTGGTGAGTCTAATATTCCACTTAGATGATTAGGAAACCATAACAAATGTCGCTTTGAACGATCAAAAATTTAAAAATGAACACACTTGCCTAGTCGTTATAATTATAAGAGTGAAAAGTTATATTTACATAGGTTATTAGTATAAGTAGTGTTAGCATTTTAACAAAATGTTTGCACAAGGAGTCTTAGCTTAGTTGGGAGTAATAAAAAGAGGATGACGATCTTTATTCCCTGGCGACACCCAGTTTGCGTGTTTCCCGTTTTATGATCCTTATACCTTGAATAAAAAGTCGAGCATGGCGGGTCACTATGAATTTTTATTTTTCATTTATTTTTAATATAAAAAAAACAATTTCGAACAAAGTAGTTTTTAAATTGTTTTTTGATTTAACGTTTGTGATGATAGTTTCTTGGGGGCAAGCAACGTGTTTAAGTGTAGGGGTGTGTTAAACACATAACTATTCATGCATTTAGTGAGAATTTCCCTTCATTTTTCGTATAATAAATAGCAAAAATGTAATTTTTATGCATATATTGTTTATATTTGCTATTTATTATTGTAGGTACGAATATTAAAGAAAAGGAGCAAAAACGAAGAAAAAAACCAAAAACGAGCACGAGAAATGGAAAGAGCACGAGAAAATCGAGTTGACGGTGCATTCATATTTTATTGGGCCGACCCGACACCATTTAAATGGGTCGGACCGACCCATTAATACAACACAGCCCAGCAGCTCAGGCCCAACAGCCTTAAAAAATATACGAAGCCCAGCACAAGAATAGGCCCACAAGCCCAAGATTGCATTATCTATCCATTTATACAATATAGATTGGATCTGACGTTTTATCTATTCTAGTCAAATTTTTGTTTTAGTCTTTTTTATATACACAGTAAGTAGATCTTTACATTGGCATTTTTTCTTTTGGTTTTCTTTTCATATGTTCTTATCATTGTAGGTAGAGTAGAATAAGTTTTATTTTTTTGGTTTTGTTCTCTTCTTATTTACTATAAAATTCGCAGCTTCCTATTCTCACTATATATTCGATTAGCTTAATATAAAGTTTAGTTTCAATTCATTCATATGATTTCGTTAGTGGTATCGACGACTCTAATATTTTTCATTCAGATTTGGTATTTGTTGAAATGATGTTTGTGATGTAGGCTTCTATAATATAGTTATATTTTTTTGTTGTTGAAGTTTTTGAATCAGTTAAGATTTTCGAAGGTGGATTTAGGATCTATAGTTTGTAGATTATTGTTTCAACTATGAGATTTTCTCAGTCTGGTAATCGGTCAAGCTTTTCTTTATTTTGCTTATTTCCTTTTTACTATTTTGCTTAATCGCTTGACTTATTAGTTAGTATCAGTTTTTGTTTAAACTCCTCTTATGGTCAGTAGTTTGTTAAATAGGTAATAAACTAGCCTTAATTTAGTTTACTACAAAAGCCAAAAATATGAAAGTAATAGATTTGAAAAATACAGGGAGCAAAGGTCCGGACATACAATCCCTTTCTTTGAATGCAATAAGTGTTACCAATGTGCAATCCCTTTCTTTGAATGCAATAAGTGTTACCAATGTGCTTTAATAGATGTCATGTTTCCATTCACCTTTAGTCATTAATAAAGGTTAGTTTAGACTTCATAAAAATGTTTGTGCTAATTAGCTTATTTAGAATCCTATTAATTAGTTCTTATTTTTTAGTTAAAAAAACATTTTCTAAGAATTGTTAATACAAATTAGTTTTTATAAAATTTTAAAATATCGTTTAGCTTTATTTATCGTTAACCGTTTTATGTTTTTTTTTTGGTATCTCGGCGTATTCGATTCATCTTTTGGCGAGAAGTTTTATTGGTCTTTTAGCTAAATTAGTATTTAAAGTTTAAAACTCGATTTGTTTTTGTCTTGGTAGTTAGTTGATAAAATTGACAACTTTATCCGCTAATTAGTTCGATAAAAACTTTGAATGTAATAGACTTTAATTATAATTTAGTTATTAGATCGGGTGTTTAATTTTTCATCTCTGGTTATTCGCTCGGGTTTGCTTCTCTATCTCTTTCCTTGTCATTATTTAAATTGCTTTTATATGATTATCATTTTTGCCTTGTTCTTGTTTAGCTTTAATGTCATCATTCGAGTAGTTTGCAATGGTTGTTTAGTTTAGCATCTTTGTTTCCACTAGTATCAATTTAGATCCCTTTAGCATAATGTTATTAATATAATTATTACTTTTATCGTTTTATATTTTGTTAGTAATATTAATAGTTTTAAATATCAAACTCAAATTTTTTTTTATTCGAGCATCAAACTTGAGACATAAACGCGAATTTCCATTCACATTTCGCCGGAACTACGATAACCTTTCGGGTGTACGAAAACGACTTAATCACAAGTCATAAGTCCAAAATGAGATCTAAATTATGTCTAGACCTAAAAATCAATCATAGATCCATGTTTACTCATATATAGTTCACGGCTATATTTTTAGATCTTGGTATTTCCAAGATGTCACTTTAACTAGTTTTTAAGTCTTGTAAATATTTACAAAAAAAAACACATCATGATTATCTAGGTTACATGCATGTTCCCAAGGCTACTATTATTCCAAGAAACAATGTATAGCCCACGGCTATATTGTTTTCTCCCAATATTCCCATAAGATCTATAAGCTTATTTCATGTTTATCATGTTAAGTTAACACTTATTACTAGATCTAGGTTGTATAATAACATGCATGTACATCTAACCCATTTAGGGTCATATATAACCCACGACTACAAATATTCACATAAGTTACTTTGAGGATTTTTAATATTCCATTTAACATGTTACATTTCATATTCCACTATTCAAAACTTAGAAAACCGATCATATGGTCTCCACTTAATTTAGCCGTGACCTTTAAGGTCATGGTTTTCTTGATCTTTAAGTTGCACAAGTTCATTTCATGAGATCTATGGTTATTAGCTAACTAAAGTCCCATAAAACAAGATTTGTAACTCATGCAATGTCTAGATTTATAAAAGGTTTCATATGGTTTTTAAATCAAGTTTAAACATAACATATAAGTCATAAGTTTCTTATTAAAAGATTTTTAAATCATGAACATGATTTGCATAAATATGTCGTGACCTATAAGGGTCATAGCTTTATCAAATCTTGATTTTAACTTGTTATTTACTTGTGTTTATATGTGTATGATGATGCATGCATGAAATAATGAAAGAATATGATGTGTATACCTTTCTTGCCTAAATGTTATCAAGGAAGATCTATATGCACTAGGAGATTAGAGATCTAATCTAGTTGATGAAGAAAATCCTAAACATAAGCCAAGCCGTGGCCTATAGATTCAGCTAGGGCTTGGTATAATACTTCCAAAGATGATGATAATGCTACCAATCGTTTTTTATTACTATGGGACAAAGATCTAGTAGATTTAGTGAACAAACTTGGATTTTTGTTGGCTTATAGCCGAATTGTTTGGAAGATAAAGATGAAGAGAGAAGTGAGATTAGCTCGGATGAGAGAATGTGAAGAGTGAGAGAAGGAAGATTTCGGCTAAAAAGAGGAGAGAGAGAAGGCAAGGCAAAGTGGGATTACCTAGGTAGGAACATTTGTGCCAAGTGTTGACACTTGTGTTTCCAAAGCATCCCTTCATCTTCCACATACACCTTGGTAAGGCATATTATGCCAAGTGTCACCTCTTGCCTTTCCAAGGCAACTCTTCTCCTTCCACCTAAGGTGGGGTGCCGTGTTAGGCTAAAAAAAGGAGGGTGGGCTTGTGTTGGGCCTATGTTGGGCTAAAGCATAAAGAACACATAACCTTGGGCTAGTCTAAGAAAGTTTAGGGATACCTAAACTATGCATACACACATATACGGCCACATACACATGGTGTAGCATATTTTTCAAATTTTTGTTAAGTGTTAAATATTTCCAATATTAAGTATACATCTTACTACTTGTTATCCCTAGTTTTATGTACAAGGTTCACATTATGAGTCTTATTTCAACAAGTGTGTATGTACAAGTATATGTACATGTTAGACAAGTTCACACATGACCCATAGAAATATAACACATGAGTTTGTGTTCTAGGATTATTGGGTGAAAATCTATTACATAAAATCATGGTAAAATCATGGATTTTACAGCACCACCCCGTTATTTTAGCTTTGTCCTCAAAGCTACTAAAAACTTATTTATCTTTTGAGTAAGAGATGTTCTAAGTACATGATTCATTTCAGGTTCTCTCTCAGGTACGGATGGCGGCATGAACGCGAAGTGGTCTATACCTAGGTTACTTCTATACGTCTGATTTGGCATTAATGGAAATTTCTGTCATTACAGGTGAACAGAAGAGAATGCAGAGATATTTTTATCCAGATTGTACTATTCATCCGATTGAGCAGTAGAAGAGATTACTGCTGTGGTCGGATAGGGGAAGTGCAAAGAGATCTTTTTCCGAATCGCACTATACATCCGATTGAGCAGTAAAGGAGACTGCTGCTGTGGATGGGTAGGCGAGGAATGCAAATAAATCTTGATCTGGATCGCACTATACATCCGATTGAGCAGTAAAGGAGAATACTGTTGTGGATGGGTAGGCGAGGAATGCAAAGAGATCTTGATCTGGATCGCACTATACATCCGATTGAGCAGTAAAGGAGACTGCTGCTGTGGATGGGTTGGCGAGGAATGCAAAGAGATCTTTATTCGGATCGCACTATACATCCGATTGAGTAGTAAAGGAGACTACTGCTATGGATGGATAGGCGCGGGCTTCTCAATGGGTGTCGTAGTCATACCTTTCCCGGATCTGGGAGAGGACCATTGGCGTTGTGGATTTGGTTAGGAGGACAAATCCATTGCAAATGGTTTCTAATATGAGGAGGACACGCCAACATATTTCATACGCTGGGGAATCTGGGGATGAACTATTTCTACATCCTTTTCATGGGTGAGATACAAATTATATCTCCATACCCGCGGATGAAAAATTGGGGGTTGAAGGTAAAACAAACATGTTTAACTTTAACCCCTCCTATATTAACATCTTTAAGAAAAGACTTACAATCTTTACCTTAAGTCAGCGGGACACAAACATTAGTTAATGGTACTAAAGTTTCTAACCAACAAAGAGGTTAAGATTGTTGTTGATGGCATTTGCGTAAGAAGTTGTAAAGAATCTGCTTCCTTTTCCGTGAGGTTGCGTGAGAGGGGCGCAGAAAAGAAGTACCTCAAATGGTGGAAATAAAAGAAGATACCAAGAATAAAGAAGTGCGCGCCTTGCAGGGTGTCGTAACAAGGTTCATACATTCACTATTACTGGTTCAAAATTTGTACAAATTCTAACTTCTAAAGAGAGGAATTCTCATCTCCCAGCGTCTAATGGATGATGGTATTGTCGAACTAATTTGACCCGAAGAGGAAAGAGGAATGTCCAAAAATATAGGACATTCAACATCTCCTTACGGGGGATGTCGAATGTAGCCCTCCAAGGTACACCCATTGTGAGTTGGATGTGCCTTTCAGGTTTAGTCAAGGAAGAAACAAGTTAGGGAAATGGGATATTCTCGGACCAAGTATTCTCTGGCCCATTGGTGCTAGAGATGACACTAAATCTAGTGTTAACTATATCGGGGTTATGGCTCCCCAGTATAATCAAGGTTTCATCTCACTAAGGTACACAAACCCATGTTTGGCTATATAGGATAGTCGCATGATACTTGTTAGTCAATTTGTGCTAATAACGACCTCAAAGCTATCAGGGCTTTCTAGGATCTGATTGATGTAAAACGGCGATTTGAAAGGTTTTAAGGATCAACCTCTAATGATGGTGTTTAACTATCATAACTTTTCCGTCGACTATTCCATAGTATAATAGGAGCCTAGAACTATCGAAGGGATTTCCATTACCTTACTAAATTTAGCAATTGTAGTGCTTTGGTCTACACATGTATCAGACAAGATAGATGTATATCACTGGTTTAGTTAGAACGTACCAGGTCCGATGATGGAGCATGGGTTTGTTGGGGCATTGCCAGCCATGTACACTTGCGAAGGAGTTCCCTTGTCGTCCTTCTTCTGGTTGGCCCTCTTGGGACAATCAGGTCTCACGTGCCCAGGGGTTCAACACTCGTGACATACCACAACTTTCTTTGATCCGCTACTGCTCCCACCAGCGGGGTTTCGGTTTTCCTGCTGCCCACTTCCACTCCCACGTGCATTGGACTTGCCCTTGTTGCTGTTCCCGGGATCAATATTGGGTCGACCTGGGGTAGCAACATTGGTTTGACAATTGCGAGCAAAATGGCCCTGTTGGCCACACTTGTAGCATCCTTGACATTGTCCTCCAGCAACATGATGGTAGTTGCACTTTGAACACTTGGGCTTGGTCCCTGAGTAGTTCTTGGTACGGGTTGTGGGAGTAGTGTCATCTGTTTGCCCAACGTTTTGCTTTTTGGAAGGCTGCTGGTGCTGGCTATGAGAGTTTTTCATCGGATTTCCTCTTGTTGTCTATTTGCCTCTCGGACATATTGCAGGCTCGCTTGTTGATCAGCTCAGTCGGAAATTCCATATCACCTGCAACAGTGGTGGGTCGTGAAGCTAGCACACTGTCATGAATGTTTTCAGAGAGTCCGCTGACATACTTTTCAATCTTGTCACTCCTTAGAGGAAACATTCTGGTGCACATCAAGCTTAACTCTTGAAATCTTTAGTTGTACCAAAGGATATCATTGTTCTTACACTTGAGATCCCACAACTCGACTTCCAACTTCTTCATTTCTCCTCTAGGACAATACTTCTCAGTCATTCTTTCCTTGAGGTTGTCCTAAGTGAGAGTATAAGCAACGTCATGTCCAAGGATGGCGACCACAGAGTTCCACCAGGTAAGGGCACTCTCGAGTAGGGTGCACGTAGCAAACTTAACTCTGTTCTCGTCAGCACAACTACTGATGCGGAAGACTGTCTCTAGTCTCTCAAACCACTGCATCAATTCAACAACTCCTTCTTTCCCTCGGTATTATGAGGGTTTAAATTTTAAGAAGTCGGGGTAAGAGCAACCCCTGTTGAAGTTGTTTCTGTGCATGTTGTGGAGCAGCGGTAACATTATGAGTAGCTTCAGGAAATTTGGTGTTAGCGGTGTTGGAAGTGGTTGCATTATTGGGGTTTGATCGCGTAATTACCATTTGTCTATAATCATACACAAAATGAGATTATTAGCTCAAACGTTAGTACAGTTTTTATATTATTTGCAAGAGATGATTTCATGCGTAAAATTCATGACAAATTTGGATAACCTGTCAGAATTTCATAATATAATACTTTGCACAACAGATATAACATAAGAGAATGATTGCATGCAAATTTCCATAAGGAATTAAACATTCATCGAGCATATCAAATCCGGGACAGAGACTTAGCTAGCCTTGTCCTGGGTAGTGGTACACATAGTCTTAAGTATATCAAATCCCAAAAATACATGCCAGAAAAGAGAGGTACAGCACCAAGATACATCACCAAAAGCTTGAAAAGGAATAAAAGTACGAAGGTCTTATATCATGATAGCAGGGATACAACCCGTAAGCTTGTCATGATGTACAAGAAGTCTGGTACATCTATACTAGTCCTGCCAAGATGGTCCTCTAGATAAAGCTGGTGTTGATGGAGCTGGGGGAGCTGTAGATGCTCTACGGGAACCCTGCAATGTCCAAATCGTTGCTTGGGTCTCTTTGAGCACATGGAATGCTGACATCAAATGGGTCCGGAGTCTATTGGTGGCTCCTCGGAGATGAGTTATCTCTGAAGTAATCCCGTCATGTCGGACGGTGGCAAGATCACAAAAGATGGACAACGATTGCTCCTGAGCAGATAGGGTCGTATGGGTCTGATGCTGAGGACCCTCCATGACTTGAATACGTTGGTGAAGACGACACTTCTCCTCTATGAGCCACTTCAAGGCTTTATCAGTCTTGGCCTGGACATCCTTAGTGGCCTGGGCTTCTCTTCCCATGGTGCGGGAGAAAGTGTCAATACGATCATGGATGACGGCGTGGCCTTGTCGACCGGCTATCACTAGGCTACGGAGGTCCGATATCTCCTTCTCCTAGCGTGCAGCCAGTGCGGCAATCTAAGCCTGAAAGGAGTTTACACGTTTCGCTCCGGAGCCTTCCCCGATCTCATAAGTGTAGACGGGTACGGACCTGGAGGAATAGCCCGATGATAAGAATGGAGGCACGGAAGATGGTACGCTAGGAAGAACCTAGTCCTCCTCCATAGAGGTCGGGGCCAGTATAGCTGATGCGGAGATAGGAAATGGGTCCTCTGGGAGTACAGCGTCGATAGTTGGTTCATCCTCTAAATCCGAGGCTGACAACCATCCATACTGCATCGATCGTGGAGACGAACAAACAACTAGAGTAGGAGCTACTACGGGTATAAGAGTCGAGGATGCAATAGGCGGAGTTATGATGCTCTGAAATAGTATTATTTTAAGTTTAAAGTGAGTATAAGCTTACAAACAAAGAACAATATTATTTTAGTTTACATGTTTTATGAAATATATCATTTTAAACAATTATTATAATGTTTTAAGGTTATAAAGATTAATACTTATATATATACATATACGTATTATCATTTAAGCAGTTCATTCAACAATTCGTAAGTGCAAGGTTTTGGTTAATATTGCCTATATTCTCATTTCAGTATTTTACTATATAGTGTAAAATTTTCAAGCTTAGCACATCTAACATTTTTCATAGCAATATTTCGCTAAACAGTATTAATAATCAAGTTTAGTAAACATATATATATATATATACAATTAGTTCACATAGCATAAAATGCCCTAAGATCTATATGCTTAACTAATACGGTCCCAAAATAAAATCCCAAAAAGATTTTTATAAGTTATAGTCCAGTTTTAAATAAAAGAAAAATCATTTTTATTTTTATTTTATTTAAAAATTTATCTGGTTCTCTATAACTAAATCTCTGATACCATTCTCTGTGACACCCCGGGTAGGGTCAAAATATGTGGAAATATCCACGGAGATGTCACAAGGGTGGATCGATAGCATATAGTCCATAGAGCATAAGATAAAAAGTTAGTCAAATCAGATTACATGTTTATTCAAACAAATAAAAAAAATTGTTTTAAACAAGACAGTAGGTGATTATTTTCGTTTCCCAAATAGAACCCCTGACGAGTCCTATGATGCAGATTTCTAAGATGCTGGAGACCATGCACACACCACGTACTAACTTCATATTCCTGTGCAAAGCATACTAACGGGGTCAACATAAAGTTGGTGAATTTACAGATTTTAACAATTAATTAGTTTGGACATACAATAATCATAGAAGTAATAATGTACAAAGCATTCTTACTAAAATATAAATAACATTTGTTTATTTTTAGAAACTGAAGCTTAACCCCATAGTCCTCAACAGATGAGGACGTAGTGTCTTACAAAAAGACACGCATTCCTGTTCCAACATGGTATACGTCTGTTGTCCCGGCCAAGGCACAGTGAGCATGACTCACCCAGACGGGGATGGTCAATACCTAATAGATCTATTTATAACATTCGGGTGATTTACAACAACTTAACAGTTTCAATAGTAAGCAATCATAATCTAGTTTATACAATCCAGTCATGTCCAATATATGTTTGCATATTTTCTTTCCCAAAAGGGAAAGTTTTATCAAAGTTTAAATGGGGTTGTAAACTCACCTGGGAGTAGGCAATTGCTGTTTAATACGAATATCTAATTAAAGCTCACGCCGAAGTTATGCCTAATCAGATAGTATAGTCTTAATAGATAGTACAAAGAACATATATGTATGCTTATACAGATTTTAGTCAGTTCATTTATGCTGCGGTATTTATCTAAATATCCGTAGTTCAAGTATCATCAATATTCATTTAACTTATCTATATAAGTTTCATTTCTAAGTAAACATAAAATGTTTAACTATTAATATCAGTTAGCATTCGTAATACATGTATTAATAATAACCATTCAACTTACAAATAAGTTTCTTATTTAAGTAAACATATAATGTTCTACTTAAAATATTAGTTTACATTCTCCATTCCTGCATTATAATCATTCATTTATTACTACATTTCTTTATTAAGTAAACATAAAAATTCTACTTAATATTAGTTCACGTTGGTAGTTCATGTATTATAATCACTCATTTAAACTTATTATTAAGTTTCATGTTTTAAGTAAACGTAAGATGTTTTACTTACATATTAGCATTCAATTTATCCAACGTTCATATACATTTTATTTTCGAAAAGTATATGAGTTTATGTTTGAGTAATACATATTCATAATTGTTTATACAATTATTTCCTAAAGTAAATATAAATATTTTATTTTGAAAAATAAATATAATATTTTATTTAACTTTAAAGTTTCCATAAATTATTTTAAGATTTATAAAATAATTTAAACTTTAGAATTTATACCTTAATTCTTATGGTCTAAGTATTTTAATTATGTTTTATTATAATTAAAATAGATTTGAGGGTTAAGGCTTGTTAATGTTTCGGAATATGGCAAAACTAGTCCCTCCATATTTTTAAACAAGTATAACTTTCAGATTTTATATATTTAGTACCTAGGGTTTGTTTAATGTTTCGGCTTATGGCATCTTTAGTCCCCCTAGTATATCTAGGTTTTTTAACTTTACTAGAATTACAAAAACAGCCCCTAGGGCTTCTTTAAGTTTCGGCAATTTACAAGAATAGTCCTTAGGGTTATAAAATGACAAAATAACTTAAAAACTTCCCAAAATGGTCCCTAGGGTTTAATTTGCCACGGATAATATTTAATAAACCCTAGACTTTTGGATATTTACATTTTCAGTCCTTGTGTTTACTAGTTTCTCAAAACAAGTTTCATAAGTTACGGTTTTAGTCCTTAAGTTTTATAAATTGTCATTTTCATTCAAAAAGTTTTTATAAGTTATATTTTATTATAAAAACATTTATTTTAACATTCAAACTTTATATGGGCTCATTAAATGGGCTAAACATCTAATGGGCTATTTTAGTGGGCTTAAATATATCTCAAGTCCACTAATTTATTTAAATGGGCCTTTAAATCATTTATTGGGCTTAAATACATTTTTAAGTCCTTTAATTAGTTAAATGGGCCTAAGTGTAATCGTAAGTTCATTAAGTTACTAGTATTTATTAAATTGGCTTATTGGGTCCATTAAATTTTGGATTAATATTTCATGGGCTTAAATAGTCCATTACCACTACTTTACATTTTATGTAAGTTTTACTTAGGATATTCTTATAAGCTTATTTTTAGTTTATTCATATTTAGTTTTAAATCTAAAATAGAAGAATAAAACTTATACTTGTTTTATGTGATGTTCCAAATTAGATCTATCTATGTACGAATCAAGTAAACAAGTCATAAGTCCAAAATGAGATCTAAATTATATCTATACCTAAAAATCAATCATAGATCCATGTTTACTCATATATAGTTCATGGCTATATTTTTAGATCTTGGTATTTCCAAGATGTCACTTTAACTAGTTTTTAAGTCTTGTAAATATTTACAAAAAAAACACATCATGATTATCTAGGTTACATGTATGTTCCTAAGGCTACTATTATTCCAAGAAACAATGTATAGCCTACGGCTATATTGTTTTCTCCCAATATTCCCATAAGATCTATAATCTTATTTCATGTTTATCATGTTAAGTTAACACTTATTACTAGATCAAGGTTGTATAATAACATGCATGTACATCTAACCCATTTAGGGTCATATATAACCCACGACTACAAATATTCACATAAGTTACTTTGATGATTTTTAATATTCCATTTAACATGTTACATTTCATATTCCATTATTCAAAACTTAGAAAACCGATCATATAGTCTCCACTTAATTTAGCCGTGACCTTTAAGGTCATGGTTTTCTTGATCTTTAAGTTGCACAAGTTCATTTCATGAGATCTATGGTTATTAGCTAACCAAAGTCCCATAAAACAAGATTTGTAACTCATGCAATGTCTAGATTTATAAAAGGTTTCATATGGTTTTTAAATCAAGTTTAAACATAACATATAAGTCATAAGTTTCTTATTAAAAGATTTTTAAATCATGAACATGATTTGCATAAATATGTCGTGACCTATAAGGGTCATAGCTTTATCAAATCTTGATTTTAACATGTTATTTACTTGTGTTTATATGTGTATGATGATGCATGCATGAAAGAATGAAAGAATATGATGTGTATACCTTTCTTGCCTAAATGTTATCAAGGAAGATCTATATGCACTAGGAGATTAGAGATCTAATCTAGTTGATGAAGAAAATCCTAAACATAAGCCAAGTCGTGGCCTATAGATTTGGCTAGGGCTTGGTATAATACTTCCAAAGATGATGATAATGCTACCAATTGATTTGTGATTACTATGGGACAATGATCTAGTATATTTAGTGAACAAACTTGGATTTTTGGTGGCTTATAGCCGAATTGTTTGGAAGAGAAAGATGAAAAGAGAAGTGAGATTAGCTAGGATGAGAGAATGTGAAGAGTGAGAGAAGGAAGATTTCGGCTAAAAAGAGGAGAGAGAGAAGGCAAGGCAAAGTGGGATTACCTAGGTAGGAACATTTGTGCCAAGTGTTGACACTTGTGTTTCCAAAGCATCCCTTCATCTTCCACATACACCTTGGTAAGGCATATTATGCCAAGTGTCACCTCTTGCCTTTCCAAGGCAACTCTTCTCCTTCCACCTAAGGTGGGGTGCCGTGTTAGGCTAAAAAAAGGAGGGTGGGCTTGTATTGGGCCTATGTTAGGCTAAAGCATAAAGAACTCATAACCTTGGGCTAGTCCAAGAAAGTTTAGGGATACCTAAACTATGCATACATACATATACGACCACATACACATGGTGTAGCATATTTTTCAAATTTTTTTTAAGTGTTGAATATTTCCAATATTAAGTATACATCTTACTACTTGTTATCCCTAGTTTTATGTACAAGGTTCACATTATGAATCTTATTTCAACAAGTGTGTATGTACAAGTATATGTACATGTTTGAAAAGTTCACACATGACCCATAGAAATATAACACATGAGTTTGTGTTCTAGGATTATTGGGTGAAAATCTATTACATAAAATCATGGTAAAATCATGGATTTTACATGTAATCAATTCGAAAAGACTGGAATAACGAATTTTATTTTATACTTGGCTAAAATCCATGTATTACAAAGTTAAGGCCACCTATGAACCAAAGGTAGAGGTCAAACCAGCGCTCTCCGCTTGAAGTGCAGGAAAATTTATAATTTAGAAATCGCAAGGATATCAATATACTGGATTTGGCATGGATATTACCATGTCTTCGGAAAGACTATATGAAAAGAGCATAAGGGGTATTTTTCCCATCTCATAGGCTTCTTGATTTTCATGTTTTACTTTGATTATTTATATTTTATGCTGATAAAATAGGTTGCATACTTCTATCTAAAGTTGTAGTTCTTAAAATGAGATATAAAGTGGGACGCAATATGGGTGAAAATGTTAGACATGTGATTTGAAAAGTACATGACTCAATTCCGTTGTAAGATTCATTTGTGAATACATTTGAAACTTACAGTTTATGTCAGTGTGCTTTGCATGTGTCACTTGATCATAGAACTGAATAGCGAAATTTTATTGTACTAAATCAGTCGATCCTTCCTGAAAACTTTATAATAGCTTATTAGCTCTAGCCTCAAATCCGTTATGTGTTGGATTTAGATAAACGTATAACCAGGATGACCTTCAAAACTCTCTTTACGGGAAACCTGATTTCTAAAAATTAAAAAATAAGTACAATGTATGTGTAAAATTTCGATTTTCATACAACATTTCTTCCTGATGACAGCTTAGTAACTTACCATATTTTGCATTTCGTAGATAACCAGATGACTTTCTTTATTACGCGATCCCAAACACCCCCCTTATCTCTAGATAAAATAAGCAATTTCACATCCGATCTGCGTATATGAAAAGGCAAACCCATTAGTAGATTTAATAAGTAGTTTCCCAACATCCTTTATCTCTGGATAAAATAAGTAGTTTTAATCCGATCTGCGTATATGAAAAGGCAAACCCATAAGTAGATTTACTAAGTAGTTTCCCAACACCTGTATAAACTTTTCTGTGATTTTGATGCGAATTAGATGTATATTGTGTATTGGGTAGTGTGATTTTGATGTAGATACCGTCAACCACACTACGTCCACGGTTTGAAAACCTGATCGAACCGATCAGGACCAGATTGGAACGAAAACTGATTTGGTCTAAAGGTTCGGACCAATGACTAGGCTAAAATGTTTGGTCGAGCTCGAGTCAGCCTGGTTTGTTGGTCTGGTTCAGAAAAAAACATACCAATCTGTTGTACGTAAGACATAATCAGACCTGACCGACAGAAGACAATCATATTTCTTTGATGTACAACGTCACACATGTCGCAAGTGGAGGAAACTGGAAACTGAAGAACAGTTTGAGGAGTTCAGATCTAAACAAACCAAAGTTCGGTTTAACTATAACAAACTCTCTGGGTCACCTGCGACAATACCACCAAGATCATCAACTATGATTCATCTCGAGTCTTGGATATGATTCATTTGGAATGAATGGTAACTTTTATGTTACATTTTTTTAATTATAATTTATTTTACTGATTAGGACACTAAGGTGGTTCAAAGATGTTATAACTTAATAAGGTCTTCCATTTTGCTGACATTGAATCCATTTTATACAAATGGATTCAAGCATTGTTATTGACATGTTATTTAGTATGTGTAGGATGAATTGCTACTGGCAACAACATACTCCGGTACGTTTCTTTTGTATCTATCAACCTGATTAACAACACACCAATAAACGTGCAGCGAGTGGGTAAAAGTTTTATAGTTTGTCTAAATTAAGTAAACTTTTGTATTGTAATTGTATTCTTTTGTTTCTGAGTTAAATCCCAGACAAGACAAAGGAAAGCAAAGGAACATCAACAACAGCTTCAAATGCAGAAGATGTATATTAAATATGACACATGTGATGAGCCAAAAAAATAGAATGAGCAAGGTTATTTGTTCATCGACATTCATGGTCTTACTATTAATCCTAAGTTTCATTGGATTGAGATGAAAAAGAATGCATATTAGAAACATGGAACAAAAGCCTTCAAAAAAAGTGCATGCTATATCGGGAAAATGGTGCGGAGTAAGTATATAGATAATGAGCTACTAATCAAACTTCATTGTGATAAAATTGTCATAACAATCTTTGAATGTCAAATTATTTTTATTATTTGTTACTGTTTTCATTTTCTTTGAATTCGTTCTGTTTACTTTGGAATCTGAGGGTAATGAAGTCGGATATGAGAGGGTACAGTCCCTTTGTGCCACAAACTTCTAATGTTGATAGTATTCATTTAAATTCTGCATGAATTTGTTCATTTTGATACACCGCTCAAGTAAAGCTATGATTTATAAATAAAAATGTTACATGTATACATATCCGTTCAACAAGGTTATTAAGTAAAGAAAATAAATATAGATGGGTATGTCAAGTTAGTATACCATCAGGCACACACTAAATCTATTAGAGTTGTGATAATGTAAATTTTTTTAATTAAATATTGACAAGCATCAAAAAGCACCTTGGTTAGGGGGTCGGGGATGATCAAAACATGATGAACATTGTTAGTTCTATAGAGAGAAAGTTAGAGAGAGGTGAAGGAATGTGTGTGTATTGTTCCAAGTGAAACAATACAAAATGACAAAACTTCCACACCCCCATGGAGAGTCATGGGGGGTATTTATAGGCCTAACAAACCTAGACTATCCATCCTTTACATAATAAGTCCATGCGTATAGTAAATGATGTATATCTAGTCCAACTCATGTGAAAGGCGCCAACTTACCAAAAAGTAAGTCTAACAATCTCCCTCCAAGATGGTGACTCACGTGAGTTGGTTACAATGTTTCCTATAAGCAAAAATAAAGAAAAATAATAAGCTTGAATTCCAACATTCCTTGAGACAGTCTTCAGCGACCTTCATTTTCTTGAATACTCAAGCTCTATTTCTTAAGCTTTGTAGAATCTAGTTGAGTTTTACTCCCTCCCAACTAGAAGGACTTTCATTAAACAAGCAATAAATACTCCCTCCCAAACATATCCTACAGAGGAAATCTGTGGGAGGTGATAATGTCATCAACATTTTCTCATAATTTGAAGCAACCCCAGTCTTGATTCTATGATAGATTACCAGAAGTACACACTCTATCCCGAACATGAAGTCAAACTATAGCACAAGAGTCAATTAAGTCCCGGAAATACACATTTCTCCTGACAGGACAGTGATGATAAAAAGTTGCCACATCAAAGTCAATTAAGTCCCGAATGTAGTCAACTTATCCCTTTATGTAGAAATAGTAACACCAAAGTCAAGTGACCCCGCATGTACACATTTCTCCCTCCAGGATGATACCTATTAAGGGAATCATCCTTCATGTGTGTACGTGGTATGCCAACTGGAACCGCTTACTTAGTAACCAATACAATGTGAGAAGATGTCAACAATATCTCTCTAAACAAAAATTTTCTCTTGATCACCCCGAACTGAATCCCCTTATCAATTATGTTGGTTATTGATAGTGACCACTGATGAAGATAACCCGATAATCAAAACTTGAAACTGAAGTTGAATTCCCGAAACTTGAACTTAAGCTTGCTCTATTGTAGAATGAAGAGCGATGTAGAGAAGTCTTAAACGTACCCTATACCAAAATGCGGTATTAAAAAGGTACAACTTCTCTAAAGTACCCTATACCAAAACAGGCGGTATAAGAAAAGGTACTACATCTCTTGAAGAAATCCACAACTACAAGTGCGTGTGACACTGAGAACCGCAACGAAACTCGCAAAAAATGATAGTTATCCATGTCGTCGTCCATCCTCCCCTTGACACTGGAAACTAGATACTTCAAGTCTTATTCATAACCGTATATGCTCGAACAAGTTATCTTAAAAAGTCGTAAGTACTCCTTTAAAGATAAAATAAGAATGCCTTCGAGAAATCTCACTTCAACCTCAAATAAGTAGCATCGAATCATCTTCGTAATCACATAAACCGTAATAGCCGTTAGGAATTTAGGTGAATTTTTGATAAGGATCATTTTAGTGTAATGTATCGTGTTTGTTATGTTTGTTGTGTTTATTGTTCGTGAAGAAGTGTTATGATCGAAAACGGATACCCGGCCTTGAACGTCACTGTTTAAACGGCCCGCCAAAGTAATAAAATCGTGTCACATAAGCCTTTAACTCGACAACAATTTTACCACTTGGTTCTTTCGACATACCCTGCTCAATCCAATAATACCTCGCTTAACCAATAATCCAGAAAAATACCAAATACTAATATCCTATAATACACAAGCCAGTACTCAAACACCTAATTTCGAAATATTCATGTTTAGTTAGGAGATAAACATTCGAAAATAAAGTAGTTTGAGCAACGAAATTCCTTTTGGCTTGTGCTTACGTAAAAATCAAACCAATCAACACCAATGTATAGGTTGCATGTACAACCCATTTAGAAACTTTCGGATGAAGGGCCCACAAAGTAAACAAGCCAATTAGTTATACTAAGGTCCAAGTACTTCTCACATACAGATGAGACTATTACCCGTTCCATAATATTTACTAATATAAGGACAAGTTATTATCAATTTCAACAAGTTGGGTGACATGGTTTTCGGAATTGATGCCACGTAGAACGAGAATAACCACAAGAACCATGGCCCAAAAATGAGTTTCAAGATATGTGATATATATTCTCTCCACCCAATATTTCTCACAGTAACCAAAACATACCAAACTCCCATCTTGTGTTTCTCGTAACATCCGCCCCATTATCTACCTCAAACACATCCGACCACCCTTACTCCATTTTCTCCGTCCCCAACTCACTTCTAAACCGTGTTTACACCACCACCTAAAAGTTAATCACAGCCCCATCTCACCTTACATATCAATCTCAAACCAAATCCCTCAAAATAATAAACTCGTCTCTTCAAACCAAGGAGAGAAATTATTCCGATAAACCATTTAATCAAACTGAACAAACACCATTTTGTCTATGATTTACGAAGCGTCAAGACGATTCGACATGCATGTCTTTAAGATCTCTTGCAAAGTCTCGGGTAGGTTCGATCCAGATTGAGTGTATTGATTTGTTTTGGTCAATGATGGTAATTTGTTAAACGTAAAAAAATCTTGTTACATATTTAAAAAAAATGTTATAACAAATCTGAGATCGAGTTTGACTTGTATTCAGTCTACAAATCGAGTCTAGGTGGTGGGTTTAGGTGACGATGGGATTAGGAATAGATTGAGGAGTTGATTGATGGAGTGATAAGGCTGGTATGTTTAAAGGTTTTGATAAAAAATGGTATGAGTCGGTTTTGAATGTTACTGGTTTGGATTAACAGAAAGAAGTTGTTGTATGTTACTGGTTTTGCATGTTGTGATAAAAGATTGGTTTTGGATTACTGGTTTTGTTAAGAAATGTTGTGTAAGGTATTAACTGATGGTTTTTTGAAAAACATGAGTCCAAATCTGATATGTTATTTTTAACTAATATAAACTCCCATCGTAATGATTTTCATAGAAACCAAACACCCATCGCAATGATGTGTCTCATCGTAATATGCATCAATTGAACAAGTCATCGCAATACAACAAGAACCCATCGCACTAAACACATCATGCCATCGCAGTCAAGTGAGAACCACCCATCGTAATGTCATCGTAACTACCCATCTCGACAAGCCATCTCAAGATACGATCGCAGTGGCCATCGCATGATACGATCGCAACATTGCCATCATAATATGCGAGCCATCGCAGTCAATGCAATAAAAGTAGCCATCGCAGTCAATGCGATCAAGGTAGCCATCGCAGTCAATGCGATCAAAGTAGCCATCGCAGTCAATGCGTTCAAGGTAGCCATCACAGTCAATGCGATCAAAGTAGCCATCGTAAAGAAAACTTCATCGCACTCACCCATCTGAATAGGTTTTTTACCAGCTTTGAAGATACCGAAAAAATGGTTGGACCATATGATTTTGTCTTTTACCTATAAAAAAATAATGATCAAGTTAATGAGAAAAATGACAAACAAATATGCCAGTATACCCAAATTTTGAACAAAAAGATTTAATCACGAGACTAGAACAGATTCAGATAAGAAATTTGTGACTTTAACAGAATCAAAAGATATGATAATAACAAGACATGTTAAATTCTGATAAAGAAATGAATCCAAAAAGTACAAACCGCGAATCTTGATGACACAACACGAACCTGAAAAACACGACACCAACACAAACCACACGGATACAAAACACCCCCGGTTAGCTCTGATACCAATTGACAAGCATCAAAAAGCACCTTGGTTCGGGGGGTCGGGGATGATCAAAGAACATGATGAACATTGTTAGTTCTAGAGAGAGAAAGTTAGAGAGAAAGAGGGGAATGTGTGTGTATTATTCCAAGTGAAACAATACAAAGAAAAAATGACTAAACTTCCACACCCCCATGGAGAGTCATGGGGGGTATTTATAGGCCTAACAAACCTAGACTATCCATCCTTTACATAATAAGTCCCTGCGTATAGTAAATGATGTATATCTAGTCCAACTCACGTGAAAGGCGTCAGCTTACCAAAAAGTAAGTCTAACAAATATATCACAAATAGTCAATCGTCAAGTGACAAAAAATACACAATTATAACGAGAATTAAATCATCTTCCCATTGAGGGCACATGTATATATACTTTTGACGAATTTTTTTCTTAAGGAAATCATATATGATATATCAAGACAATAATAATAACAAATTTTTTTGAGCATCTTTTTTTTCCGATAGAAAGATGATTTAATTCTCGTCACGATTGTATGTTTCGTTTTGCGTAACGATTAACGGTTTGTGAGATATTTAATTTTTAGAAAATAATTTTTTTTAAAGAAAAAATTTAATTTTTTCACATACTATGGTAAGTGACTCATTTGAGTTTGGGATATATGATAAAACTTCGTAGTTAAATTTTTGGTAGCGTATAAATTCGTTACAATTATGTTTGTTTATGAATTTTGATTTGTATTCTATAGATTGTTTGTGGGCCATTTATAATGACAGTTTCGCTTAATAGTTGAAGTATATAGCTACGAGCATGGATAAAATTTAAAGATGGTGTATTGAGAAAAAAATCAGGTTCGTAAATTTCTAAATTTTGACATATTCGACTATCAATGTCATATGAAACTTCCTTTGTTTTTTAGGTTCTTCTCAAAAGAACAAAGAACAAAGATTGTAATTAAGGATTCATTTTATGAGACCAATTGAATTTAAACACGACATTTAAAACCACTACCTTAGTAAGATCAAAAAAATATTTACATTAAAATACAAGAAAAAACACATTTATAAATAACAAAAAAAAACAACCTAAGATATTTTAACAAAAACAATAGATAAAATAGAAGTCATGCCGAATAATCATGCATTAAAAGAATTATACTAAATTTTTTTAAATAAACAACGATATGCTTAAAAAGTACACACAAATGTTTACCTAAAATAAAAATTACAGCAATACAATACAAGTCATCGCGACTAATAATGCATTAAAAGACAACTATATTAAAAAATAAAAATGTAACACAACAATCAAAAGTCATACTCGTCAATCGAATATTCCAAACGAAGTTTTACCAATTAAAAAAAGTTAAACAAAAATAAGAAGTCATACCCGTCCATAGGACGGGTTTTGCCACTAGTATATATATATATATATATATATATATATATATATATATATATATATATATATATATATATATATATATATATATATATATATTCACATATATATATATATATATATATATATATATATATATATATATATATATATATATAT
>JANFOE010001815.1:0-207777 GCA_025667525.1 Glebionis coronaria
GGTTGACCCGATGGTCAAACCCATGACCTAATGAATCGATCGAGTTTGTAGGTGGTTGATCGTGTGACCCGGTGGTCGAACCCGTGATCCGATAATATTGTGTGGAAAAATTAATTTCGAAATCTATATTTGGAAATGTAAAAAATTTTCAACTTTTCAACAACATGCACCCTTTATAATGTACCAGAGGTGTACCCGCGCATAGCTACATAAATTTTTATCGGTAAATAGTCAACGGTATGCTAATTGACCCGGTGGTTGAGCCGATAACCGGGTGACTCGACTGGATTAACCTGGTGACAGTGAATCGGTGACATGACCGAGTTAACTCGATGGTCCGGATGACACGACTGGAGTGACTAGATGAATGTAAGTAAGGTGTTTGTTATTGCGTTTGGTAGGTGATTATTTGCTTATTTCATTTTGAAAACATAGTTAAGTTGTTTTTTGTGTTTGGCAAATAAAAGCAAATAGTTACTTATCTCCATTACGAGGACATTATAACTTTATTTTACAACTGGACCTCATGCTCTAACTTTTAAAAACATAGTTTTGATTTTATCATCAAATTACTAATTTGCCATTTAGTATTCAGTTACCACTAATATTTCGTTTTTAGTATCGTTTTGTCTCGGTATCCAATCGAATTGACTTAACATATCAAGCTTGACTTTATTGTTTTTGGTGGTAAAAAGTTGATTGGTAATCTATGTCTAATTGGCACAAAACATGTAAAAAGTGTAAAATATTATACTATTACTACATAATACGTACTACACTAAAAACATTTAGCAATTACCACAAGAAAAAGCGCAAATTACAAAATTCAAAATACAAAATACAAAACTAAATCTATTTTTATAAAAGTAAAAATTCAAATTTAATAAAGTCTACTTTTGATGAAAGTAAAAAAAAAATACAAATTTTATAAAAATATAGAATCATTCTTTCTAAGACTTAAAAAAATGTAAATGTTAATGTTACTGTAATCAATTATTTTAAAATATGCTACAATCAATGGGTAACAATCCAAATAGAAAAAAAACAAAATGAAAGTTACAGTCTAAAACTATAACAGGCCCAACATTTGCACTAACAGGCCTCTAATTCAACATTTCTATGAAATTTACTACTTATGATATATTCTGACAATCCAAATTAAAGTCAAAAGGCCCATATCTGAAATTTCAAAAGCCCAAACAACTAACTCTATAAAACTAACAGGCCTTTTACTTTGCTGAGGAAATTAATTCGAGTGAAATAACAGATAGAAATCAACTCCAAAGTTTCCTACTTATACTATTATGATGAAAGATAAGCTTTTTTCAAACTGAATTCACTGCTTATAACTGCTACTCATGCCAATCACCAATCTACAATAACGAGCAAGAAGACCAACAACTAATAATCTTGAATCAAAAAGATAAGCTGAGACAGTTAACAATTTATATCACGACTAGCACTAACGTCAGGCAATCTAAGTATACAAGTTCCACAAATATTAATACTACGATTAATCTATAAACAGATTATACTAATAGTTTGAAGAAAATTGAATTTGTGCTTAACCATAAACTCAATGGCCACAGTTGTTGGCGAAGCGGAGCGCTGAGCTCACTTGAAACAAACTCCATCTTCTAATCTGCTAATCGAGAACTAAAAATCTAACATGAATCTTTAAAGCTCCAATCTGCTTAACCCGATATCCTCCAAAATCAAGCTGAAAAGAACAAAGAAAAACAAAACAGGACCGTTAAATCTGAATTCTGTATTCACTGATCTATATCGAATGATTTTTTTACAAGCTAAAACTTCTTGTTTCAACTTAATCAGAAAGTATGCAGATTGAGACTCCTTAACTATAATCTGCTACTGGATCCATGTCATCACAAATTCCAGCATGAGATCGTCTGAACCAGTAATAACCATTCACCAATAATATGCTCAACAATTCCAAACAAAATTTCTAAAGTCGAAATCTCGAATCTACGAACTTTATCGAGAATCACCAAACTACAATTACTTCTACACTATTTGACATTCATAACAAACTTGAAAAGTCTATTCAGAAGCTGCTCATAAGCTTTGTTACACTTATGAGCTTAACGACTCGAAAACGCTTAAAAAATCACACTATTAGAAAAGCTTTTGAAACTTAAAATCAAAACTAAACTCAAACTGATGATACTCAATTAAGTAAACTGATTCTCGGTTAACTATATCAAAACATTCAACCGATTCACTATCTGACTGATTCAATCTAATCAGTAACAGTAACTACGTGAACGAATTTGAAGAGAGAAAAAGATTCCAAAAACTTGAAAGTGAGACAATTAGATATAACGGTAAGAAGAGGGAGATTAAAATGAAATGCTTATTATTTTCATTAATGGTGGAAAAACAATCCGATACAACTGATTAACATAATTCCTAATAGAATCTAACCGAATGATTAATTAAAAATCATAAAGCTTTGAAAGAAAACCTAACTATCTATTACTTACTAACTAACTATGTGTATCTATTCCTAATGCTAACCATCTTGAAGTGAGGGTCTTCATTGGTATTTATAGCCGTCGAAGAGTGGTGGTGTGACGTGTAGCTTCCAATCTCTTGATGCCACGTGTAAAACACGAGGATGAATTTATTAGGGTTCTTCATTCTTCAAATTGGGGATTTCTTCATCACTCTATCTTGATCCAATTAATTTGTATCTTCATGTAGAGGAGGACA
Organism: Glebionis coronaria; assembly: GCA_025667525.1. NCBI lineage: Eukaryota > Viridiplantae > Streptophyta > Magnoliopsida > Asterales > Asteraceae > Glebionis > Glebionis coronaria. The sequence goes on from JANFOE010001815.1 coordinate 2,734, forward strand.
AGAGCATCATTTTTTCTTCTTTGATCTTCGGTTGAATTCTTGTGTATCTTCCTCAAATCGATCTTGTAGGTATATGGTGGGGAGATATAAACCGACTGTGAATTTTTTCTCTCTCTTCGACTGATAAAGATGAAGACGCGTTTGTTTGAGTGGGTGACTTGGTTTGACGAAGTAAATAATGAAAGTTAACAATCTTTTCATTTATTTTGCTTTTGATCCTTTCATTTATCACTCTTTGTCAAATGTGTATAAAAGAGTTATAACTTTTAAGCAACTTTCTTTTTCATCCTTTGTCTTATTCAAAGTTACACTTTAAGTCCTCATTCTTCGAAATAATGACAAGTAAGGTCCTTGAAGCTTGATTTGTCCTTTTCTTCGTGTTTTTGTCAAATAAATCCTTGAAAACGCGTATTTGCTCCAAAATGCATCTTTTTACCTGAAGACACATGAAACACAAAGACCCACGTAATTCTGATATTTTTTTAGTTAAATATAATTTATTTGAATGTGTTTTGAGTGGTTTTTGGATCATTATTGATGAGTGTTTTCACACTTATCAACTCCCCTCCACTTGACCATTGCCATGGCCTCATGCAATGCAGCATTTCGAAGCTCTAGAGTGCACTTTTCTCATAATTTATCCACTTTGTCCATTTTATGATTTAATAAACTATACTATGCTACATGATGAATGACTTTGAATATTTACAATGCAATGCAAAGAAAACAATCTTATTTATATATTTTTAGATTTTTCTTGAAGTGGTTTTGATGGAAATAACTCATAAAGAAATCAATGACTTTGATTAGGGCTTTTGGTACCATGAACACTTATCATCCTCAAGTTTCACTTCCCCATACCAAGCTTAAAAACAAGATCATTGTTTTCCACAAGTGAAAGTGCGTCAACTCATTCATATAGATTAACTATGTTACTCTTATACCCCCACTTATTATGCCTCTAAAACCGGTTATTATCTGAGCAAATTGCTTGAAGGCAAATTTGTGATTATTTAAAGCGTGAAATATAAGAAATGTAAAATCTCAAAATAAGGAAGCACGGTTTTAATCCTAACTAACCATCTTATCCATTACTCGAAAAACCGCCCACAATTAATATAAGTCCGTCTCAAGAATAATAAGTCATTCGCCTCATGTGTAAGATCCTTATGTCATGCATTAATAAGTAGCTACACACTCTCTAAGGAAAGAAAAATAAAACTCACGCAATAATTTATATCCTCCGCCTTTTTGGGACTTTGGATCTTCAATCCCGCAACCCGTCAAAGTAATATTGGATTGAAGCAACTATTAAATCCCCGCAACCCTTGTGAGAGTAATATTGGAATTTAATAGCTACTATAATTAACACTTCACTGCCCCTCTTGGGAGTCTTGTAAAATTATTTTTTTTCGTTTTTTCTTCTTTTTTTTCCTAGCCACTCATTTTTTTTTCATAAGCCGCTCTTATTTTTCTTTATTCCTCACAAAGAAAGTTGAAAAGAATAAAAGGAAAAACACCCGCTAAGTATTAAGCATGACATAAGTCTAGTACACATAAAACGTTCTAACTTAGAATCTTAAGACGTACTTATACCAACCAGAATGATTAGTAAAAAATGCATAAGAGACTACAAACCAATTAAAACCGTTCTTGATTATTTATTAAAATATATACATGCGTTGGCAAGAAAGTAAAGGTTACGAAAGGGGATATAAAAGCCACAATTAATAAAAATGAGGTTTATCTAGCCCTTTACACTTATTTGAAACTCTATCATCTCTTGTTCTCCAGAGTTTAAAATCTCAAATAATGAGACTAGTGGATGCTTAGCCTAATAAACCAATAAAGGTCTACATGGTTAAGGATACTACCTAGAGTAAGCTTGAATAAGCAAACTCGGGTTGAGTCAAAGTATCCATGGCGGGCCTAATATGTCAAAGACATCTAAACTTGTTAAACCATATCCTTTATTATATTTTTTCGTTTTTATATGTTTTGATAAAAAAATAAAAGAAAAAATATATACAATGCAAATGTGTTATGCAAATGAAAAGTGATTGATGCAAAAATTATGAATGCATATTTTTGGTGGCCAAAGTAGATCAAAAATTTGAAAAATGTTTGAAAAATTATTTTCCAAGTTATCATGAAGTCAAAGCAATGATCTAGGTAAGGTCACTTTGATAGAAGTCTCCCCTACACTTGAGATAAACATTGTCCTCAATGTTTAAGAGTATTAGAGTAAACTCCCCTACACTTAAGACATTGCGTACATTGTTTAACTCGAGCTAAGGAAGAGACAACTAAATTGTATCCATTTTAAGCACAAGTGTTTAATATCACGATAGAAAAAACTAATCAAAGTGAACCGGATACACGGGCCTCCTCCAAAAGCTCCAAGCATGAATTGAGAGAGAGCAACCCTTGAAACAAACACCAAAAGACGAAGAAAGGCCACCTCTCCACTTCAAATCTAGTATAACATCCTCTTATTAAACCTAACCTATATAGATCTACTCTATGTTTTCTAACCTAGTTATTCAATTCTTGAGTTTTTTAACCCTAAGTCTCTAGCTCGACTCGGCCCCGAATCAGGTTGTCCTTGGGGAAACCATCATGGAGAATAAAGCATATCCACATTGAAGCTCGTCTCACATGATACACTCAAACTTAGCACGTTGCCATTTACTATAAGATTTACAATATCCGCCTCGATAAATGGAACGGTCCAACGTGTCTCAAGTTTGTCCAACATACGAAATCTCTCATATAATAAGCACCCCAGGATCAAATACACTCGAATAACTCAAAGTAGGTAGCATCACCAAAGTAAGCTCAAACGAGAAGCCCATATCAATCAAAATCACACTCTTAAGTGGAGTATATGAAAACCAAGGTGTCTCAAATATACGGATCCCAGGATCAAAAACCTTTCCTTTCATGGGAAAATAAGGAGATGAACTCGTATCAACCATATAAGATTCCCCCTTAGTGATCAAAGCATCATGAGACAATGAAGGTGTAGGAATCAAAACATTCATAACTATTATGTCCATTTTGGGCTCCTCATCATCATCAAAAGGTGGGTAATCTTCCATAGAAGGCATAGAAAAAAGAGGATCAAGATTAATAGTGTCTTGTGAAGGAGGTGTAGGCTCTATGGTCCTAAAAAGCATGTTCTCACTAAGACGAATCTCCTCTTCCCAATTAGAATCACTATCATCAACCTCAATATCAATATTAGCTAGATAAGCCTCTATGGTAGCATCAATATCCATATGAGAATCCATATAAAGGGTTTTGGGTTCTAAAGTTGCCTTAGGTGAAAAAGGATCAATCTCTAAGAGTATAGGATCTTCATCAATAACCAACTTCAAGGGTGGAAGGGTGGGAATAGAAGGCTGAAACGAAGGTGTATTAATGAGAGAATCACTCAAAGGGATAATATGATCATGAAAATCAATAGGTGCAACCTCAAAAACCGGTGAAGAAATATCAATGAAAGGTTCTGCTTCTATGGAATCATTATTATGGTTTTCATGCAATGCTTCAATCGAGGAGATAAGATTATAACATTGTCCTCGATCACTTCGATAGAAGTCTCCCCTACACTTGAGATAAACATTGTCCTCAATGTTTAAGAGTATTGGAGTAAACTCCCCTACACTTATGACATTGCGTACATTTTTTAACTCGAGCTAAGGAAGAGAGAACTAAAATGTATCCATTTTAAGCACAAGTGTTTAATATCACGATAGCAAAAACTAGTCGAAGTGAACCGGATACACGGGCCTCCTCCAAAAGCTCCAAGCAAGAATTGAGAGAGAGCAACCCTTGAAACAAACACCAAAAGACGAAGAAAGGCCACCCCTCCACTTCAACTCTACTATAACATCCTCTTATTAAACCTAACCTATATAGATCTACTCTACGTTTTCTAACCTAGTTATTCAATGCTTGAGTTTTTTTAACCCTAAGTCTATAGCTCGACTTGGCCCCGAATAAGGTTGTCCTTGGGGAAACCATCATGGAGAATAAAGGATATCCACTTTGAAGCTCGTCTCACATGATACACTCAGACTTAGCACGTTTCCATTTACTATAAGATTTACAATATCCGCCTCGATAAATGGAACAGTCCAATGTGTCTCAAGTTTGTCCAATATACGAAATCTCTCATATAATAAGCACCCCAGGATTAAATACACTCGAACAACTCAAAAGTAGGTAGCATCACCAAAGTAAGCTCAAACGAGAAGCCCATATCAATCTAAATCACACTCTTAAGTGGAGTAGATGAAAACCAAGGTGTCTCAAATATACGGATCCCAGGATCAAAAACCTTTCCCTTCATGGGAAAATAAGAAGATGAACTCGTATCAACCATATCAGATTCCCCCTTAGTGATCAAAGCATCATGAGACAAGGAAGGTGTAGGAATCAAAACATTCATAACTATTATGTCCATGTTGGGCTCCTCATCATCATCAAAAGGTGGGTAATCTTCCATAGAAGGCATAAAAAAAGGAGGATCAAGATTAATAGTGTCTTTGTGAAGGAGGTGTAGGCTCTATGGTCCTAAAAAGCACGTTCTCACTAAGACGAATCTCCTCTTCCTAATTAGAATCACTATCATCAACCTCAATATCAATATTAGCAAGATAAGCCTCTATGGTGGCATCAATATCCATATGAGAATCCATATCAAAGGTTTTGGGTTCTAAAGTTGCCTTAGGTGAAAAAGGATCAATCTCTAAGAGTATAGGATCTTCATCAATAACCAACTTCAAGGGTGGAAGGGTGGGAATAGAAGGCTCAAAAGAAGGTGTATTAATGAGAGAATCACTCAAAGGGCTGATATGATCATGAAAATCAATAGGTGCAACCTCAAAAACCGGTGAAGAAATATCAATGAATGGTTATTCTTCTATGGAATCATCATTATGGTTTTCATTCAATGCTTCAATCGAGGAGAGAAGATTATAAACATTTGATAAAACCTCACGAATATGAACATCTTCCACTTCTTCAATAAGAACAACATCTTCATCCAAATTAGTAATGTCATCTTGACATGAAAAGTCATCAGATGATATATCATAAGATGCCTCACTATAATCACAATCATCATCCTCTATTTGTGGAAAGTATTGCGTAAACTGTTCCTCAATCTCATTATCCCTTTCTTTGAACAATTCATCAAGATCAAAGTCACCAAAACCACTAGTAGTAGCATGAAGGTTAACATGTGATGAAATCTTAATGTGATCATGAAGAGAAGAGGTATCAATACGAAGCTCGTCACATGGTTCATTAGAAACACCCTCAAGCTCTTTTTGGATTAGGATAAGGTTCTCGACAGTAGAAGAGGTTAGTTCATCCAAATCGGTGTTTGTATTAGTGCTAAGAGGCTCGTCTCCCATGGTTAAAGAGTTGTTGGGTTCCATGTGAGGTAAAGGTGATGAAGGTGTGTCATCATTAAGTGTCATACAAATCGGAGGTCCCTCATCATCGTCATATAAGCATTGATTAATAATACGAGCACGAGTAGCAAAATATTGTTCTTCTTCCTCGATTGTAACAATCTTAAAGAGTAAATCATTTAAATATTTTGTGAGGCGACAAGAAAATTTCCTCAACGATTCACGATGCATATCACCAAATTCCTTGTCATTATATTGCCAAGACTTAATTTCCTCTTCCTCATTAGACTTAATTTTTTCCTTTAACCGCCGATACGTGTCTTTCATTTCCTCGAGGCTTATGTCTTCCATACTATCAAGCATCTTATAAACATCATCGTTCGACTTGTTTATTGTCTCAAGTAAAGAATGAAACTCATTGACAACATTAGGGGCATAGGATGGCGGATCCCTCGGTCTACAATCATAACCATAATGGGGAGATTTTCCACAAAACTCACATGAATAAGTCGAAGAATATGGTGGAGGTGGATTTCCATAATTAGGTGGATTATAGGTTTGAAAAGAGTCTTGATTATGAAAGTTCTCATGATTATAACCTTGAAAATTTCCTCCATTTTGAAAACCCTCATAATGTGTAAATCCTTGATTTTGAAAAGTATCTTGATTATAGAATGGAAAATTTTCATCATTTTTAAAGCCTTCATTGTTTGAAAATCCTTGGTTTTGGTATGGCTCATTAAAGGTTTGATCATGAAATGATGGTGGAGATTGTGATGAAAAACCGGAATATCCCATATAGTCATTACAAGTGTAGTCCATTTGAATGTTAGGTCGAAAATTAGGGTTCTCGGTTCCATTATAAGCATATCCCTCCCCATAATAACCATTGTTTTGATCACATAAATAAGTATCATGTGGTCCACCATAATTCGAACAAGGCGAATAATTAGCGTTGGCGGATCGTTGTTGCAAAATCTCCAACATGGAACGAGTATCCATGTGTAATGTTGGGTCCACTAGATATGGATCTTGTAGCCTGTTAAGGATGGTGAACGACTTCTGTAATCACAAGTCTATTCACAGAGAGACTCTAGATGAATCACACAGTATAAGTGCGGAATACAAATACTATGAACAAGAAGAAACAGAATAACTATAATGACTTGATCCTTACTAAGGATTTCTAATATAAATATAAACTAGAATAATGTTTGATGAAGGTGTGTCTAACCCTTCTTCCAATGGTTCCTTTTATACTACAAGGAAACCCTAATACATCATTAAACCATTCTGATATGCATATCCTTTCCTAACATATCTCATGCATATCCTAACAAACTACTCAAAATAATAATGTTTGACTTTCTAAAGACCAGGAGCACGTGTTGCTCCTACTACTAGGACCAGGACGAACTACATACCTCCTAGCATACCTATTACAAATAACTATTACAGAGGTCCTAACAATCCTCCCTTAAACTTGAATTTGACTTGTTGAGTTCAAGTTTCCAGGTAGATCTTGCAAAACAGCTTGAGGATTGGAACAGCAAAACAAACAGCATCATCATAACCATCAGCATGAACAACATAAAGACCGCTGCAACAAGTAACACCTAAAAGCTTCTTAAAAGCTTGAAACACATCTGCACCTTGTTGAATCTTCACAGTAACATGAGCAGATTTTATGAGCCTTTACCAAGTAGCTGCTCGCTCTTGGGATAGCTAGTCTTTGTGGTGGAATAAGCATCACCCTAGGAGACCAGAACCCAGCCCAACTCTTAGAATGTGAATAAATGGTGAGTGGGGGTAATCTAATGATTTTGGGCAAATCATCACAGACGTTAACGGATTTGATTAGTCTTTACCAGAAGCCGTACTCTTTCGGACTCGCCAACTCTTAGCAATGAAGCATCGGTGAGCTGAAAACCCTATAGCTTTGAGCAAGCTATTATAGCTATCAACGGATTTGATATAGATCTTTACCAAGAGTCGTACCCCCTTAGACTAGCCACTTTTCAGTCTAGGACCAAGGCAAGTGAGAACCTTCCAGTTTTGGGTAACCTGGAAACCATCAACGGATTTGATAATCACACCAGATCCGTACCCTCATGGTGAATCAACTCTTTCTTGTCTATTAAACATGGTGAGTTGAGCACCATTTGTTGTGTGGACTAGGTCCAACACCAGAAGTACCTCTCAAAAACAACCCAAGTGTGAAACAATCAAGTGAAAACCAATGTCATGATGGAAAAGTATAAGCAGATATTGTAGTATGTACAAGATTGAAATTACATCACATGTTTAAAGTATAAGAAGATATTATATGAAAAGAATAGTTTTTTTTTAAACTATAATGTGAGGCACCAATCACTGTACACATTGGTGAAAAGAATGTTAGTATAACACAAGAATAGAAGAACCATACCAATCACCTACCAGAAGCTGCAAGCTTGTCTGCATGTAACCGGGCTTGAATACCTTCAACCAAGGTAGTGGACATGGTAGACTCATTCCCAGAAGGAGCATTGGATACCTGCATATGACATTACAGCATAGCTTCCATGGTAGCAATCGGCAATGGATACTACATATCCGTAAGCATAAACACCACAACACCAGTCTCAAGCTCTAACACATGAACACCACAACCAACATACAGTTTCCACCTCTTGATCACCCATCGAGGTTGATCCTTCCATACACCAGCATGGGGAGAATCAAGAGGGGAATCCAACATCAGCTTCAAATCACCCTAGATAGTCAATCTAGGCCAGTTGGGCAACTCACTCGGAGATTGAGGAATCTCAGCATCCACCAAACCATATAACAACATAAGATCACGACGCTCCACCCATGTCAAAATGTTTTTCAGTCCCCGAGACATAGCGAGCATAACCATCACTGGTCGTAATCTTATGAGTAAAAGTACCACGAACAATAGGGGATGGCCGAACTTCCAAGCCACAATCCAACCCTTACCCATGTGCAACTCTGTCTCACTATCTGAAGCAGCATCAATGAGATTTGCAGGATCTCGTTTCTCAAACGGGACAGACTTTCCACGATGAGCCTTCTTCTTCCTAATAGAACGACGAGGTGAAGGGACACTAGAAGAAGATTCAACCTTGACCTTTCCAGCAGCAGTAGCATCAGCAGTAGTGGACTCAAAGTCCTTACCAACCATAGGATCAGATTTTGCTGCACCAGCAGATGAGGTAGGAAGTGGTTTAGTCACCGGTGTTGAGGTGGGTTGCACAGCAGGAGTAGCAGGGGTGGGAGTAGCAGCAGGTGTGGTAGTAGCTTCATTGGTGGTGGTAGTATGAACCTAAGAGTGAGTGGGATGAACAGTCGAAGTGGTGGTAGTAGGAACAGCCGTAGAAGTAGCACCAACAGATGGAACACCAGAAGTATCCTTGGAAACACCAGACGAAGAAGTGTGAGCAACAGCAGGCTGAGAAGTGTGAACAACACTTGGAGGTGGGCGATAAATAAAGCGTTCAAGAACCGGGATGTTTTGACGCTTGATCATCCTTGTGTACAGATCCTTAAGCTCATCAAAGGACAACCCCCTCACCCGTTCCCATGTCCATCCAGTGTGAAAGTAAGCAGCCGATTGATTCTTAACATATTGATGTATCAACTTCGTCTCCTCAGTTCTCGACATAGGTCTTTTACGGCGCTTTTCACGAAGCTGGGCAGCCAGAGACAACTGTTGTTTACACATCAAAGCCATTGCCCATGGAATACAATTGTCTTGATTGACATCAGCACCCAACAAATCTGTGAACTGCGAGTAGTCAGAAGTAAGAATGGTAAGCACCCTCATCCAGTCATTGTCATCCCATTGCATGGCATCATGTCTCAACTGCTCACGCCTTTGCTGTTGAAGCGCTTCATCCTCAGCCCTAGCTTGTTGATCAATCTTCTCTTGTAGTCGCTGAGCAGCCTCTTCTCCCAACCTGTCTTCCTCTAGTTGTCTGTGAGTACGCTTCCTTGGAGGAGAAGGTGCATCAGTCATAGGGGCTTTGCCCTTGGGATCATGAGAAGAACCAACAGAAGGACCAGTAGAAGCATCCATTGGCTTTGGATCAACAGACTTAGGAATGGATGAAGGACTAGGAGGAGCAGGCAAATCATTACTCGGCTTATCAGCAAAGGCAGCCCTGGCCAAAATAGTTAGCCCATCCTCCGCAACATCCTCATTAGAATCAGAAAGCACAACTCTCTTCTTTTGGCGCCTCAGTTGCGTCTCCAATACTTTAATCCTGTCTGCCAACGGAAGCACGAAGTCCCGTGTGAGCTTACGATGCTGATTAAGATCATCTTCCAAAGATACAACCCTCACATAATACCTGTGCATAAGAGCTAGCAAAGAAGTTAGTGTAACAGGTTCCTCCGCTTCCCCACCAAGAGGACTTGGGTTGGGGAATGCATCATTGGGACCAAAATCAACAGATGGGTCATCTGTGACAATACGTCAATTTATGGTTTATATTTTATTCTCAAATATTATTTAAAAATATTATTTTAATGTTATATTATGAACTCACTTGTTTTTGGGAAGAAATTTGGATTTACGTCTTGAAGTAGCATCGACTACGTTTAAACCGGAGGATTCTACGTTACGTGATTACGTTTACATACACCATTTTGGTGACAGTCCAACATTTCAGGAAATAAATTTATCCGAGAATATTATTTTGGGATTTTAAATTTGTGTTGGTTCATAAACTCACAAATTTACGAGAAGAGATTAGGACTTACGATTATAATTTAACGTCCTTTACGACTAATCCAGAAACCCTAGGTTTACGTATTTACGTTGAACTCCGTTTTTGATGAGACAATTTTTATTAGATTCGTTTTGTGCCGTTGATTCATAATTTATAAAAACATTTTTCATAAAACGACCCGAGGGCACGCAAATCGAGGAAACTAGAATCAAGGAATACTCGTAATTAAATGGGGATGAGACAAAACAAGTTTTGCCCCACCCCCACTCATGGGATGGAAAGACTTGTCCAACACACTTGAGGTGTGTCAACATTTTATAAAGAGACTAGGACACTTGTCCATCTCTTGTTACAAAACCAGTTCCAACTTAAAACAAGCTAAACTTAAACCATTTTTCATAATTCAACATGCAAACCACCAAAACTCTCTCTCTTGGCTCCTTATTTCCGTCCCAAACTTATCCAAAACAACCCCCATATGATCTTGATTCAACCATAAATCATATGTTATTTACACATATGATGAAAACCTTTTGAAGCTCTATTGATTGGTGGTGATATTAACATCGAAAAAGGAGTTTCCATGGAGTTCCTAGGCTGATTTTCAAGAATATAATCATCCATTTGAAGGACCCAAGAAGACCATTTGTCAAATTGAAGGTTTGGTAACAAGGAACCAAATCTTGTTCATCAAAAACTCATCATTTCATCACTTTGGTGGTATAAGGATTATTCTTCCTATCATCTTGTTATTTTGATTATGTAATCATGTATTTTCTTTCTTATTGTATATGTATATGATGAATATATGATGATAAAAATATTATGTGGGGATTTGGTGTTGATAGATTTGATAAACATGGGTAAAAAGATAGAAAAACCACATGTAAAAATGGTTAAATCTTACTTAATAAGATGGCTGTATAAAACAGTAAAGAATCTTATGATAAACTGATAAAATGGCTTGGATAAATTAATATACAGTAAGCTATGAGTCTTGTACATATGTGAGAGTTGTCCATACAATGGAATCATTTTAATGAGTGAGATATGATCAAAACAAGTTTAGAGTGCAAATCTGACTACACTGTTTTGGACAAATTTATTAAAATATTTAGAAGTTGATTCATCAGTAGCTATAAAGGAATAAACTGAAGCACATATCATGTAGATTCTGTGATAAAAATTTGAGGTCCTATCTCCATATATAACTCTAGATATGGACATTTTAGTGAACTTAAAATTTAGGACTGATTTTGTGAAATTAAAGTTTAATATTATTATATAAGCACTCAAATAAATATAGTATAAAATGTGAATTAAAACCCACTAACTTATATATTACATTTATATAAATATGTATAAGGATAAATAAATGGACATTTTATAAAAATGGTAGTTTGGTAAGTTTTATAAGTTATAAAAACTATAAACATGATTTTTACATCTTTTTGGTTAAAACCGAAAGATTAACGTTTTTGTTAAATAAAACTTAGACGGTTGGACCCGTCTAATGTAAACTTTTATAAACTCACATACTGATGTATAAACATATATAACAAGTAAAAACCGATAAAACCCGAGCTTTACAACATATAGACATTAACGGGCCAAAGTAGCCTTATTGGACTATAAACCCGACTAGTTAGTAAAACACTTATAAACTTACTTATTGGGCTTAACCCATTTGGGCCCAACATGTAAAGTTTAATACTGATAATAAAAGTATAATTGGGCTAATATAATATGTTGGGCTTGTAATGGGCCCATTGGGCCTCAAAATGTAAACAAGTTGAACTAGTGTAACTAGTCTTTAAAATTACCAATACATAACACTAAAATAAGTAAATGAGAATGTATAAACCCGCTTGATCATCATCATATATATAAAATCATCATACATATACATAGCTATTATTTTTATGAAGTCATTGGCACAAGTCTAAGACGAGTATTATTTGTCTAGGTTTCCGTGATTGAAGCACGTACCGTACATCCGAATTGCCGATAACCCGCTTTCCCATATCAACGTGAGTTCATAGCCTAGCACTCTTTTAAATGTTTTTATGAAATGTTTTATAAACCCGCGAGGGAGTTAACATGTTAGTTTTTATAAAATAGGACACTAGTTGTCCCGATTGTCTGTTTATTGATTTGGACCCAAATGATTGTATGACCCGATGAATGATTAAATGACCCGATAGATGAGATAAAATGGATTATTAAAGTTAGGTTATGTCACTAAAAGTCCCATTAGCATGAATTGGGAACTACCGGGATTTGGTAGACGCTTATGCATATAATAGTACTATTTGGGGACGATCACCCCAGTTCGCGCCTTGACGGTTGATCCCCGTCGTGCCACATTGATTGGTAAGTGAATTTATGTATGAGAAGATTTATATAAGCGTGATTATTGTGACGACACGCTAACTTAGATGGGCAAATTGAGTTTCGGGCTAGCTACCCGTTGTTTGTTGTAGTAAGGTAACAATGTCATGCGGCTTGTAATAATCCAAATAACAAAAATATTGATATACGCATTGAATTACGATGTATTGCCTGACTAACAATACGGGATCTTATTACTGATGTTATGTTTGTGTTTTGGTTTTATATAACCATATTCATATAACGGTTTTTATTTAATCTATATAACGTTATAAAACGTATTGTATGATGTTTTTACGACAATGGTTCGTATAATGATTTTGAAGGCAAACGCCTATATTATGATTTTTGATAAGGATTTGTATAAAATGACTTTGGATATTTTATGGCCTACTACAAAGATTTGTACAAAATGATTTTCGGTAATAAATATATACCGCTGATATATTAATGGTTTTCATTAAACTCTATGAATTCACTCGGCGTTTTCAATGACCTTTTCTTTTAACAGGTTTTATCTCAGGTACTTGAAGGTAATTCTCGGGAAGACAACAAGAATTCATGGCCCGCACTTAAATAACAATTTCCATTCAAATCTTTTGTAAAACTGTATGAAATGACTATGACTTGGGACCTATGTAAATTTGATAATTATGAATGGAAATGATTTATTATTAAACGACGCGATTTTTAAGCGTTGTCTATGATGTGAGTAATGTGCTATCCCGTAACACCGAGGAGTCTTCCGCTGTATTGAATTGTATAAATTTGGAGGTGTTACAGTTTGGTACCAGAGCTCTCGTTATAGAGAACGAAAGATTTTTAAAACCAAGGTTTTGAATAAAACATTTCAAAATCTTTTAACTATAAACATTTTTCTAAAAATGTCTAAAAATCTTTTGACTATAACGGTGCCGAAGAATTCCCGAGTTACCGATAAGGCCAGACTGAGAAGTGTTATTTTAATATATATATAACTTGGATTATATATATATATATATATGATGTAATTTGATTACATGATTGTTTGATGATTATTTTAATATTTATACGAGGTATTTATACGACGTAGATTGTCACAAGGAACCCTAAATCCCCTAGTAAATCAATCGAAGTTATTCCCGTAGGAATTCTAGTTATTCTAGATCTAAACCAAGTTGTGGATATTTATGATCCTAACAAAATGGTTGATACTCGTAGAAATGTAGATATTAGTTGATTGTGATATTGAAGAAGAATTGGCGAGATTAAAACTGATATCGATGTCATGACGATCTTTCCTTATATAGTGGAGTTTAACAAAACGTTACCACCTGGAAAGGTGTCATCTGATTTGTTGTCACCCAATTCTTAAATTTGAAATCGAAAGGGTGAATGTTGCACTTGAGGCTGTCATTGGAACCATTACCCAAAAGCCTCATGCCACTAGTACCTTTCCGAGAAGTCTAATTGAATGTGTGAGTCATTTCATACTAGTGACTCATTTGATAATTGTTGTTGTAAGAGCTACAGGATTGGAAATCAAGTGTTGATTATATCGAGCTTTTATTTCCCTTTTAAGGTTTATGAATAAGGTTGAAAGTATTGGAGAATGAGGTAGGATATTGCATTGAGTATGATTTGGTTGAAACTTGAATAAAGTAAAATTTAACTCGTATGGAATAAGAAATTGTTAAGAGGAAGTCATTAAGTTCTGTGATTGAATTATTAGGTTTTAAATGATTGTTAGTTTGTGTTAAGGGTTGTTCCTAGGCCATTGTCCACTAACGAGGATGCCTAGTGTCCAAGAAATAAATTGAAGAAATCTTCTTCTGAATTGGGACCGATGGATCTTTCGGGACAAGTGGAACCCCCATGACTCTTGTAGATTAGTATTCATTGTGGTATCTTTTAAAAATAATCCCTAACTTAACTGAGACATCAGTTGGTAGGATGAGTTCTTGGAATTGTATGACATAGTGACACGTAATGTGTTACAGTACAATTTTGACTTGTTTGTGATTAATGAAAAGACTACCTTTGATTGGTAAATTCTACATGTATCGATGTTATCTATCTTTTATTGCTTCATCCTAATGCTCGCATTAGTAATGCAACCATTGAACAAGTACTCATCTCGAATTGAGTTACGTTGTGAATTATTCTTTTTGAGTGCCATCGAGGTCATGAACCTCATGATTATTTGGCTAAGCTCATTTCCTATTAGATTGTAGTTAGTTCTTGGTGAACAAATTTTCATCACTCCTTTGCAGATCACTAATTGTTTTTATTAGTTAAAACAGTATCCTTTGAGAAAATTTAATTTTCATCACTATATGGATTATTTAAAGTGAGACTTATAAATAATCATTATTGAAATAAAGTTGATTATGAAATACCTTGGAAAACTTAATTGTTTTCATAACAAAGAAAATCTTTGTAAATTTATTTTTGATTCTTATTTAAGAATTAAGAAAGAAAATGTTTTTATTATAAACATGATGATAAAATTTTGACGAACTGAGTATTGCATCGTTAATCTTGAAATTGTATATAGTTGCGCGCCTACATACAATTTGGAATGGACCATGCAAGGCTGATTGGTAGTCACCATAAAACTAATGAATAAACACTACATTTTCTTTGAAGATTGTGAAAGAAAATTTTTTATGAGATCTGCAAGAAGTGAAAAATAGGGACATAGTGTTAGGGACACCTACATATGTGCCTGTATCATCTATTCTTCTGAGTCGAATTTACTCATCTGTGGAAATTGTCTTATTCGACAATTGACAATTCTTTCTTGTCCAATTCTCCCGTGACGAGATTCTTAGGAAAAGTATCTGATTACCGAGTGTTGATACCCGACTGGATGTATCGATGTTCCTATCATTTCTTTTGATCAGATTTCATATTTGAATGACCTGGGTAACGATCCGAGGAGCTTTCGAATGCGTACTCAAATTATGAAAACATGGGATATATTCATATTCGTTAAATGTTTTCGTCTTTATCTGATCTGAAATTCTCACGCGTAGATTATGCGTTGACCTTACTCTTTTAATGGTAGTTGTGCCTCCGTATATCCTTGAATTTGTGAAGGATTATGAGTTATTATTAGTCTTTTGAGAAGTTCACATCTTATCAACGGTAATGAAACTGGAAAGTTGATAGTGCCAGTAGAATGAATTGATTGATTATGACATGACGACATTGTCTTAATTGATGGGAACTCGAGTAGAATTCCCCTAAAAGATAAGATGTTGATTATCAAAAGTTATTTAAATAATTCTTGATGAATGACCATATCCTGCATTTAGACTTGAAATTATACCATGAATGGTTGTGAATTAGTCATAGATATTATAATCTAGAAAGAACTTAAAGTAAATGTATAAAAAGATGTTCATGTTATTTGAAACTTTAGGAGGTAATTACTGATGAAATATCTAGACCTTCGCCATTAAGGCAAGTTGAAATTGGTATTGATTATATTCCCGGTGCTGCACCTGTGGCGTGTGCACTGGACTTTAGCACCATCTGAATCGAAAATGTTACCGTATAACTGAGGGAGTTGTCGGAGAAAGCTTTTATTCTACCGAGCTCGTCATTATGAAGAGCTATGGTGTTATCATTCCTTATATTTATTAGTTGAATTACCGTGAACTAAGTAAATTGACGACTAAAATCTATATCCACTACCCAAGATGATAGATTGTTCGATCATTTACAAGTTTCTAGCGTATGTTCTAAAGATTTGATCCACAGCATGGTTATCATCAACTTCGCGTCCGCGAAAAAGATTATCTATTCCAATCACTACATCCAGAACTTGTAATGAACATTATGAGTTTCACGTGATGTCGTTTGGATTGACTAATACACATGTAGCATCCGTAAATTGGTGAATCACGTGTGTAAGCTGTAATTTGATAAATTCATGCTTGTGATTATTAAAGACCATCTGTTTGTTTCTAAGAACAGGAAGGAGTTAATAATCATGTATAGACTGCCCTTAGTTGGCCGAGTAGTAAAAACTTGTACCTTGAATATTTAACATGTGATGAAAGACTTAATCCTTTACATTATTTGACCGTGTGATTAATAGAAAATGGAATATATTGACTCTTCAAAAATTGGAACCATTAAGGATTTGGGTTTTACCAAAAAGAAAATGGAAATATGTTTTGACAAACGTTTTAACAAAGGATTTTTAAGGGATTATTCCCTTATACACAAATCATTTAACTAAACTCTTGTTTAGGGGTAAATGTTTGTGTATACCTCAAGACAACCTAAGAGGGATTGAGGAAACCATTTAAACCATGACTTGAAATTTGAAACGACAATTTTTGCTTTTCAACTAAGAAAATTTTGACCAAAATATAAACAAAGATTTTTCAAACATTTACGAATCTCACTAATTATTTTCGATAAATCAACAAAAATCGTGTTAACTAAATTCAAATTTATTTTGAACATTTTACTATAATTAGACGAACTGAGGAAATTTAAAACTTTTACGTTTACATTTCATAAAATTTAATATTTATTATTTAATTACTTGTAATAATTATCGACGCTTTAGACGCCGGACTGAGCAAAACTGATAAAAATAATAGTTGAGATGAAACTAAAACTTAGAAAATATGAAGAAAGAAATTTTTGAATAAATACGGTCATGATAATTATTTCATCAGGGAAGATGAATGTAGATACTGACACATTATGTAGAAAAGATAAAGAACCAATTAGGACATGTTCCTTAATAATGAAGGTGCAAAATAAATTGTCGAACAATTTAAAAATAGCCGATGCTTGTAAAAAGGATAATATAGATAATAAAAGGGGTTCGCGGCTAATGTGAACCATTAGAATTGAGAAGCCGATGGCGTTGAATGTTTTAAAGGCCACTTGTGTTTGCCTAAATATTGAATTTAGAGATTTAGTTATGCTGGAATCTCATAAGGTTAAGTATTCTATTCATGTCATTTCTGATTTAATGTATCTTTATCTGAGGAAGTTGTACTGATGCAAATTATGAAGGCAGACATCGCCTCATACATTAGTAAACATCTAAACTATTGCAAAGGTCATCATCTGAATTTGATTCGATTTGGGTCATCGTCGACAGACTGACCAAATCTGCTAATATCATTCCTGTTAATGATAGATTCATGATGAAGAAAATGACTCTTTTGTATTTAAAGGAGTTGTGTAAACATAGTGTGCATGTATCGATCATCTCTATCAAGATCCTCGCTTCGCATCGAATTTCTAGAGATTTGCTCAAAAGTCATTGGGAACGAACCTTGATGAGAGTACTGTTTACCATCCCAATCGAAGGGACGAGTTAAAGTAACGATACAAAACACTAAAAGTCTTGTTTTATGTTTGAATGATTGACCTTGGTAATGAACCGTATAATCGTTTTCCTTTGGAGAGATTATCATTGATAATTATCGTTTTAGGATCGAGATTGAATCTGGTTAGGATCTAAATATTAGAGCATTTGTAAGCAGGAGTTGGGATGAAGACACCCGACATACACCCATTGTGATTTGGACATGTCTTTTAGGTTTAAGGTTTCCTATGATGGCGAACCTAACCTTACAAAATACTCGACCCGCGAGACCTGAAATTATTGTTGAAATTAGGATCTGATTATTGACTGCCGGTAGTGGGCAGGAGGTTATGTGAATATGAAATGTAGATCTTGAAGTGCCAGATGGGTAGCGAAGTTATGCCAAAAATTTTAACCATGGAAAAATGAATTGATGATCTGAAAGATCATGGGATATAAGTCCCCGTTGTATGGGACCATTGAGATGATGTAAAAGATTGGTTTGAAAGGCATATAAGCTGGATCTACCCTAGGACTTCAAGAGCTGCGTGAATTATGTTTCGTATATCGAACTTGATAAAATGTCTATCAAGTGAGAATCTGATCACTTCTTGATGAAGTTTAGATCAACGAAAAGTTGCATTGATCAAAAACCCGTGAACATCATGGATAGAGAAAGTAAGTCAACATTAAGCCTGATCTTATTCCCGTAGTTATGTTTGATGGAACTCGCGTATTGTAATGAATTACACTTGTGAGAAAAGACCGAATGTGGAGGAAATACCCACATGGCTTTAACTCTATAAGAAGCGAGTAGTAAGATAAGATGATCTTTGAGGACAAAGATCCTATTTAGGGGTAAATGCTGTGACAATCCGTCAATTTATGGTTTATATTTTATTCTTAAATATTATTTAAAAACATTATTTTAATGTTATATTATGAACTCACTTGTTTTTGGGAAGAAATTTGGATTTACGTCTTGAAGTAGCATCGACTACGTTTAAACCGGAGGATTCTACGTTACGTGCTTACGTTTACATACACCGTTTTGGTGACAGTCCGACATTTCAGGAAATAAATTTATCCGTGAATATTATTTTGGGATTTTAAATTTGTGTTGGTTCATAAACTCACAAATTTACGAGAAGAGATTAGGACTTACGATTATAATTTAACGTCCTTTATGACTAAACCGGAAACCCTAGGTTTACGTATTTACGTTGAACTCCGTTTTTGATGAGACAATTTTTATTAGATTCGTTTTGTGCTGTTGATTCATAATTTATAAAAACATTTTTCGTAAAACGACCCGAGGGCACGCAAATCGAGGAAACTAGAATCGAGGAATACCCGTAATTAAATGGGGATGAGACAAAACAAGTTTTGCCCCACCCCCACTCATGGGATGGCAACACTTGTCCAACACACTTGAGGTGTGTCAACATTTTATAAAGAGACTAGGACACTTGTCCATCTCTTGTTACAAAACCACTTCCAACTTAAAACAAGCTAAACTTAAACCATTTTTCATAATTCAACATGCAAACCACCAAAACTCTCTCTCTTGGCTCCTTATTTCCGTCCCAAACTCATCCAAAACAACCCCCATTTGATCTTGATTCAACCATAAATCATATGTTATTTACACATATGATGAAAACCTTTTGAAGCTCTATTGATTGGTGGTGATATTAACATCGAAAAAGGAGTTTCCATGGAGTTCCTAGGCTGATTTTCAAGAAGATAATCATCCATTTGAAGGACCCAAGAAGACCATTTGCCAAATTGAAGGTTTGGTAACAAGGAACCAAACCTTGTTCATCAAAAACTCATCATTTCATCACTTTGGTGGTATAAGGATTATTCTTCCTATAATCTTGTTATTTTGATTATGTAATCATGTATTTTCTTTCTTATTGTATATGTATATGATGAATATATGATGATAAAAATATTATGTGGGGATTTGGTGTTGATAGATTTGATAAACATGGGTAAAAAGATGGAAAAACCACATGTAAAAATGGTTAAATCTTACTTAATAAGATGGCTTTATAAAACAGTAAAGAATCTTATGATAAACTGATAAAATGGCTTGGATAAATTAATATACAGTAAGCATGAGTCTTGTACACATGTGAGAGTTGGCCATACAATGGAATCATTATAATGAGTGAGATATGATCAAAACAAGTTTAGAGTGCAAAATATTTAGAGGTTGATTCATCAGTAGCTATTTAGGAATAAACTGAAGAACATATCAGGTAGTTTCTGTGATAAAAATTTGAGGTCCTATCTCCATAAAGAACTCTAGATATGGACATTTTAGTGAACTTAAAATTTAGGACTGATTTTGTGAAATTAAAGTTTAATATTATTATATAAGCACTCAAATAAATATAGTATAAAATGTGAATTAAAACCCACTAACTTATATATTACATTTATATAAATATGCATAAGGATAAACAAATGGACATTTTATAAAAATGGTAGTTTGGTAAGTTTTATAAGTTATAAAAACTATAAACATGATTTTTACGTCTTTTCGGCTAAAACCGAAAGATTAACGTTTTTGTTAAATAAAACTTAGACGGTTGGACCCGTCTAATGTAAACTTTTATAAACTCACATACTGATGTATAAACATATATAACAAGTAAAAACCGATAAAACCCGAGCTTTACAACATATAGACATTAACGGGCCAAAGTAGCCTTATTGGACTATAAACCCGACTAGTTAGTAAAACACTTATAAACTTACTTATTGGGCTTAACCCATTTGGGCCCAACATATAAAGTGTAATACTGATAATAAATGTATAATTGGGCTAATATAATATGTTGGGCTTGTAATGGGCCATTGGGCCTCAAAATGTAAACAAGTTGAACTAGTGTATCTAGTCTTGAAAATTACCAATACATAACACTAAAATAAGTAAATGAGAATGTATAAACCCACTTGATCATCATCATATATATAAAATCATCATACATATACATAGCTATTATTTTTATGAAGTCATTGGCACAAGTCTAAGACGAGTATTACTTCTCTAGGTTTCCGTGATTGAAGCACGTACCGTACATCCGAATTGCCGATAACCCGCTTTCCCACATCAACGTGAGTTCATAGCCTCGCACTCTTTTAAATGTTTTTATGAAATGTTTTATAAACCCGCGAGGGAGTTAACATGTTAGTTTTTATAAAATAGGACACTAGTTGTCCCGATTGTCTGTTTATTGATTTGGACCCAAATGATTGTATGAACCGATGAATGATTAAATGACCCGATAGATGAGATAAAATGGATTATTAAAGTTAGGTTATGTCACTAAAAGTCCCATTAGCATGAATTGTGAACTACCGGGATTTGGTAGACGCTTATGCATATAATAGTACTATTTGGGGACGATCACCCCAGTTCGCGCCTTGACTGTTGATCCCCGTCGTGCCATATTGATTGGTAAGCGAATTTATGTATGAGAAGATTTACACAAGCGTGATTATTGTGACGACACGCTAACTTAGATGGGCAAATTGAGTTTCGGGCTAGCTACCCGTTGTTTGTTGTAGTAAGGTAACAATGTCATGCGGCTTGTAATAATCTAAATAACGAAAATATTGATATACGCATTGAATTACGATGTATTGCCTGACTAACAATACGGGGTCTTATTACTGATGTTATGTTTGTGTTTTTGTTTTATATAACCATATTCATATAACGGTTTTTATTTAATCTATATAACGTTATAAAACGTATTGTATGATGTTTTTACGACAATGGTTCGTATAATGATTTTGAAGGCAAACGCCTATATTATGATTTTTGATAAGGCTTTGTATAAAATGACTTTGGATATTTTATGGCCTACTACAAAGATTTGTACAAAATGATTTTCGGTAATAAATATATATACCGATGATATATTAATGGTTTTCATTAAACTCTATGAATTCATTCGGCGTTTTCGCTGACCTTTTCTTTTAACATGTTTTATCTCAGGTACTTGAAGGTAATTCTCGGGAAGACAACAAGAATTCATGGCCCGCACTTAAATAACAATTTCCATTCAAATCTTTTGTAAAATTGTATGAAATGACTATGACTTGGGACCTATGTAAATTTGATAATTATGAATGGAAATGCTTTATTATTAAACGACGCAATTTTTAAGCGTTGTCTATGATGTGAGTAATGTGCTATCCCGTAACACCAACGAGTCTTCCGCTGTATTGAATTGTATAAATTTGGGGGTGTTACATCATCCATATGAGCATGAGAGCTAGACGGCTTCTCAGCAGAATGCGGAGCTGGACTAGAAGGGGAGTATCAACAAACGGGGACTCATGTGGGCGAGAAGAGGGGGCAACCTTTGAGGTGGATGGCATTTCTACCACCACCTCTCTAGCGGGCTCCTCCACCTCCACATGAGGCACACTAGTAGCATGGTGCTCCTCCTCCATAGGATCATCCTCCAATGGAAGTTCCTCCCCGGCTTCATCAGCCGGAGGAATCACATTAGGATCCCCTTGGGCAAGGCCCAACATAGCATCAGAAAGAGGCCTCCAAAGACCCTTAAAACCAAGTGCCATATTCGAATACACCTTGGAACTAAGCTTTGGGGTCTCATATGCCTCCCTATTTCTAGGTAGGCACATAAGAACCTGCTGCAAGAACCTAGGGTACATCAAGAACTTCTTCCTAGATCCAGTACTACTAAGGTTACAAATCATTCCATCAAACAAGTAACGAGAAAAGTTAAAAACATGACCTTGTGCAATACAAATCAAACCAGTAGCAAGGGGAATGGGAAATGCATCCCAACTCCCAGACTTTGGACTCAAGCAATGAATCAAAAAGTGAACCAGAAGCTTCCATTGGGGGGAAAACCTATTTTTCTGGAAGTTAAACTTCCCCCCAATACTTCTGAATTGGGGATAGAGACAATGCCACCTTCATCCTAGAGATGAAGAGCAGACCTAATAGATGCCTCAGACACCACATATGAGCGACCATCTATGGTAGCATGGAGCTCTAGTGGGCATCCCAAAACATCAACAAGGTGGGTAATTGCTCAAAATTGACGAATAACACTATCATACACAGTAGGGCAAACCGTAAAAGCATACCTTAGATTGGAAGCCTCAATGTATTCCAGGATGTCTGTGAACTCTTCTCGTTTAGGACCGTCGCCAAGATAGGCCACCTTGTTAAGATCGGGTTTGTACTGGAGAGCAACCATTGTTGATGATTGAAGTGATGGAAGATGATTGATAGAAGAGGGAAAGAGTAAGAGCGTATGTGTGTGTGTATGGTTGGGATGAATGAGTCAATTGAGGGCTTTGACCATAAATAATGGTCATAAAACTGTTCATTGACCCCTAATTATGGGGGTTGTGTAACACCTGGTAGTTTTCCCTACTTTGTAAAATGACTATTTTACCCTTTGACTTTTTATTTAGTCAACTATGTGATTTAACTGTGTTGGAACCGGGAAGTTATCCCGCGTTTTCTGAAAAACTGTTTGCTGACGAGTAATGGCCTGACACTGTGCTCAGTCATTATTCTAAACATTTTCTGTGAACCTGACCAAAGTGCTGAGACGGTCAATGAATTGACGATAATCCATGAGATTATTCGTTATCTGTGAATTATGTGCTTAACTGTTTAGTTTTTAACAGTGTGATCATATTTTCATGAGCAGCGTATTTAAATATTTCTGTATATGTTTATATATGCCTGCATTTTAGTATTTTTCTATTTATAGTAATAAATCGTATTTACTGTGAATATTTAATTAACGTATCGCGTTTACGTATTTTACGTCGTTTTTACGTTTAACCGTCGTTAGCATGCATAAAATACTTTACCAACTATAAAATGTCAGTTCTCGTCGAAAAATCGTAAATTTAATATATTTCGTCAAATTTTTAAGTTTTACGTAATTTTAAACTTAACTATATACTTTTTGATATTTACCTAAAACTAACTAACCTTTTTACCTTAAACCTTTTAACTAGTTACCATAGTAAAATTTTTGAATAATTTACCCCCATATGGGACCCCCCATAACCGGCCAAAACCACCACCATGTGCATGATGCACCAAAATTTCACTCTTTGCCATATTTAGCTTAAGCTTACACTCCTTACACTTTTTAACTTATTAACCTAACTTCACCTCAAATAATTCACATTATTCACTCTTCATTTCACTTTAAAAAAACACACATCTCTCTCTTTCTCTTTCAAAACTCACGGCACACACACACATACGTTTTCCACCATTGTTGATTTCTTAAAGCTTCATTTTAACAAGAATTAACACAAAATAAATACACCCTAGAGTTTGTACAAGCATAAAGAAGAATGGTTATTCTTGGTTTGTTGATTTGAGTAGTTTTTGGGTTGAAGTTGTAGAAGTAGAGTTCTTGTTGATTATTAGTGGGTTAGAGCGTAGATCGGGTCGTTGTGATTACGTAGAGTCGTTACTCAAGGTTACTTCTTAAACCTTTTTCATCTTTTCATTTTTCATGCATAATCTTTGTAGATCTATGCATGCATGTTACTCATCAAGTATTTTCTTGAAACAAAATGATAAAAACTATTTTTGGTCATGAAATATTTTAGATCTATGAAAATTGTGTGTGGATCTAATAGATCCATGCATGAAAATGGTTTAATTGAAAGACTTGTGAAAATATAAGTATGTATATTTTTAGATTTGTGAACTTGAAGTAAAATCTTTGATTTTGTTGGTGTTTATTAATAATTGGAGGGAACTAGTAGTGTTACTACTAGTGGTTACGCTTGAAAATGGTCGAAAACGAGTTTTTACGAAAAACATACAATCTGTCCGATTTTTATAAGAGGCGTAGAGGGTCGTAAAAATTGTTTTGACACTAGTTTACTACGATATTATGAAAATATAAGTTAATACCTTCGTTTCGATATATTATGGGTTAAAAACGGAGCTATAATGAGCAAGATATGGTCGTTTAAATTTCGTTGTCGGAAAACTTAATTTTTGTGAAAAACACTATAAGTGGTTGCTGTCCAGATTTTTAAAGTGGTCGAAACGACATTTTTGAGTCAAACGGAGTTGTTTTAAGTGTCGAAATGGTTACTAAAAGTTGTATATGAATGTTGGGCTTGTTTTGTAAAAGGGTATTAGCGCGAAATGCGAATACTTGGTGTACCATTAAAAGTTTGAACGTTGAAAGTGGAAATTGATACTATTGCGGAAAATGACTTGTTGAAATATTGACGATTGAGAAATTGTTGAAAATAGGGGTTTTAGGACAAGATTTGAGCACTTACTAAAAATGGAAAATTTTTATGTGACGCCGAAAGGCTGCCGAATTTTCGTTAGAAATCGTGTTGGAAAATTTATTAATATAAATTTTGGTAAATTAAAATTTACGCCGAAAGGCTGTCGAAATTTCGTCGAGTCAAAAATAAATATTTTTGCCTAAGTATATATATACTATAATGTTTATAACGATATAACATTTACAAGTCACGATTTTAACAACAAAATATATACATGATTGATGAGTAACGTACATGACGAACAATTGTGACTTATTTGCTAGCGCCTAAACTATAGTATTATATTTAGGTTGTTGCTAGAGTTGCTCGCTACTATTTGATCATACTTGTGCGGTTTGAATCGTTGCTTGAGGTGAGTCTATAGATCCCTATTAAACTGCTTTCTATGTTTAATGTCTTGGGATGTGATAAATGATTTGATGCTTGCTTCTGGACGCAAGTAAAAACTTGATTTCTTCGAACGCTTTGTGAACACTATTTATGAGATAGCTTAAGTTGCTTTAGCCATAGTCCCCACTATCGTGAATCGTTAGTTACTCTGCTGGAGTAAGCTCTTATGTTACGGATAGATCTATTGTGGGTTGACAACCTCCACTCGGGCATTCTGACGCCGGACGAGTGTGTACCATTTGTATGAACGGAGTTATCTTGGCTAGGTACTCCATTGGGGCAAAATTTATGTATGCAATCTATTGTATGCACTGGATCACTAGTTTCGATGTCACGAGCTTAGCTATCATAAATATTGTGAACACCCAATTTATCCTACACTTGCCACTATATCTCATATAGTTGCATGTGTACATGAAATGAAATCCGAAATTGAACTGCTATGAATTTTTACTTGAAACCTATATTCTCACCAACTTTATGTTGACCCAATTTAGCATTTATCTCAGGTAATTGATGATGATTTGTATCTGCTGTGTGAAGTACTTGGAGTCCGCATGCATATCTTGGCTATCTTCGGACATTTATTTACTTATGCTTTTTAACTATTATCTCGTTGATGTTTACAACTTTTACATTCCGCTGCACTATCTTTTGAAACTGAGACCTTTTGTACTGTGATGCTTTTTATTTAAATTCAACGAGGTATTTTTATAAAACGTCTCATTTAGAGTCGTTCTCTTGTACCTTGAACTATGATACAATGACGTAACAGCCTCTGAGCTTCACCGCTTCCGCATATCACAATTTAGGGTGTTACAGAATTGGTAATCAGAGCCTTGGTTATAGAGAACTAGGTTTGCATCTTAGGCCTAGACTATAACCGATGTGGCTACTTGTTACTCTGTATATATATGTGTACTACCTAATGTATTACGTAGGATAACACTATAAGTAATATGTAATATATATTATGTAATACGTAATATGTATTATATACATATGCATTTCGTTGATTTGCATACTTTAATTTCTATACATGATTATTTCATGCATACCCTACAACTGCTTTAATACGCATTTTGGTTGTTACAGGTTATGTCGTCATCTACTGTTTCTTACCAGCCCGACTCTGCCGATGAAGAGTGGGAAGACGAGATTGAGATGGTACCAGATCATGTTGAGCCGGAGAATTACCCAGAGGAGGCTGATCCTGAGGAGGAAGGTTCAGAGTATGACCCTGACGAGCATCCAGAGGAGGATGATGAGGGTGAGCCTGATGTGTTGTCTGATACTTCCGATGTTGTTGATGGGATGCCACCGGTTGTGCATCGTACTTTGATCGAGTGGGTTAATGGTAGTGAGGACGATGAGGATGATGAGGATGACGTGGATGGTATTGAGGTAGATCACGAGGGTGATGAGGGTATGGATGGACATGAGGTAGGTCATGAGGATGATATGGATGGTGTTGAGGTAGATCATGAGGGTGATGATGATATGGATGTATATGAGGTAAATCGTGATGATGATGAGGACATGGATGATGAGATTGAGAGTGATACTGACGTTAGGATGGTTGTGGCTAGTAGTGATAGCGAGGATGTTGAGGCTGATGATGATAGTAGGGTTGATGCTTCGACTGTTGTACCTGAGGGAGTTGAGCCTAGTAGGAGGAGTGAGATTAGGAAGACGTCCAACTTGAGGAAGAAGCCTACTGTTCCATGTCAGCGGTTTAGAAAGGAGAGGGAAGCTTTATGGGGTACGCCACCAGCTGAGGTTTATACTGATTCCGATGATACTGTACCACCTGCTGATGGAGCTGGACCATCCGGTGTTAGATCTCGAGCTTTGTCCGATTCTGATTCGTCATGCCCACGGAAGAAGGTTCGTATGTCTGATTCACACACTACACCTGAGGCATCGCCTACTCATGGGATTCGAGCTGCTACTACTGTTTCTACACCACCTACTCATCATGTTGGAGAGCCTTCTAGACCTAGGTCATGTGTTGTTATGATAGGATCTGCTAGGGATTCAGATGCTGTTAGTTTTCGTCTACTTGAGGATGCGATTTTTGGATTGTTAGAGGATAATGAGGATACCCGCGACTTGTTGGATACCACACTTGAGGAGGTTGCTAGGTTGAGGCGTGAGTTGGAGTCAGTTCGTGGAGGAGACCGAGCTGCAGATGGAGACCCGAGGAGTGATTCACCGAGATGTGCTGAGTTTGATCGTCGTCGTCGCACTTAGAGATTCATCGTTATTGTGCTTAATTCTAGAGTAGATTGACATCTTTATCTTTTGGGTATTGTATCCACTAAACTAGAGTAGTACTCGGTTAGTTGGAGTAGACTAGATGTAATCATACTCTTATTTTATGACTATGTACTCGATATTTTGATTATGAATGGGAATTTAACTTTATGACCTTGACCAGTGACTATCCTTTCTATGTTTGTTGTACTGTTAAATTCTGCATTCTATTTTAGCATATGAAATATATAACGTGTATATTCGTGCTTGAACCTTATTTGCATTGTTGTCTTAACGCAGAGAAACAATGGTGAACACACGTAACGGAATGACTGACGCACAATTGGAAGCACTGATTACGCAACGAGTGACTGCTGCACTGGCAAACGTTCAAGCTAACAACAACGTGAACGAAGCACCACCGAACAATGTTGACAATCGACCGCCTAAGCCGTGTACTTACAAGGACTTTAGGAGCTGTGACCCTTTGAATTTTAATGGTACTGAAGGAGCTGTCGGATTAGCTCGTTGGGTTGAAAAGATGGAAGTTGTGTTCCGTGTTAGTGGATGTGCTGTTGAAAACCAAGTGACTTATTCTACTTGTACTTTAGCTGCTGGAGCGTTGACATGGTGGAACACCCATGTGCAGACGGCTGGAGCCGAGGAGGCGTATGGAATGAGTTGGGAGGAACTTAAGAAGTTGTTGACTAAGGAGTACTGTCCTCGTAATGAGATTCAGAAAATGGAAATTGAACTGTGGAACCTGACTGTGAAGAACAATGACATTGGTACGTACACTAGGAGGTTCCAAGAATTGTGTTTGCTATGTCCTGGAATGGTTCCAGATGAAGAAAAGAAGGTTGAGCGCTATATTTAGGGTTTACCTGGTAGAGTTCAAGGGAATGTGACATCGTCTGGACCGACAAAAGTTAGTGATGCTATAAGGATGGCTCACAGTCTGATGGACCAAGTTGTTCGAGCAAATGCTGGGAATGCCGCGGACAACAAGAGAAAATGGGGTAATAACCAAAGGAACAACCATGGGAACTATCCGAATAAGAGGCAAGACACCGTGAAAGCGTACACTACTGGTACTGGGGAAAAGGGAGTGTACAATGGGACGTTACCTTTGTGCAATCGATGCAAGCGTCACCATTATGGACAATGCAATGTACAATGTCACAACTGCAAGAAAACTGGACACATTGCTAGAGATTGTAAGTCACCACCCAACACGAAAGCCAACGTCACTTGCTTTGAATGTCAGCAAAAGGGACACTACCGCAATGAGTGCCCAAAGAAAAAGAACAAGGACCAAGGAAAGATTGCTAAAGCTGGGGAAGCTCGTGGAAGGGTCTATGTGATAGGAGGAGGAGAAGCGCAACAAAACCCTGACGTCGTGACGGGTACGTTTCTTCTCAATGGTCGTTATGCTTCTATTTTATTTGATACTGGAGCCGATAGGAGTTTTGTGTCGACTGCTTTTAGTGTCTTACTTGATGTGACCCCTTCGCCCTTAGACACTAAGTACACTATTGATTTAGCAAATGGGAAGTTGATAGAGGCCGACACTATACGTCGTGGATGCACTTTAAATCTTCTAGGTCATCCTTTCGTAATAGACCTTATGCCTGTTTAGTTAGGGAGTTTTGACGTGATTGTCGGAACGGATTGGTTGTAGAGATATCGTGCTACGATTATATGTGACGAGAAGATCGTTCGTTTACCATTTGGTGATGAATTTTTGGAGGTACAAGGGGATACAAGTAACGGAAAGGGGAAGTCACGACTAGACATTATCTCGCGTGTCAATACTTAGAAGTTGTTGTCGGAAGGTTGCCACGTATTTTTAGCCTGTGTTACTGAAAAGCAGACGGAAGAAAAACGGTTGGAAGATGTACCTATCGTACGGGATTTTCCGGAAGTCTTTCCTGAAGATTTGCCTGGATTACCGCCGGCTAGACAAGTTGAATTTCAGATCGATTTAATACAGGGAGCTGCACATGTTGCTCGAGCGCCTTACCGTTTAGCACCGTCGGAATTCCAAGAACTAGCGACGCAACTACAAGAGTTGACTGATAAAGGATTCATAAGACCGAGTTCTTCACCCTGGGGAGCTCCTGTCTTATTTGTGAAGAAGAAGGATGGGAGTTTTTGGATGTGTATCGACTATCGTGAGTTGAACAAACTTACCATCAAGAACCGTTACCCGTTACCTAGGATCGATGATCTGTTTGATCAGTTGCAAGGATCGAGCGTTTACTCGAAGATTGACCTTAGGTCTGGTTATCACCAATTGAGAGTCCGTGAGGAAGATGTTGCAAAGACTGCTTTTAGGACTAGGTATGGACACTATGAGTTCCAAGTGATGCCATTCGGTTTGACAAACGCAGCTGCTGTGTTTATGGACCTCATGAACCGGGTGTGTAAACCGTATTTGGACAAGTTTGTCATTGTGTTCATCGATGACATACTGATTTACTCAAGGAATGAGAAGGAACATGAGGAACATCTTAAGATAATATTGGAATTACTTAAGAAGGAGGAATTGTACGCTAAGTTCTCGAAGTGTGATTTTTGTTTGCCAAGAGTACAATTTCTAGGTCATGTTATTGATAGCAAGGGGATTCATGTTGATCCTGCCAAGATTGAATGAATTAGGGAGTGGACTGCACCTACGACACCGACTGAAATTCGCCAATTCCGAAGATTTATCGAGGGATTCTCAAGGATCGCGAAACCATTGACGAAGTTGACTCAAAAGAAGGTGAAATACGAATGGGGAGATAAGGAGGAATTAGCATTCCAAAAGTTGAAACAAATGTTGTGTAGTGCGCCTATTCTATCGTTACCAGAAGGATCGGAAGACTTTGTGGTCTATTGTGATGCATCAACAAAAGGATTGGGAGCTGTGTTGATGCAGAGGAAGAAAGTTATTGCCTACGCGTCACGAAAACTGAAAACGCATGAGAAGAACTACACTACGCACGACTTGGAGCTAGGAGCGGTAGTATTCCCCTTGAAATTGTGGAGACACTACTTGTATGGAACCAAATGTGTCGTCTATACCGATCACAAGAGTTTACAACATATTCTTGACCAGAAGGAACTGAAAATGAGACAACGTCGATGGATCGAGTTGCTCAGCGATTATGACTGTGAAATCCGCTACAACCCTGGGAAGGCCAATGTAGTGGCAGATGCGCTAAGTAGAAAGGAACAACTGATGACACGCAGAGTTAGATCGTTAGCTATGGTTATCAATCCGAACTTACCTGTGCAAATTCGTGAAGCACAAACCAAAGCCCTTAAGCCTGAACATGTCGAGGCTGAGAAATTAGGAGGAATGGTTACTGAGAAATTGGAGACTAGCACTAATGGAACGCTATGTCTGAATGGTAGAAGTTGGTTACCACGGTTTGGAGGACTAAGGGACGTGATTATGCACGAGTCGCATAAATCTAAGTATTCGATTCACCCGGGATCTGACAAAATGTATCAGGATATGAAGAAGCTATATTGGTGGCCAAATATGAAAGCTGAAATTGCTACTTATGTAGGGAAGCGTCTGACTTGTGCTAGAGTGAAAACAGAACACCAAAAACCATCTGGATTGTTGGTTCAACCTATAATTCCTATGTGGAAATGGGAAAACATAACCATGGATTTCATAACTAAGCTGCCTAAAACGACAAACGGATATGACACAATTTGGGTAATTGTGGATCGACTTACGAAATCTGCACACTTTTTGGCTATGAAGGAAGATGATTCGATGGATAAGCTTACGAGACTTTATCTGAAGGAAGTAGTCGCAAAACATGGGATACCGATCTCGATAATTTCTGATTGAGATGGTAGATTTACTTCGGAATTCTGGAAATCACTTCAGAAAGCGTTGGGTACGCAATTGAACATGAGTACTGCTTATCACCCGCAGACTGACGGACAGAGTGAGAGAACTATTCAAACGCTGGAGGACATGATACGTGCTTGTGTGCTTGACTTTGGAAAGCAATGGGACAAACATTTGCCTCTAGTGGAATTCTCCTACAACAATAGTTATCATACCAGTATTAAGGCTGCACCATTTGAAGCGTTGTATGGTCGTAAATGTCGCTCGCCTGTGTGTTGGAGTGAGGTTGGGGATAGTCAACTCACTGGCCCTGAACTCATTCGTGAAACAACTGAGAAGATTGTTCAAATCAAGAGCCGAATTCAAGCAGCCCGTGATCGTCAAAAGAGTTACGCCGACGTTCGACGTAAGCCTCTCGAATTTCAAGTAGGAGACAAAGTGATGCTAAAAGTATCGCCTTGGAAAGGTGTGGTATGTTTTGGCAAGCGAGGAAAGCTGAACCCCCGTTATATTGGACCTTTCAAAATTCTGGCAAAGGTTGGAACCGTAGCCTATCGTCTCAAATTACCGCACGCGTTGAGCCGCGTGCACAACACTTTTCATGTGTCGAACTTGAAGAAGTGCCTTTCTGATGAGACACTCGTTATACCATTGGAGGAACTCCGAATTGACGGCAAGATGCAATTTGTCGAAGAACCTGTTGAAATCATGGACCGTGAGGTCAAACGATTGAAACAGAGTCGTATTACTATCATCAAGGTGAGGTGGAATTCTAAACGTGGACCTGAATTCACTTGGGAGCGTGAGGATCAATTTCGCAAGAAATATCCGCAACTCTTTGACAACTCTAGAAACCGTGACACTCCTAAGCTTTGAGGACAAAGCTTCTCTATTAAGGGGATGATGTAACACCTGGTAATTTTCCCTACTTTGTAAAATGACTATTTTACCCTTTGACTTTTTATTTAGTCAACTATGTGATTTAACTGTGTTGGAACCGGGAAGTTATCCCGCGTTTTCTGAAAAACTGTTTGCTGACGAGTAATGGCCTGACACTGTGCTCAGTCATTATTCTAAACATTTTCTGTGAACCTGACCAAAGTGCTGAGACGGTCAATGAATTGACGATAATCCATGAGATTATTCGTTATCTGTGAATTATGTGCTTAACTGTTTAGTTTTTAACAGTGTGATCGTATTTTCATGAGCAGCGTATTTAAATATTTCTGTATATGTTTATATATGCCTGCATTTTAGTATTTTGCTATTTATAGTAATAAATCGTATTTACTGTGAATATTTAATTAACGTATCGCATTTTCGTATTTTACGTCGTTTTTACGTTTAACCGTCGTTAGCATGCATAAAATACTTTACCAACTATAAAATGTCAGTTCTCGTCGAAAAATCGTAAATTTAATATATTTCGTCAAATTTTTAAGTTTTACGTAATTTTAAACTTAACTATATACTTTTTGATATTTACCTAAAACTAACTAACCTTTTTACCTTAAACCTTTTAACTAGTTACCATAGTAAAAATTTTGAATAATTTACCCCCATATGGGACCCCCCATAACCGGCGAAAACCACCACCATGTGCATGATGCACCAAAATTTCACTCTTTGCCATATTTAGCTTAAGCTTACACTCCTTACACTTTTTAACTTATTAACCTAACTTCACCTCAAATAATTCACACTATTCACTCTTCATTTCACTTCCAAAAAAACACACATCTCTCTCTCTTTCTCTCTCAAAACTCACGGCACACACACACACATACATTTTCCACCATTGTTGATTTCTTAAAGCTTCATTTTAAAAAGAATTAACACAAAATAAATACACCCTAGAGTTTGTACAAGCATAAAGAAGAATGGTTATTCTTGGTTTGTTGATTTGAGTAGTTTTTGGGTTGAAGTTGTAGAAGTAGAGTTCTTGTTGATTATTAGTGGGTTAGAGCGTAGATCGGGTCGTTGTGATTACGTAGAGTCGTTACTCAAGGTTACTTCTTAAACCTTTTTCATCTTTTCATTTTTCATGCATAATCTTTGTAGATCTATGCATGCATGTTACTCATCAAGTATTTTCTTGAAACAAAATGATAAAAACTATTTTTGGTCATGAAATATTTTAGATCTATGAAAATTGTGTGTGGATCTAATAGATCCATGCATGAAAATGGTTTAATTGAAAGACTTGTGAAAGTATAAGTATGTATATTTTCAGATTTGTGAACTTGAAGCAAAATCTTTATTTTGTTGGTGTTTATTAATAATTGGAGGGAACTAGTAGTGTTACTACTAGTGGTTACGCTTGAAAATGGTCGAAAACGAGTTTTTACGAAAAACATACAATCTGTCCGATTTTTATAAGAGGCGTAGAGGGTCGTAAAAATTGACTTGACACTAGTTTACTACGATATTATGAAAATATAAGTTAATACCTTCGTTTCGATATATTATGGGTTAAAAACGGAGCTATAATGAGTAAGATATGGTCGTTTAAATTTCGTTGTCGGAAAACTTAATTTTTGTGAAAAACACTATAAGTGGTTGCTGTCCAGTTTTTTAAAGTGGTCGAAACAACATTTTCGAGTCAAACGGAGTTGTTTTAAGTGTCGAAATGGTTACTAAAAGTTGTATATGAATGTTGGACTTGTTTTGTAAAAGGGTATTAGCGCGAAATGTGAATACTTGGTGTACCATTAAAAGTTTGAACGTTGAAAGTGGAAATTGATACTATTGCGGAAAATGACTTGTTGAAATATTGGCGATTGAGAAATTGTTGAAAATAGGGGTTTTAGGACAAGATTTGAGCACTTACTAAAAATGGCAAATTTTTATGTGACGCCGAAAGGCTGCCGAATTTTCGTTAGAAATCGTGTTGGAAAATTCATTAAGATAAATTTTGGTAAATTAAAATTTACGCCGAAAGGCTGTCGAAATTTCGTCGAGTCAAAAATATATATTTTTGCCTAAGTATATATATACTATAATATTTATAACGATATAACATTTACAAGTCACGATTTTAACAACAAAATATATACATGATTGATGAGTAACGTACATGACGAACTATTGTGACTTATTTGCTAGCGCCTAAACTATAGTATTATATTTAGGTTGTTGCTAGAGTTGCTCGCTACTATTTGATCATACTTGTGCGGTTTGAATCATTGCTTGAGGTGAGTCTATAGATCCCTATTAAACTGCTTTCTATGTTTAATGTCTTGGGATGTGATAAATGCTTTGATGCTTGCTTCTGGACGCAAGTAAAAACTTGATTTCTGTGAACGCTTTGTGAACACTCTTTATGAGATAGCTTAAGTTGCTTTAGCCATAGTCCCCACTATCGTGAATCGTTAGTTACTCTGCTGGAGTAAGCTCTTATGTTACGGATAGATCTATTGAGGGTTGACAACCTCCACTCGGGCATTATGACGCCGGACGAGTGTGTACCATTTGTATGAACGGAGTTATCTTGGCTAGGTACTCCATTGGGGCAAAATTTATGTATGCAATCTATTTTATGCACTGGATCATTAGTTTCGATGTCACGAGCTTAGCTATCATAAATATTGTGAACACCCAATTTATCTTACACTTGGCACTATATCTCCTATAGTTGCATGTGTACATGAAATGAAATCCGAAATTGAACTGCTATGAATTTTTACTTGAAACCTATATTCTCACCAACTTTATGTTGACCCAATTTAGCATTTATCTCAGGTAATTGATGATGATATGTATCTGCTGTGTGAAGTACTTGGAGTCCGCATGCATATCTTGGCTATCTTCGGACATTTATTTACTTATGCTTTTTAACTATTATCTCGTTGATGTTTAAAACTTTTACATTCCGATGCACTATCTTTTGAAACTGAGACCTTTTGTACTGTGATGCTTTTTATTTAAATTCAACGAGGTATTGTTATAAAACGTCTCATTTAGAGTCGTTCTCTTGTACCTTGAACTATGATACAATGACGTAACAGCCCCGGAGCTTCACCGCTTCCGCATATCACAATTTGGGGTGTTATAGGTTGCCCTTTCAAAAATTAAGTCATTAATGCAAGAGTAACCACTTTCCCCTCAACCATCATTTGCAAATCCCAGTTACCAAAGATAAATAAAAAGATATATACCAGAAGTAACTTGCGCTGGCTAAAAGTCAAAACGCGTAAAGGTTAACACTAGAAGCACCAAGTGGTCAATGAAAGTCAACGAAGTGAACAGTGACCCAAAAGCAATATTAGAAGCCAACCATAAGTGAACTAGAAGTGTTTGTACCCACTAGGAGCTGATAACTGCCACTAGGAGTAACCAAAATCTTCCACTAGAAGTAGCACACACCGCAAATACCCATGAAAACTGTTGTTAGAATCTACCATATGTTAGATTGTGCAATGAAATACGTACACTAAGCCTCCCCTTAGGCTTAGCCTCCCCTCAATCCTAGACCTCAAGGATTGACCATTACAATGTGAACCACCAAGTGGTTGAACCGCGGACCATCAAAGGATTTAGTCAATAAATCAGCAACATTATCATCCGTATGCACTTTAAGAACCTGTATCAGTTTCTTTTCATTGGCATCCCTTATGAAATGGTGCCTAATTTCAATATGCTTGGTTCGTTGATGAAAAACAGGATTCTCCATAATGCAGATAGTGCTTTGGTTGTCGATGAAAATTTTGGTGTTCATAAAGTTGAACCCATAATCCAGCATCTGATTTTGTATCCACAAGACTTGTCCATAACAACTAGCAGCAGCTATGTATTCAGCTTCTGTTGAAGAAGTAGCTACTAGTGTCTGTTTCTTACATTGCCATGAGATAAGTCTTCGACCCAAAAACTGGCAACCACCAGTAGTAGACTTCCTGTCATTATTAGCACCTGCATAGTCACTATCACTATAGGCTTCAAGAACAAAAGGTGATTCCCTAGGATACCACAAGCCTATCTTGGGTTGAGCCTTGATATACTTGAAAATTTTCTTGACTGCATTCATGTTAGATACGGTTGGAGCCACCTGATGTCTAGAGCAAGCACTTACTGCAAACATAATGTCTGGACGTGATGTAGTCAAATACATGAGTGAGCCAATCATGGACCTGTACATGTGAACATTTACCAGAGGATCCGGCTCATTCTTGAGTTTGACTTTAGTGACTTCATAAGGTGTTGCTGCTGGTCTAAGAGGTTCCACATCAAACTTCTGAAGAATCTCATGAACATACTTGTCTTGACTTATGAAAATACCATCCGACTGTTGCTTGACTTGAAGACCAAGGAAAAATGTAAGTTATCCCATGGCACTCATCTTAAATTCACCTTTCATTAGTTGTTCAAACTCATCACACCATTCCTTCTTAGTAGAACAAAAGATAATATCATCCACATACACTTGAACTAGGATGATGTCCTTGGTATTCCTTTTAAGAAATAGCGTTTTGTCAATAATGCCTCTTCTGTAGTCGTGTTTCAACAAGAAAGTGGAGAGACACTCATACCAAGCTCTAGGATCCTGATGAAGTCCATATAGAGCTTTGACCACCTTGTATACTTTCTTGGGATGAAGTGGATCCACAAAGCCCTTAGGTTGAGTGACATAAACTTCCTCATCAATCTTGCCATAGAGAAATGCACTCTTGACATCCATCTGAAAAACCGTAAAGCCAACATAAGAAGTAAAAGCCAAAAACAGATGAATGGCCTCAATCCTAGCAACTGGAGCAAAGACTTCAGTATAGTCAATTCCTTCAAGTTGTGTGTGACCTTGTGCAACCAACCTAGCCTTATTTCTCACCACAATACCCCTTGCATCTTTCTTGTTTTTGAGAATCCATTTGGTACCAATTGCTGTTTTTCCATCTGGCAAGTAAACTAGGATCCAAACATTTCGAAACAAGAACTGCTGCATCTCCTCCTGCATAGCCTCCACCCAACTTGGATCCTCAAACGTATGAGAGACTGACCTAGGTTCCACCTGTGAAAGAAAACAAGCAAACAAACAGTGAAGAAAGTCCGTGTGATTATTACGCTTTTGGTCCTCAATATAGCTCACAAGAGCATGATGATCAGACATTGCTTTCTTATGCATACGACGAGTCTTGACAGTAGAACCAGGATCTCCAATTATTTGAGTAGTAGGATGGTCTTTATGCATCTGCTGAACAGGATTAGGAGCTACATCCACTTCTGGTGCCAAGTTATTAAGATCCCCAACAATGTCATCATCATATGAAGTAGAGTCGAAAATGCCATCTATTGGTTGCTTATGAATATCATCCATCTCAGTAGAAGTCTTCTTTTGATAGTTTCCCAGGTCAGAAGGACCAGAGAATCTAGTTGTGGAAGTAGGATCACTAACCGGACTACCAATAGGTGTTAAGCTTGCACTAGGAGTAACATTAGGAGCACTAGGAGTGACTTGGACATCAGGGGTACTCAAGGGAAACACAAAGCCTCCTTGAGCAGCTGCTGTAGTAGCATCTTGTTGTTGCTTGAGCAATGTGTCAAGAGCTCCTTATTAGTCCACAATGTCTGATGGAGAGGCATCACTGGGAGTAGCATTGGTATTTGGAGAGACTGTGGTGGAATAGGATGAAACAACAAAAATATCATCATCCTCATTTGAGTCCGAAAAGGTAGAATGAGCACCTGCACTAGAAGTTGCAAACACTTTTGGACCTGCATCTTGGTTAGTTTTGAAACGAAAATATCCCAATGAGTCACTAAGATAATCAAGATCAAAATACCATTCAGGACCATTGCCTTGGATGTTTGTCTTCTCCTCAAAGTACCCGAGATTGATAGTTTCAATGACACGCTTGGCATGGAGATTATAGACATGATAAGCCCGAGAGTGAGCTGAATATCCCACTATGTATCCTTCATCTTCCTTGCCATCAATTTTCCCCAAATAGTCACTAGTATTCAGAATGGTGACAGGACAACCAAATGGCTTCAAATGAGCAATGCTAGGTACTTTAGCTGTGAGTAGCTCATAGGGAGTCTTCTTGTGTGTATTGGTAATTGAAACCCAATTCAACACATAACTTGCAGTATTGATAACTTCTGTCCAAAACATAGTAGGAAGCTTGGAGTCTACAAGCATGGTTCTCGCAGCTTCTATTAGTGTCCTGTTCTACCTTTATGCAACACCATTTTGTTGAGGAGTCCTTGCAGCACTATAATCTCTTTTGTACCTTTAGAATTGCAAAGTGCTATGAGGTCGGCATTTTTGAATTTTGTTCCATTGTCACATCGGATACCTTTCACCTTCTGGGACAGCTGATTCTCAATGAGTGTAATGAAATCTTTGAAAATTGAGTAGGTCTCATTTTTGGCAGCCAGAAAGAAAACCCACGTGAACATGCTATACCCATCAGTTACCATAAGACAGTATTGTTTGTGGTCAATGCTCCTAATAGAGGTAGGACCAAATAAATCCATGTGTAGTAGCTGCAATGGTTCAGTTATAAGACTAAGAGCAGTAATGGCCTTGAAGGATGCTTTGTATTGTTTGCCTTTACTGCACGCAAGGCAATTGATGTCATTTCTGAAAGTTTTGAGAGGTAAACCAGAGACCAAGTTCATGTTTGCCAATTTGTGAATGGTATTGAAGTTTACGTGTCCCATCCTTCTGTGCCATTTAGTGGCTTCATCTTCTGAGGCTTTAGCAACCAAACAAGCTAGTTGACCAGTAGGATTAACTTCATTCAGCTTGATACTATAGAGATTGTGTCTTCTAGGGATTCTGAGTAGAACTTGAGAGTTATCCGGGAGCTTAAAGTCTTTGGATAACACCAGTGCTTCAGTATCCGTAAAGAGAACAAACTGCTTCTTGTCACAAATATGTGAGACAGAGATCAAGTTGAAGTGTTGAAGTGCTTCCACATAGTAGACCTGCTCAAAATTAAGGTTAGGTGTCTGTATTGTTCCTTTGCCAGAGATCCTTCCTTCACCACCTCCAAAGTAGACTTTTCCGCCTTGAAATGGTACAAAGTTAGATAG
The DNA here is from genome assembly GCA_025667525.1 of Glebionis coronaria. Classification (NCBI taxonomy): domain Eukaryota; kingdom Viridiplantae; phylum Streptophyta; class Magnoliopsida; order Asterales; family Asteraceae; genus Glebionis; species Glebionis coronaria. The sequence goes on from JANFOE010001815.1 coordinate 42,487, forward strand.
AAGACTTTTATTCCCTGTCATGCTCCTAGAGCATCTATTATCAACTATTCCTAGAGTAGGATCTTGGTATGGAGTAACCTACAACAACACAAAAGATATATGCAAAGGTTAGTGTCTTAAGGGGACCCGGACCTTTTCAGGGTTGAGTCTGCCTTGTGGATCTTTTGTAGATAGCCAAGAAGATTGATGAGATTCACTGTTGTTCTTAGGTTGCCTATTCATCATATGGGTGTTATTGTTTGACCAAGAACAACCTGCTAAGGGCTTAACAGTAGTACCCAAATTTCCCAACCCAAAATACATTTGGTCTGAATTAAAAGCATAATTCTGATTAAAGTTCTGAAAATATTTGCTGGTTGGTCTATTGTGGGTGAAACCATTGCTTCTCCAAAGATCGGAAGCTAAAGGAGAGGTCCTTCAAGAAGAAGAGTAAGATTGGGCACATGGGTTTAGTCTTCTAGAAGAATAAGAAGCAACTCCTAGTGGACCAGAAGCAGGATAAGCTCGATAAACAGAAGGAGGTTGATCATAAAATTCACAATCCTTAATCAAATGAAATGTACTTCCACAAACAAAGCATGTTTTAACAGACCTTTTATTCAAATGACATTGTTTCACACTGCTAAATTTATTTCACACAACTCTAGGAGTATCAATGTAATAACCCGAACTTGAAGTCATTATTATATCCTAATTATATAACGGATTTATAATTTCTAAGTAATAATGAGTATTATTATATTTGACGGTTTTAGTTTAAACCGATAATGTGTGACTATAATTAATTGTTGTGACGAGTGAAGAGTACTTATAGTGATCGCGATGCCAACGGATGCCCAAATATTATAATTTAGTATCGATTATTTCGATATTTGATATTTCTGAAATTTTTATTTCATTACGTATTAAGTCGAGTCGAACTTTATTATTTCGTTTTGTCTGCGTTTAATTATTAAAACGATCGATTTAACAAACGAAATTTATATTTTTATGAACCCGAGACAAAACGTGACTCTCGTAAATATTTTTAAAATTGACTAATAGTCATTTCCCGCTTTTTAAATAATATTTACACTTTGGTCCACAAGAATGCACCAATTGCAAAATCTACCCTCCCCCACCATATAAAAGGCCTCAATAAACACACACATGCATTAACTAGAAAAACTTTCTCTCCCCTCTTTTCTTTTTCATTATGCCATGACATCCTCAACCGAAAACACCTCTTGGATATGATTTTCTAGCTTGATTCACTTGAAACTAAACAAAGTCCCATGCTTGAAATTCAATGGTGATTCTATTGGTATGATTTTTACTTACATGCATTCACTTTTACTTTTCAAATATTTTTACTCAAGAACAATGGTGTTTGATCTATTTCATTGTTGTAGTAGTGTGTTATTATTATTATAATTGATTTCAAAAGTGTTGCATGTTACATTTTTGATATGGGTTTTGAAAGGATGGATCATGAAAGTGATTTAGGGATGAATGGAGATGTTATAGATGATGGGTATAGCATATTTGAAGTGTTGATGTTGATAAAAATGGGTCAAAATGGTTGTTGAAGTGATTTTTAAAGAGTCATTTTACATCAGTAGGTTTAAGGCCTTTTTCATACAGTAAATGTTGGATAAAGTTAGATATTATTAGATATTTTTGTAGTAGTCTTCGAGACGCTCGTTTCGATATAAGATAGAGCTTTTAACTCCTAATGAGTCAAAACTTATGCTAGTTTGAATATTCGTGTACCGGGAGACGAGTATTGACACAATACGAAATTGTTGCCGATATTTGGATCGAATCTCGGGGACTATAAGTTGAGTTTTAAAACTGATCAAAGGCTGTTGTTAGGTTCTAAACTTATAACTTTGAGTCTATTTTTAGATTCAAGTGGCGATTTTGTAAATGGAAACGTTTAACAAGGTCAAAATGGTTTTACGATACAAGTGTGCAAAACTGTCCGGTTTTAATGTCTAAAGATGAATCGAGCAGGTGGTTCTAAAATGTGAATCATTTGATGAAATTTAAACCAAGTCTTCTACAGATATTAAGTTAGTTTTTCACCAAGTTTCGTCGAAAACGGAGTTGTTTAGGTATGGCAAAACAGCGTGTACTTTTGGTAAGTACCGGCTGAGTATTTTTGGGAGGTATTTAACCTCGCGTCATAGTTTGAGACGAGAGGCTAATCTATTAGCTTCTCAAAGTTCTAAAAGAATATAAGTAATGTGTGAGAGTGTATATTCTGAGATTGGAGACCCATTTAGGGTACTTGAACCGTATTGATTTGGCATCTTGAGATGGATCAATATCGAATGTGCTAGTCTTGGAAAGCTAGTACTTGTCGTGGAGTTAGAAGGAATCACTTGCATTGATTGGTCATGTCTATGTACATACTATTTTGAGTCATTGATTTTATTATATTAAGTATGTTTTGAAATACTCAAGTATGTGGCTAAGCACACACCTTATTTGTTAGGTGACGGCTTTTGATGTGTATATATTTGGGAGACATCTTCACTTCGGCGATCACCACTACTACTAGCTTCGTATCCCATCTAAGGTAAGTCTATAGCCTCACTTTTACACTATTTTGTAAATGGTTTTTAAACCCGCGAGGGGGAATACATGTTTTTCATAAACTTGGAACACAAGTCTTTTATGGTATGCTTGTCCCTCTATGAATGGACCCGTGGTTGCCTTTAAATTGCATTATGTGATTGCCTTTGTTAAAGCCTCAATTATGGACCGTTAATTAAGCTATGATGGGTTAACCGCTAGTACAACTAATAGATCTATGGGGGAAGCCGCCCCGGTTCAGTTTGTGTGGACTTGTCATAGAAGCTTAGGCCCGACCTCGAAACTGTTTGAGCATATTGTATTGAGAAGTCAGGTATACGGCAATGTACCAATAATCTGGAGGTAACGTCAATTAATAAATCTCTTGTCTTATTAGACCTAACGGAGTCTCTAAGGGCTCGGTTCTATGAGCTTGATGCAATTTATGCTATATACAATTATTATTGTTGATGCAAATTATTATTCGATGCTTGTTAAGCATGCCACAAACTTAAAATCTTTGCTTGTGTTCAAATGATTTGTAAAACCTATAGACTTGCTCAACCTTTGTGTTGATGATTTTACACATGTATTTCAGGTAATCAAGATGGATAGCAGCGGAGCATGTGAGGAGGAAGTTGGTGCTTACTTTTCTAAATCTTTGTTTACTTTTCCATTCTATGAAATGAATAAACTGCTTTTAAGCATTTAATGTATTATGATTGGTAATGGTTTTGGGACTAACGCTACTCTGATTTTATATACATTAGGATGTGAAACTTTTTGGACAAGATTTTATATTAACTTAACGTCTCTTTTGAGGTCGTTGTCTATGATTGTGTGCGATGTGCTATTAGTAGCGCCCCAATATGGTATTCCGCTGCGTGGTAATTTGGGGGTGTTACAAATTGGTATCAGAGCCACAAGTTATAGAGAACTAGGTCGATTTTGAAAATGTTCTAAACTATAACTTTAGGTGTGTTGTAAAAGGTTTTAAGCACGCAACTACTCCGCATGGCTCCGGTAAGGCTATTCTTGTATTACTTTTTATTGGTTGTGATTATGTGATACTATGTGTATGTAAAAATGGTAATATGTATATGTATGAGTATACTATGATATTTAAAGGAATTGCACGCGAAGCAATGTTCCTCAAATGATTGTCGTATATTTTATAATACGGTTTTGTATCAGAATTTGGTTTCACTGCCAATCATCGATCTTGATAATTATGTATTATCTGAATACGAGCGTGAAACTCGTTTGATACTTTGAGTATGTATATATGGTTTCGTAACCTATCGCATATCGACTTGTTTAAGTTCGATTCTTATCATTGTATCGTAATGTGCCATTTTTGGACATCTCCTTTCGAAACGTAATTAATAAATGCGATGTTCGTGTTTTCGTTACTACTTATGATCTTGAAGAATCATTTATCCGAGTCGACATCTCCTATGTAATGTAACGTGTGATTTGTTATATGACCATGTTTTATTGGCGAAAGGAGGATGCCAATGTTGGACCTAAGATATATATATCCTAATCAAATATATATAGTTTGGGTACAACAACGATATGCTCGTAGTAGTCATTCGGTTGAGTGACTTATTACTGTGTATCTAAATGGAATGGGACATTTAGATATATAGATTTTAACTCGCCCAACTAAGAGTCGTTTAAGGTTGTCTTATTTAAATGGATTAGGACATTTGAATAAGAAGAATTTTAAACCACTGGACCTTAGATTGTCGTGTTTTCCTTATTCAGATGGAATGGGACGTTTGAATACGGAAATCATGATATAAGTTTATTAACACCTTGTATTTACTATGGTATTTTGATATGATATCGTGTTGAGAGGTAGTAATACTTGAGTAGGTTGACTTATAATCGTTTTGTTGAAATGGATTGGGACGCCTTTTCATTTGAACAATAAAGTTATAAGCTCCCGAACCGTAAGTTTATAAAAACTTGTATACATGAAAGGGGACGCCTTTTGATGTAGACACGGAGTTATAAATGAGTGGGCCCAAGTATGTCTGGCTCGATTTGTGGATGTTTGGTGTGCGTACGTCTTCCTTCGAATCGTATTTCGTTGGTAAGAATCGTTCGGTGCCGTCGTCATTATGATGATCCTCGGCTATCATTTATGTACGAGTAACCCCTTGGACTTCTCTCGAGTTATGATTTATTTCGATGGACCATTTCTAATGTGTCTCGATGATCGTGAGCTTTATAAGCAGATTGTTAAGAATCGTGACCGTTCCGAGAATAGGCGACTTGTTTAAGCGTCACCAGGATTTATGTGTGTATTTTTGGATTAATTAAGGATCAAGTTATCAACGACAACCTATCATGGATATGAAGATTTTGTAATTCTAATTGCTACTATTGAAGGGTCACCGAAGACTTTTATTGATGATGAAACTCTTGGAGGCCAGCATGACGAATTAAACGAGGAATATGATGCATCACCTTGAGCACTGAAGCAGAAACTATTCGGACACCTCTGTATGATGAATGATTAAGTAGAAGGATGCTTTTGTATGATGAACACTGAAGCAGAAGTTAGTAGGACGCTTTTGTATATTGAACATTGGAGCAGGAGTTAATGGTGCGCCGATATGTGGTGAGTCTTCGCCAATGGACCGAATTTCTTAATGATTGGAATTAATAAATTCGTTATCACTCGAGGACTATATTGTAACCGACACCGCAAGAGGAAAGATTTTAGAGATCAAGTCGTATTATCAAGGTTTCGTTCAAGGTTTTCTCGATGACCAACGGTGGAGATCCATATTGGATGTTTATGTTGGACCTTTTCTTTTTATGTATTTATATGGTGTGTGATCTACTCTAATGATCGTAAGTTGTGAGACCTTGAGACGACATCATCCGATGACGTCCGATCATGAAGAACACATATTATGTAATATCTTTTTGACTTTTAACGACGATGTTTATTGAGACTCTAATGTGCGTGAGCGGAAGTGAGATGGTGTCTTCGTATTATCTTTTGATTAAGGATCCGCGTGTGAGCACCCTCTGACGACGAAAATGTTTTTCTTGTCAGTTCTTTTTTATGTGTGTCCATGGCTATCCGGCCAATGGATATCCTTTAATTTGAAACCTTCCTTTTGACTGGACTTACCCGAAAATCCTGTCATCTATTCTTGTCGTATGAGCTTCGTGTAATTCATAAAATTTTCATGTGTCGAGCTTGAAGGAGTGACTGGTGGATATGGATTTATTCATCCACTTTTGGTGACATACAACTTGATGACAAGTTGTGTTTTGTAAGAAGAACAAGTAGAGATCGTGGATCAAGGTTCAAGTGGGATCGTGAGAGTTTCTTTAGAAGAAAGTTCCCTTATCTTTCCTAGTGGAACGCAATACGAATATGAGGCGAGATGAGCGCCGAGACGTCGCTTCTTTAAGGTGGTGAGGATGTAATAACCCGAACTTGACTTCATTATTATATCCTAATTATATAACGGATTTGTAATTTCTAAGTAATAATGAGTATTATTATATTTGACGGTTTTAGTTTAAACTGATAATGTGTGACTATAATTAATTGTTGTGACGAGTGAAGAGTACTTATAGTGATCGCGATGCCAATGGATGCCCAAATATTATAATTTAGTATCGATTATTTCGATATTTGATATTTCTGAAATTTTTATTTCATTACGTATTAAGTCGAGTCGAACTTTATTATTTCGTTTTGTGTGCGTTTAATTATTAAAACGATCGATTTAACAAACGAAATTTATATTTTTATGAACCCGGGACAAAACCTGACTCTCGTAAATATTTTTAAAATTGACTAATAGTCATTTCCTACTTTTTAAATAATATTTACACTTTGGTCCACAAGAATGCACCAATTGCAAAATCTACCCTCCTACACCATATAAAAGGCCTCAATAAACACACACATGTATTTTAACTAGAAAAACTTTCTCTCCCCTCTTTTCTTTCTCTCTATGCCGTGACATCCTCAACCAAAAACACCCCTTGGATTTGATTTTCTAGCTTGATTCACTTGAAACTAAACAAATTCCCATGTTTGAAATTCAATGGTGATTCTATTGGTATGATTTTTACTTACATGCATTCACTTTTACTTTTCAAATATTTTTACTCAAGAACAATGGTGTTTGATCCATTTCATTGTTGTAGTAGTGTGTTATTATTATTATAATTGATTTTAAAAGTGTTGCATGTTACATTTTGATATCTGTTTTAAAAGGATGGATCATGCAAGTGATTTAGGGATGAATGGAGATGTTGTAGTTGATGGATATAGCATATTTGAAGTGTTGATGTTGATAAAAATGGGTCAAAATGGTTGTTGAAGTGATTTTTAAAGAGTCATTTTACATCAGTAGGTTTAAGGCCGTTTTTCATACAGTAAATGTTGGATAAAGTTAGATATTATTAGATATTGTTGTAGTAGTCGTCGAGACGCTCGTCTCGATATAAGATAGAGCTTTTAACTCCTAACGAGTCAAAAGTTATGCTAGTTTGAATATTCGTGTACCGGGAGACGAGTATTGACACAATACGAAATTGTTGCCGATATTTGGATCGAATCTCGGGGACTATAAGTTGAGTTTTAAAACTGATCAAAGGATTTTGCTAGGTTCTAAACTTATCTTTTTGAGTCTATTTTTAGATTCAAGTGGCGATTTTGTAAATGGAAACGTTTAACAAGGTCAAAATGGTTTTACGATACAAGTGTGCAAAACTGTCCGGTTTTTAATGTCTAAAGATGTATCGAGCAGGTGGTTCTAAAATGTGAATCATTTGATGAAATTTAAACTGAGTCTTCTACAAATATTAAGTGAGTTTGTCACCAAGTTTCGTCGAAAACGGAGTTGTTTAGATATGGTAAAACAGCGTGTACTTTTGGTAAGTACCGGCTGAGTATTTTTGGGAGGTACTTAACCTCGCGTCATAGTTTGAGACGAGAGGCTAATCTATTTGCTTCTAAAAGTTCTAAAAGAATATAATTAATGTGTGAGAGTGTATATTCTGAGATTGGAGACCCATTTAGGGTACTTGAACCGTATTGATTTGGCATCTTGAGATGGATCAATATCGAAGGTGCTAGTCTTGGAAAGCTAGTACTTGTCGTGGAGTTAGAAGGAATCACTTGCATTGATTGGTCATGTCTATGTACATAATATTTTGAGTCATTGATTTTATTATATTAAGTATGTTTTGAAATACTTAAGTATGTGGCTAAGCGCGCACCTTATTTGTTAGGTGACGGCTTTTGATGTGTATATATTGGGGAGGCATCTTCACTTCGGCGATCACCACTACTACTAGCTTCGTATCCCATCTAAGGTAAGTCTATAGCCTCGCTTTTACACTATTTTGTAATGGTTTTTAAACCCGCGATGGGGAATACATATTTTTCATAAACTTGGAACACAAGTCTTTTATGATATGCTTGTCCCTCTGTGAATGAACCCGTGGTTGCCTTTAAATTGCATTAGGTGATTGCCTTTGTTAAAGCCTCAATTATGGACCGTTAATTAACCTATGATGGGTTAACCGCTAGTACAATTAATAGATCTTGGGGGAAGCTGCCCCGGTTCAGTTTGTGTGGACTTGTCATAGAAGCTTAGACCCGACCTCCACATTATTTGAGCATATTGTATTGTGAAGTCAGGTATACGGCAATGTACAAATAATCTGGAGGTAACAACAATTAATAAATCTCTTGTCTTATTAGATCTAACGGAGTGTCTAAGGGCTCGGTTCCATGAGCTTGATGTAATTTATGCTATATACAATTATTATTGTTGATGCAAATTATTATTCGATGCTTGTTAAGCATGCCACAAACTTAAAATCTTTGCTTGTGTTCAAATGATTTGTAAAACCTATAGACTTGCTCAACCTTTGTGTTGATGATTTTACACATGTATTTCAGGTAATCAAGATGGATAGCAGCGGAGCATGTGAGGAGAAAGTTGGTGCTTACTTGTCTAAGTCTTTGTTTACTTTTCCATCCAATGAAATGAATAAACTGATTTTAAGCATTTAATGTATTATGATTGGTAACGGTTTTGGGACTAACGCTACTCTGATTTTATATACATTAGGATGGGAAACTTTTTAGACAAGATTTTATATTAACTTAACGTCTCTTTTGAGGTCGTTTTCTATGATTGTGTGTGATGTGCTATTAATAGCACCCAATGTGGTATTCTGCTGCGTGGTAATTTGGGGGTGTTACAATCAACATTCCTAGGACTTAATAAACTAGAACTGGAAACAGTTGAAGTAGAAGCAACTCTCTCTTCACTCTTCCTAGCACTAGTAGCAACAGGGTCATTTGTCTTGGAGCTTGTAGGTCTTGACTCTTCACTTGAACCACAGGATGCAGAGTCACTGGCCTTGTCACTAAAAGTACAAGAGACAAAGTCATTAGTATTAGTAGAACTTTTTGGAGACTCATGCATCTTTGATCCATCCAAGTCAGTATGCCTAGACATGGGCATAAAAGTTCCTTTAAAAGGTGGAGGGACAACATGCATTGCTGCAGCTGGTTGAAACCTATTGTAGCTAAGTTTTCCCTCCTCCTATTTGTCAGGATCAAAGACACTTGAAAAAGATAAATCAAACACATCTTCTGAATCAATATATTTATCAAAGCCTAAACCTCTCTGAGTTCTACCAGACATGCTACTATCAATTAACTTTGAAAGATTCTTAGGTGCTTTTTGCCATTTTTCAAATCTTAAAAGTGTAGCATCCAATTTTTCCTGCATGTCTTGCTTATCCTTGATACTGTCTTTGTTTAGTTTTTCAGTTTATTTAAGCATGTTAGTGGTGTTTTCTAAATCAATGTTTAGGATTCTAATTTTATCCTCATATTCTCGTTGAGTATCCTGAAGCCACCTCTTTTGTTGTTCCAATGTTCTTAAAGAACTTTTATATGCTTGAACATCTAAAAAATATTTGTCATTTTGTTCATTTAGCTGATTGTATTGAGACAACAGTTCTGAATATTTATCATGACAACCAAGAGGGCAATTTTGTACCTGAGGTGAGATGCCCATAAGAGCAAATTCTTTTGCTTCCTCGACATCAGATAGATTCCCAACAATTATTGCAAACACATCAGTAGAAGCTTCAGCTGCTTCCAAGGTAGCAGTCTGATGATCACTCTAGTTAACCATAGAGTCAACAGACACCAAAGCTTTCTTGTCATCCTTGAGCTCCTGAACCTTGAAGGCTAAATACCTGTTCTTCTCCTGGTCAGTTTTGTTAGGGCATTCCCTAGCAAATGACCTTGCTGCTGGCAGTTATAGCATCTAAACTTGCTTCTATCAAACCTTGCTGGCTCTCTTGGGTTGTAGTTAAACTTTCGACCGGCTTTCTTTTCAAACTTGTGAACCCGGAGAGTGAGCATGTCCATCTGCCACTTGAGATCCATTTCATCCAGGTCAAGTTTATCAACCTGTTTGAAGTCATCAAAAGCAAGATGCTGTTGTGGATCAAAATCAACAACAAAAGAGTGAAGAACAACTTCTACCATGCTACCAGTCTTGGCTTTTGGTTCAGGAGTCGAAGTATGTTGAGAAGACACAATATAGCTTGGGCTACTAGCATAAGACATGGAACTAGATCCCATGGAACTCACAAAAGAAGAGTTAGCAGGAGTAGGAAAGGAATCACTTGAGTATCCTCTCACATGAGGCTCAAAGGTTTTAAGCTTATAAAACAGGTCATCAAAATTAAGATAGTCAAGGCCAACTTTTGCTTTGAGAGAGATTACTACCTGATTCCATGAGTGAGATAAAGCTCTAAGAAACCTGGCATTGATACCTCCATTGTTGAAAATATGTTTTTACTTATTTAGGAAGATTCGGTTACTCCGACAATATATTAAGTAGTAGCTCGTAGACTAGATATCTTTATTAAATAAACAAGGCCAAGCCTAGCCTACAACATGTGTAGGCCGGCCCAATATTGTAAGCCCAAGCCCATCACAAGGCTTGGGTATATAAACCCTCTCCTTTGATGAAGAGGGTGGTGGTTTTCATTCATTTTACACATAGTAAAAGGTGTTTTCTTATTATTCTCTCTCTAGTGTGTGTGTGAAAATCTACCATCTTTCTATCTCTTTCTCTCTCTAAAACATAAGCAAGATTTACATATCATACAAATGGTATCAGAGTTGCTTTGCTCAGAAGCCATTTCTGTCAGCTCATCAAAATCAACATTCATAGTTTCGAGGATCTTACGAGACGTACGATTGTAGATTTGGTATGCCTTCTTTGCGGGTGCATAACCAATGAAAATACCAATATCAGCCTTTGGTTGAAGTTTTCCCAAATTTTCACCATAATTATTTGGATATGAAAGAGAACCAAATACATGAAGATATGATAAATTTGGTACTTTACCATGGAGAAGCTCATAAGGTGTTTTACCATGGCGTTTACGAATTAGTGACCGGTTTTGGGTGTACACTGCTGTAGATACTGCTTCTGCCCATAAAAACAATGGAGCCTTTGCGTAAATTAACATCGTTTGAGCAGCTTCCATAAGTGTGCGATTTCGCCTTTCAACGACGCTGTTTTGTTGTGAAGTGCGTGCAACGGATGTTTCATGAGATATGCCAACTTCTTCATAATAATCACGCAAGAGTTGATTCAAAAATTCGGTTCCATTATCTGTACGAATGCGTCGGACAGTAGTGTTGAGACGCACTTGAATCATCTTGAGAAATCCGATGATGAATTTAGGTGCCTCATTTTTTGTTGTAAGAAATTTCATCCATGTAAACCGAGAGTAATCATCGACAATTACGAGGATGTACTTTTTGCCACTAAGACTTTCAACACGCATTGGCCCACAAAGATCCATATGCAACATATAAAGTTTCTCTTGGTTGGTGTCTTCAGTCTTGGGTTTGTATGATTTCTTAGTGCTTTTCCCCATTGTACACGCGGAACACAAATGATCCTTGTGAAATGAAAGTTTAGGAAGACCACGAACAAGTTCTTTTTTCGCCAAATGATTAATAGCGTCAAAGTTAAGATGAGATAACCGTCGATGCCATAACCATGACTTATTCTTTGATGCTTTGGAGAGAAGACATATGGGAGAAGCGGCCATCATGTCTTTTAGAGACAAAGTATACAAATTATTCCCTCGAGTACCTTTCAATAAATCAACCCCTTCCAAATTACGAATGAAGCAGGTATGCTCTCGAAAAGCAACTTCTAGGTTTGCATCACAAAATAGTCCCACAGAAAATAAGTTGTGACCGAGACCTTCCACATAATACACTCTTGAAATTATAACATTCCAAATATGATATTCACCATAACCCATTATCTTTGCAATATGATCATTTCCAAATTGAACCGTACCAAGAAACTTGCTGACGAAATTTCTGAGCTGAGAGCGATCTCCGGTCATATGCTTGGAGCAACCAGAGTCCAAATACCAGAGAACAATTTGGACCACCTATTTTCAATAACAACAGTAGACAATGCATTGGAAACTATTGGTTCCGGAGTGTTAGCAGATAGAGATATAATATTATCAGAATTGCTAGCATTTATGAGACCAGTAGATTTCCTGCATTTTCTAATGTGAGTTTTAGCACTAACATGTTTTATTGTTCCAACTTTCTTAGGTTTTGGATTATTCGCGGGCACTACAGTGGGAGTAGACCTATTTAAAGGGCACTTGGTTCCTATAGTAGTGTTAGTGTTCCTAGTTAAAGGACACACTTGTGTTTTGGTAGCCTTTGTACTCCTAGTTATAGGGCACGCTTTCTTCGCTTTAGTGGGAGTGATCCTAGTTAAAGGGCACATATTTTTGCTACTATAGTGAAAGTTCTACCAGTGGGACGTCACAACCAACCAACTTGGGTTAACACTTTCCCAGTCGGTTTCCATTCTAATCCATTTTTCCGGGCATTCATCTCATTCACATGGTCAATAAGGCAAGAATCATGATGACTAGAAAACATACATTCATTGCAATTCCAACATTTCAAATTAGAATTCATAGTAGGCTTAGAACATTGCACAACCGCAGAGCCTTTAGGTTTAGCTACATGATTCTTTTTATTCAAAACATAAATAACATTCCTAGGATGGGCTTCTACTTTCTTCTTCACTTGACTACTAGATGGGAGAAAGATCCTATCATTCTTCTTGTTTCTTTTAATCTTAGATCTTTGAGCCTTAGTAGTGGTGCTTACTCCTGTAGAAGGCAACACGAGAATATTAGAAGCTGGTTTTGATTCCGCCTTATCTTTAGTGACCAAAGTTTGAGATGGTTTAGTCCTAGGGCCCTTATTAAATGGTGTGACGGCTATAAGGTTCCTTTTGATTGCACTAGAGGACGATGCTGAGATAGTGGCTGCGTTATCCACAACATTCTTAACTTTTAGAGTACGAAGTGTTTCCTTTAACTCAGCCAAGGCCAGATTCTTATCACAAATTTGTTCCCTCAAATCAGATATTTCCATCGACTTCCGATTCAATTGTTCAATCAATGATTGATTCTGTGCAGTGTTATCAACACATGCGGGCTTTACTGCATTGAAGAGTCGTGTATCTTTCTGTTTTAAGTTATCAACTTTGGACAAAATCTTAGAAACTTGATTATCTAGATCCAGTTTAAAATTCTCAGCGGCCTCAAGTACGTTCACACAGTTAAGCTCCTTAGATTTCTCTATGTCTATCGGCAAAGATTTAGCAACTTTGTCACTTGGCTGACGCTGTTTTGATTGTAAATTAAATCGAAAATTCTTTTCAAAGTTTTCATCATCGATATTAACACCTTCGAATGATGTTTCAAAGATTTCTTGAATAAATTGTTGCTTGCATTCAAGCGAAATACAATGTGTTTGAATCTCATCAAAACGTTTTGAAAGCGAAGAATATGAATCTTGAAGCTTTAAAAATTCAACGTCAGATTCGTGACAAGAACTATCTACCACATTATCCACATATTCAACATTATGCACAATAGAATCACTATCAACACTTTTATTCACACATACGGAAACTATATCATGAGACATCACTTGTTTCAGAAGCTGATCATTTTGACGTGAAACCCGTTCTATTTCAAGTAAACTGTTTTCATAAGCATCATCCATTTCATTAAAAACACGTTTAACTTCTTCTATTTCCAAATGCAAATCTTGATCAAGATTACTAAGACAAGCTTTAACATTCTTTACAAACGGAACAATTTCGTCTCGAAACGCAACTCTAGTGTGCTCAAAGTTCCATTCACCTTCCGTTATGGCCGTAGCCGTCGTACGTTCCAAAATGACTGATACACTTATTTTTCTATGGGTTCAATTTTCTCTCGATATCCTCTAGAATTGATCTCGGCCTTAAGTGGAATGATTGTTCTTGGTTACTAAATTAAAGGGTTTGGTTTTCTAATCTACTAAACATTAAATGATCAAAAATGTAAACTTAACTTTTAAAAGTAACTGAATTAATAACAATTAATAAATCTTGAATCGAAATTAAAATTAAAATTGATATTAAAATTAAAGTCACAGTTAAAGTATAAATGTGAAATAGTAAACAATAAAGAAAAAGGAAGGAAATAGAAACAGTAAGAGAACAGTAAAACTACCAAAAGAAATTGATTCGGAAGATTGAACCTTGATTCGGAACTTTTCACCCGGAACTTTTCACTCGGAACTTCGGTTCATCCGGAACTTAATACTCATTCGGAAGTTTAGACTCATGCGGAACTTTGTTCATCCGGAACTTAATGCTCATTCGGAAGTTTTTGGTTCATCCGGAACTTAATGCTCATTCGGAAGTTTTTGGTTCATCCGGAACTTAATGCTCATTCGGAAGTTTTTGGTTCATCCGGAACTTAATGCTCATTCGGAAGTTTTTGGTTCATCCGGAACTTAATGCTCATTCGGAAGATTTTAATTCATTCGGAACTTTGTGATTCATGCGGAACTTTTTTAAACAAAACTTATTCGGAACTTTTCAGTTCACTCGGAACTTTTGGAAAACAGCTTTATTCGGAACTTCAGGTGTTCATCCGGAACTTACTGTTCATCCGGAACTTTCAGAAACCCAGATACAGTAACTTACCCCGAAGAACAAGGAAACAACTTTTAATCCAAAAATCACCAATTTTTTCACCAAATCTTAAATAAAACTAAACACAAAGCATCTACTAACCATAAACTACAAATCCCATCAACAAAAACATAAATCCCAACAACTTTTAAAGATCAAAAATCAATAAAATGAGAACTTAAGAACTTGAAGAGGAAGATGATGTTGAACAAGATGAAATGGAAAGATTAAACAAGAACTTGTATTGATGATTAATGTTGTAACAATCACAAAACAAGAATTAAAATTACAAGATTAAAAATCAAAGATCAAGATCACCAGACACCCTAGTGGTGTTGGTGATGATACGAACTAAAAGGGAGAAAAAAGGGGAGGAGAGGAAAAACTAAAAAAATGGATGTGTGTGAGGGGATCCTTTATATAGGCTTGTCTTTTGGTTGGTGAGTGGGCTTTCTCCCGTTCTTCTTGTCTTCTCGTCTTTTCAGAAAAGTTGACGTTTTCGATTCTGATTCGGGATTTGTCGTCGATTAAATTCAACTCGTCTTTTAATTTCTTCGTTTAATAGACTTGAGTTTCTTCGACTTATATAAATCTTCCATCTTTGGTCCTTTTCTTCGATAAATCTTCGAATAGGCTCAGTGACTTCAAATCTTTTGCATCTCTTGGACAATAGACTTTATCTTGAGTCTTTTTCTTCGGTAAAATCCGTGCAATCCCATGTTTTCTTTAATATTCATCCGGTTAGCTCTGAAAACACAATAAACACAAAAACCACGCATAATTCCAAACAAATGATATTAAATACGTGTTTTGGTCTCGTTTTAGCCAGAATTAAGTGGTAAAAGGATGGGTGTTTACACACCTATCAAATCCCCTACACTTAACCATTGCCATGCCCTCATGCAATGCTTAGTGATAAAGCAATTTTACATTTTCCTCATAATTAATCAACCTTGGCCTTATTAAAACACTACAAAACAAAAATTAAAGAACTTAAAAGAAGTTAAACTTTAAAGGAAACAAAAGGATAGAAATCCATTTTCTCTTGAAAATAGCTACATGGAAATAACTTACATTAGGGCTTTGGTGCTGCGAAGATTTATCACCCTCAAGTTTCACGTTCCCCAAACTAAGCTTAAAAACGAGATCATTGTTATTATAAGTTAGCAAATCAAACACTTACACACATGGCTTAATTATATGCTTAAACTCCCTTATTCCTAGGTGTATCTCTTATATTTTATTTTGTTGTCTTAGAATGATCATGAAGATGCATTTTTGGACTTATTTCGATAGTTTACTTAGGCTGAAAGCAAAGTAGGACGATTTGATCAATAGTTAGCTAAAGGACAAAATCTCTTAAAACTGCTTCTCGGGATATCAAAAAGTTCATATCTTGGCATAACTTGGTTCACGATTTGAGACCTTTCTCGGTCCGATATTTGGCATGTACTTCATACTTCATATCTTCGAGAGACGTTCTTGAGATAATGGTCTTCTCATCATAATAGAGTTTCTTCACTTGGAGACTTTTGAGGGGTACTCCAACTTTGTTGACCACGACTTCATGATTATTTCTTCAATCTCTATTTGGGATTTTGAGATACAACGATCCGCCTCCTTTTCGGACTTGGATCTATTTATCCTCATACCTTGTTAGGGTCTTTTCGGATAGACTTCTCCATGATCTTTATGGGAGTTTGTTGCTTTTCGTCGTGAGTCTTGATCCTTCATATTGACTTTGGGAATAATGCTTTTCACATCACTTTGGATCTTCAGCAATAAAATTGAATCCTCATGCCTTGTTAGGGCCTTTTCGGACTCGCCAATCTTCGCGCCCCGCTTCATAAGTTATGCCTTGGCTATGAACTCTTATCATTACCGAGCAACTTTTAAACGATCTTGGGCTAGAAGCTAAGTAACTTTTCAAATCGTACGACCTTACTTATTGCAGATAATTTATTAGCAAGTGATGGGAGAATAGGCAAATAATTACACCAAGTGAGCTTGTGCAAGAATACCGACTTATAATTGACTCTATCATTTCTCGTCCTCCACAATTTAAAATCTCCAGTAATGAGACTCGTGGATACTTAGCCTAATAAACCAATTAAGGTCTACATGGTTAAGGATACTAGCTAGAATAAACTTAGATAAGTCTATTCGGGTTGAGTCAAAATAAACGCAACGGGCCTAATATGTCAAAGACTTCTAAACTAGCTACACCACTTTATTAAAATTTTTGACTTTATTGCGGGATATATACATATGAAAGCAACGATAAAAATTTAAAAATTACAACTAAATGGCCAAAGTTAATAAAAAATTTGAAAAATGTTGAAAAACATGATTTTCCGGTTAAATGAAGGCATTTTCATGGAAAAGTCCACTTAAAACTTCGATAGAAGTCCCCCTACACTTAAGATAAATATTGTCCTCAATGTTTAAGCATGTGGGAAAAGTTTCCCCTACACTTATGACATTGTGCACGTTGGTTAACTCAAGTTAAGGAAGAGACGACTAAAGTGATCAATTTCAAATGTGAGTATGAAGAAAATTGAATCACGATAGTTGAGAGATAGAACCGGATTTCTGATAACACGGGAGCACGGTTCTTCAAAGTTTCCAAGAGTGCACTAATCCCTGTAATCACATCACGACACAAATACAAACACTCTATAGAGGCTCCCCTACACTTAGGGGGTTAAAACATAAAAGGATAGATACTCGGGCTGCCTCCCGAGGAGCGCTTGTTTTTGATAACCGAGTCACGAGCCTGACTCGACCCAAAATTAGTTTATGGGGAACGTGGTGAGGGATGGAACCACCTCCTGAGAGGTGTCCTCACCAAAGTACAACTTCACTCGTTGGCCATTCACCTTAAAATTAGGTCCATTAGGTTGAGCAAGCTCGAGAGTACCATATGGAAAAATTTGGGCAATGGTGAATGGGCCGGACCAACGAGATTTGAGCTTGCCCGAAAAGATTTTCAACCGAGAGTTAAAAAGTAAGACTTTGTCTCCAACATGGAACTCTCGGTTTTTAATCTTAGAGTCGTGAATGAGCTTAGTCCTTTCCTTATAGATCAAAGAATTTTCATAAGCCTCATTCCGAAGTTCATTGAGCTCATTGAGTTGGATCTTGCGTAGGTCACCGGCTTTGTTGATATCAAAATTAGCCCACTTCAAGGCCCAGTAAGCCTTGTGCTCCAACTCAATGGGGAGGTGGCATGCTTTCCCGTACACAAGACGATAAGGCGTACAGCCGATCGAGGTCTTGTAAGCAGTACGAAAAGCCCACAAAGCATCATCAAGTTTATCAGCCCATGAGGCACGATGCTCTCCCACGGTTCTTTCCAGAATTCGCTTAAGTCCTCGGTTGGATATTTCAGCCTGGCCATTAGTTTGTGGGTGGTAAGCTGTGGAAAGACGATGGTTTACACCGTACTTAGCCATGACTCTTGCGAAATGGTCATTGCAGAAATGAGTCCCACGATCACTAATAATGGCGCGAGGCACACCGAATCTAGCAAAAAGAGCTTTCAAAAAGTAACAAACCACCCTTGCGTCATTATTAGGTAAAGCTTTGGCTTCAACCCACTTTGAAACGTAGTCAACGGCTACAAGGATGTATTTGTTTCCTTTAAAAGAAGGGAATGGCCCCATAAAGTCGATACCCCAGACATCAAAGATTTCACATTCTTGAATGAAATTATGAGGCATCTCGTCTTTATGTGTGATGTTGCCTTGTTTTTGGCAAACATCACATCGTTTAACCATGTCGTGAGCGTCACGATATATGGAGGGCCAATAAAATCCCGAATCAAACACTTTTTTGGCGGTGTAGTTGGGACCAAAGTGACCACCGGTGGGTCCTTTGTGGCAAGCATCAAGGATTTCCGAAGCTGCCGGTCCATCAACACATCGGCGGATAATCAGGCCGGCACATTGTTTGAATAGGTAAGGGTCGTCCCAAAAGTAAGTCTTGATGTCGGTGAAGAACTTTTTCTTTTGTTGGGACGTCAACCCTTCCTTGAGAATTCCACCCGCCAAGTAGTTTGCAAAGTCCGCAAACCACGGGGTTTCATCAGATTTCGAATTTATAGACATTAAGGTCTCCAAGGGAAAAGAATCATTGATTTCTTTGTTCGGATGATCCCCCTGGTAAGGATCCTCAAGTCTGCTGAGATGATCCACAGCTAGGTTTTCTGCTCCTTTTTTATCGCGAATTTCGATTTTAATTCCTGGAGCAGTAAAACCCAGCGAAGAAGTCTTGGTTTGGAATCTTGCTTTGTCAACAAGTACTTCAGCACGGAATGATCGGTATACACAATTGTTGTAGAAAGGACAAGATAGGGGCGAAATTTTTCAAAGGCATAGACAACCGCTAAAAGCTCTTTTTCGGTTGTCGTGTAATGCAATTGAGCCCCAGTCATTGTCTTGCTAGCGTAATGGATCGGTTGGAAGTGTTTGTACACTCTTTGTCCCAGAACCGCTCCAATAGCAAAATCACTAGCATCGCACATCAACTCGAAAGGCAGCTCCCAATTAGGGGTAACCAAGACGGGTGCCTTTGTTTGCTTATCCTTAAGCGAGTTGAAGGCTTCAAGACACTCTTTGGAGAAGATAAAAGGAGTATCTTTTTCCAAGAGGTGGGTCATCGGGCGAGCGATTTGAGAAAAATCTTTGATGAATCGACGGTAAAAGCCCGCATGACCCAGAAAACTTCTCACACCCTTCACGGTTGAAGGTAGAGGCAACTTGGCGATAACATCGACTTTAGAACGGTCTACTTCAAGACCGGCTTTGGAAATTTTGTGTCCCAGCACGATGCCTTCTTTTACCATAAAATGGCATTTTTCCCAATTTAGAACAAGGCGAGTGTCTTCGCACCGCTTAAGCATACGTTCCAAATTGGCAAGGAAAGAAGAGAAGGAATCCCCGAAGACAGAGAAATCATCCATGAAGACTTCCATGGTTTGTTCAACCATGTCATGGAAGATAGCTAACATGCACCTTTGGAAAGTCCTGGGCGCATTACATAAGCCAAAAGGCATTCGTTTATAAGCAAATGTGCCATAGGGACAAGTGAATGTTGTCTTCTCTTGATCTTGGGGATCGATGGGTATTTGGAAATAACCCGAGAAACCATCAAGAAAGCAGTAATATTCATTACCGGCTAAACGTTCAAGCATTTGGTCCATAAAAGTTAGAGGGAAATGATCCTTTCTCGTGGCATCATTGAGTTTGCGGTAGTCTATACAAACTCTCCACCCAGTAACGAGACGAGTGGAAATCAACTCGTTGTGTTCATTGGGAACAACGGTTATTCCGCCCTTCTTGGGCACACAATGGATTGGACTAACCCATGGTGAATCCGAAATAGGGTAAATCATACCCGCATCAAGAAGTTTGATAACCTCTGTTTTGATGACTTCATGTATTTTTGGATTCACCCTTCGTTGGCTTTGAATTGTGGGCTTAAAGTCGTCCTCCATGAGAATTTTGTGTGTGCAGAAGTGAGGATCAATTCCACGAATATCAGAAATCTTCCAAGCAATAGCCTTCTTGTGATCTTTCAGCACGGTGATAAGTCGGGCTTTTTCTTCTTTCTTTCAGGTCCTTAGCAATGATTACTGGCGACTTCTTCTCTTCTTCAAGGAATACATACTCGAGATGGGGCGGCAACTCCTTAAGTTCTAAATCCGGAGGATTTTCGACGGGAGGCGTATTCGAAGTCGGAGTATCAATAGCAATGACCGTGGGAGATGGAGGAGAAGGATTGTCTTCGTTGAGAAGATTGTCAAAGAAATTCATGTCTTCATCCCCATCGATAGGAGAATCATTAGTAGCTAAATTCACATCTCCCATGGTGTCTTCAAGATTGTTCCAAAACAAATCAGTATCTCCAAATAGAGACAACGATGAATCAATAGAGGATACGGTCTCAACATTGGGAAGAGAGGTAGGAATACTTTTGCAAGAATCATTAAAGTTTTCTTCACAAGCCTCATCAAGAACGTCAATACAATTAACACTCTCATATGAATAAGGCTGTTTAGACAACTTTCCCATGTTGAAGACTACTTTATCGTCACCCACTCTCATGATAAGCTCGCCGGCTTCAACATCGATGAGAGTGCGACCGGTCCTCAAGAATGGACGACCAACAATTAGTGGCACACGGGGGTCCATCTCGTAGTCGACGACAACAAAATCAGCAGGGAAGGTGAATTTGTCGACTCCTACAATGACGTCTTCGGCTATCCCCACTGGATAAGCAACCGTACGGTTAGCCAATTCCAAAGTCATTTTGGTGGGGACTAGCTCTGGGAGAGATAATTGCTTCCAAACGCTTAGAGGCATAAGATTAATACTGGCACCTAGATCGGCTAGGGCCATGCAATTCTCTACTCCCGGGAAATTGTAAGGAATTAAGAAACGACCCGGATCACCAAGCTTGGTTGGCAATTTCCTTAAGAGCACTGCAGAGCAATTCTCATTAAGTTGGGTGTTGGCACTATCGAGGAGCTTTTCCTTGTCGCTCAGAAGATATTTAAACATTTTTGCATATTTAGGCATGTGAGCGAGAGCCTCAGCGAAAGAGATATTGAAATTCAGTTGTTTAAACATCTTAAGAAAGTTAGAAACCTGAATATCATCCTTGCTTTTGAGCTTCTCTTTCCTCAACCTAGATGGATAAGGTATATTGGAAGAAGAGGAAGGCTGTGGAAGAATAGGATCACTCACAACCACGGGTGGAGGAGGGGTAGAAGGAAGAGGTGGTGAAACTGGGGAAGGAGAAGGATGAGGAATAGGAGCAGGTGACTCGTTCTCCTTAGTCACGACCACCGGTGGAGGTATAGGAAGCTCGGGTTCCTTGGTACCTTTGCCACTTCGAGTAGTGATTGCTTTCATCTCCCCTCTTGGATTCGCAACGGTGTTACTCGGAAGAGTACCCGAAGAAGAGGGTTGATTACCTTGGAAGAAACCAGCCATCATGTTCCTCAGATCATTAGTTTGGCTATCCAACGTATTTCTCATGTCGGCTCTCAGATCGTTCCCTTGTTTGACCAAATCTGCTTTCAAGTTTCGCACTTCCTGTTGGAGATTTTCCACGATCACATCATTGGTCCTCATGTAGGTTGCAACCTCTTGGTGTAATGCAGTGGTGGTTTGGTTGGGAGGAGCATTGTATGCGGGTGGTTGATAAGCAGGTTGTTGGTAAACTTGGTTGTTACGTTGAGGTGGTTGTTGCTGCTTGTGAGGAGGGATGTATGGTTGTCGAGGTTGTTGTTGTTGTTGAGGAGGGTGATTAAGGTTTTGTTGTTGGTTTGGGTTGGTAGGAGGAAAACCAGGTGGTGAAAGATAATTGTTGGAGCGGTAGCTAAGCAAATTACGGTCACCTTGAGGTCTAGCTTGATAAGCAGGTTGAGGATAGGTGCCATATGCCGCATTCACATTCTCAGCAGGGTAGTCTTGAGTGGCGGTACAAGTTTTGTAAGAGTAAGGACCACCGCATATCTCACAAGGTTGGCTGACAGCATTAACGTGAGCGTTCCTGGCGTTGTTGCTGTTGTTGTTGCTGACGGTGTGGGTGACAAGCGATTCAAGAAGCGTGGTGATTTTGTCCAATCGCTTGTCGCTGTCACTAGTGCTAGCACTAGCGACATTAGTCCGAACACTCTTGGTTTGCACACGAGACTTATTCTCAATGATATCCCAAGCAGCATTGGAAGTCTTAGCCAAAAGATTACCCCCCGAGGCACTGTTCAGTGAATCTTGGTCACTCATGCTTAAACCATTGTAAAAAGTATTAATTTGATGTACTTTGGTAAAACCATGTTGTGGGCATTTTCTTAAAAGATCTTTAAAACGATCCCAAGATTCACTGAACGACTCATCGTACTTTTGTTCAAAATTTATGATCTCATTCCGCAAAGCGGTAGTACGAGAGGGTGGGAAAAAGTAATTGATAAATTTGGTTTCCAAATCCGTCCACGAGAGAATACTCTGTGGCGGTTCCTTAGCAAGCCAATGCCGGGCTTGTCCCTCTAAAGAAAAGGGAAAAAGTTGTAACCTTATAACCTCTTGTGGAACACCATTGAATTTGACCGTGTTAGTGAGTTGCAAGAATCTCTTGATATGGTCATGTGGGTCATCAATGGTACGTCACAAGAATGGTTGAGCGGAGACCATCTGGATAAAGCCTGATTTAAGCTCGAAATTGTTGGCGGCAATTGGAGGTATGACAATTGGATCCGTGTTGCCATCGACATGAGCTTGCAGCAGTTCAATCATTGGCCGATTATCCGGAAGGGGCTCATTGTTGTTGTTATTGTTCATGTTGTTGAAAGGTGGATTGTTGTTGTTATTATTGTTGTTCGGAGGTGGTATGTTATTGTTGTTTTGTACACCAGCCATGTCTAAGTGATCGAGAGGCTCGGGCTCTTGATAAGACGTGGATCGAGTGCGCATACACCTGCAAAATAACGAACAAAGAAAAACGAAGCAAACATATTTTTGGTTTTTATGTTTTTTAATTTTTTTGTATTTTTGAAAATTTTATATTTTTTAGGATTTTTTTTTAAAATTTTTTGATGAAAAAGTAACGTTCACGGGGAACGGATCCCAAAATCCAAGTTCTCACAAAAAACTTTTGATCTTAACGAGAAGAGCCGGCAGCGGCACCATTTGATACACTTATTTTTCTATGGGTTCAATTTTCTCTCGATATCCTCTCGAATTGATCTCGGCCTTAAGTGGAATGATTGTTCTTGGTTACTAAATTAAAGGGTTTGGTTTTCTAATCTACTAAACATTAAATGATCAAAAATGTAAACTTAACTTTTAAAAGTAATTGAATTAATAACAATTAATAAAACTTGAATCGAAATTAAAATTAAAATTGAAATTAAAATTAAAGTCACAGTTAAAGTATAAATGTGAAATAGTAAACAATAAAGAAAAAGGAAGGAAATAGAAACAGTAAGAGAACAGTAAAACTACCAAAAGAAATTGATTCGGAAGATTGAACCTTGATTCGGAACTTTTCACCCGGAACTTTTCACTCGGAACTTCGGTTCATCCGGAACTTAATGCTCATTCGGAAGTTTTTGGTTCATCCGGAACTTAATGCTCATTCGGAAGTTTTTGGTTCATCCGGAACTTAATGCTCATTCGGAAGTTTTTGGTTCATCCGGAACTTAATGCTCATTCGGAAGTTTTTGGTTCATCCGGAACTTAATGCTCATTCGGAAGATTTTAATTCATTCGGAACTTTGTGATTCATGCGGAACTTTTTTAAACAAAACTTATTCGGAAATTCGGAACTTTTGGAAAACAGCTTTATTCGGAACTTCAGGTGTTCATCCGGAACTTACTGTTCATCCGGAACTTTTAGAAACCCAGATACAGTAACTTACCCCGAAGAACAAGGAAACAACTTTTAATCCAAAAATCACCAAATTTTTCACCAAATCTTAAATAAAACTAAACACAAAGCATCTACTAACCATAAACTACAAATCCCATCAACAAAAACATAAATCCCAACAACTTTTAAAGATCAAAAATCAATAAAATGAGAACTTAAGAACTTGAAGAGGAAGATGATGATGAACAAGATGAAATGGAAAGATTAAACAAGAACTTGTATTGATGATTAATGTTGTAACAATCACAAAACAAGAATTAAAATTACAAGAATTAAAATTACAAGATTAAAAATCAAAGATCAAGATCACCAAACACCCTAGTGGTGTTGGTGATGATACGAACTAAAAGGGAGAAAAAAGGGGAGGAGAGGAAAAACTAAAAAACTGGATGTGTGTGAGGGGATCCTTTATATAGGCTTGTCTTTTGGTTGGTGAGTGGGCTTTCTCCCGTTCTTCTTGTCTTCTCGTCTTTTCAGAAAAGTTGACGTTTTCGATTCTGATTCGGGATTTGTCGTCGATTAAATTCAACTCGTCTTTTAATTTCTTCGTTTAATAGACTTGAGTTTCTTCGACTTATATAAATCTTCCATCTTTGGTCCTTTTCTTCGATAAATCTTCGAATAGGCCCAGTAACTTCAAATCTTTTGCATCTCTTGGACATTAGACTTTATCTTGAGTCTTTTTCTTCGGTAAAATCCGTGCAATCCCATGTTTTCTTTAATATTCATCCGGTTAGCTCTGAAAACACAATAAACACAAAAACCACGCATAATTCCAAACAAATGATATTAAATACGTGTTTTGGTCTCGTTTTAGCCAGAATTAAGTGGTAAAAGGATGGGTGTTTACACACCTATCAAATCCCCTACACTTAACCATTGCCATGCCCTCATGCAATGCTTAGTGATAAAGTAATTTTACATTTTCCTCATAATTAATCAACCTTGGCCTTATTAAAACACTACTAAACAAAAATTAAAGAACTTAAAAGAAGTTAAACTTTAAAGGAAACAAAAGGATAGAAAACCATTTTCTCTTGAAAATAGCTACATGGAAATAACTTGCAAAGAAATCACTGAATTACATTAGGGCTTTGGTGCTGCGAAGATTTATCACCCTCAAGTTTCACGTTCCCCAAACTAAGCTTAAAAACGAGATCATTGTTATTATAAGTTAGCAAATCAAACACTTACACACATGGCTTAATTATATGCTTAAACTCCCTTATTCCTAGGTGTATCTCTTATATTTTATTTTTTTTGTCTTAGAATGATCATGAAGATGCATTTTTGGACTTATTTCGATAGTTTATTTAGGCTGAAAGCAAAGTAGGGCGATTTGATCAATAGTTAGCTAAAGGACAAAATCTCTTAAAACTGCTTCTCGGGATATCAAAAAGTTCATATCTTGGCATAACTTGGTTCACGATTTGAGACCTTTCTCGGGCCGATATTTGGCATGTACTTCATACTTCATATCTTCGAGAGACGTTCTTGAGATAATGGTCTTCTCATCATAATAGAGTTTCTTCACTTGGAGACTTTTGAGGGGTACTCCAACTTTGTTGACCACGACTTCATGATTATTTCTTCAATCTCTATTTGGGATTTTGAGATACAACGATCTGCCTCCTTTTCGGACTTGGATCTATTTATCCTCATACCTTGTTAGGGTCTTTTCGGATAGACTTCTCCATGATCTTTATGGGAGTTTGTTGCTTTTCGTCGTGAGTCTTGATCCTTCATATTGACTTTGGGAATAATGCTTTTCACATCACTTTGGATCTTCAGCAATAAAATTGAATCCTCATGCCTTGTTAGGGCCTTTTCGGACTCGCCAATCTTCGCGCCCCGCTTCATAAGTTATGCCTTGGCTATGAACTCTTATCATTACCGAGCAACTTTTAAATGATCTTGGGCTAGAAGCTAAGTAACTTTTCAAATCGTACGACCTTACTTATTGCAGATAATTTATTAGCAAGTGATGGGAGAATAGGCAAATAATTACACCAAGTGAGCTTGTGCAAGAATACCGACTTATAATTGACTCTATCATTTCTCGTCCTCCACAATTTAAAATCTCAAGTAATGAGACTCATGGATACTTAGCCTAATAAACCAATTAAGGTCTACATGGTTAAGGATACTAGCTAGAATAAACTTAGATAAGTCTATTCGGGTTGAGTCAAAATAAACGCAACGGGCCTAATATGTCAAAGACTTCTAAACTAGCTACACCACTTTATTAAAATTTTTGACTTTATTTCGGGATATATACATATGAAAGCAACGATAAAAATTTAAAAATTACAACTAAATGGCCAAAGTTAATAAAAAATTTGAAAAATGTTGAAAAACATGATTTTCCGGTTAAATGAAGGCATTTTCATGGAAAAGTCCACTTAAAACTTCGATAGAAGTCCCCCTACACTTAAGATAAACATTGTCCTCAATGTTTAAGCATGTGGGAAAAGTTTCCCCTACACTTATGACATTGTGCATGTTGGTTAACTCAAGTTAAGGAAGAGACGACTAAAGTGATCAATTTCAAATGTGAGTATGAAGAAAATTGAATCACGATAGTTGAGAGATAGAACCGGATTTCTGATAACAAGGGAGCACGGTTCTTCAAAGTTTCCAAGAGTGCACTAATCCCTGTAATCACATCACCACACAAATACAAACACTCTATAGAGGCTCCCCTACACTTAGGGGGTTAAAACATAAAAGGATAGATACTCGGGCTGCCTCCCGAGGAGCGCTTGTTTTTGATAACCGAGTCACGAGCCTGACTCGACCCAAAATTAGTTTATGGGGAACGTGGTGAGGGATGGAACCACCTCCTGAGAGGTGTCCTCACCAAAGTACAACTTCACTCGTTGGCCATTCACCTTAAAATTAGGTCCATTAGGTTGAGCGAGCTCGAGAGTACCATATGGAAAAATTTAGGCAATGGTGAATGGGCCGGACCAACGAGATTTGAGCTTGCCCGAAAAGATTTTCAACCGAGAGTTAAAAAGTAAGACTTTGTCTCCAACATGGAACTCTTGGTTTTTAATCTTAGAGTCGTGAATGAGCTTAGTCCTTTCCTTATAGATCAAAGAATTTTCATAAGCATCATTCCGAAGTTCATTGAGCTCATTGAGTTGGATCTTGCGTAGGTCACCGGCTTTGTTGATATCAAAATTAGCCCACTTCAAGGCCCAGTAAGCCTTGTGCTCCAACTCAATGGGGAGGTGGCACGCTTTCCCGTACACAAGACGATAAGGCGTACAGCCGATCGAGGTCTTGTAAGCAGTACGAAAGCCCACAAAGCATCATCAAGTTTATCAGCCCATGAGGCACGATGCTCTCCCACGGTTCTTTCCAGAATTCGCTTAAGTCCTCGGTTGGATATTTCAGCCTGGCCATTAGTTTGTGGGTGGTAAGCTGTGGAAAGACGATGGTTTACACCGTACTTAGCCATGACTCTTGCGAATTGGTCATTGCAGAAATGAGTCCCACGATCACTAATAATGGCGCGAGGCACACTGAATCTAGCAAAAAGAGCTTTCAAAAAGTAACAAACCACCACTGCGTCATTAGTAGGTAAAGCTTTGGCTTCAACCCACTTTGAAACGTAGTCAACGGCTACAAGGATGTATTTGTTTCCTTTAGAAGAAGGGAATGGCCCCATAAAGTCGATACCCCAGACATCAAAGATTTTACATTCTTGAATGAAATTCTGAGGCATCTCGTCTTTATGTGTGATGTTGCCTTGTTTTTGGCAAACATCACATCGTTTAACCATGTCGTGAGCGTCACGATATATGGAGGGCCAATAAAATCCCGAATCAAACACTTTTTTGGCGGTGTAGTTGGGACCAAAGTGACCACCGGTGGGTCCTTTGTGGCAAGCATCAAGGATTTCCGAAGCTGCCGGTCCATCAACACATCGGCGGATAATCAGGTCGGCACATTGTTTGAATAGGTAAGGGTCGTCCCAAAAGTAAGTCTTGATGTCGGTGAAGAACTTTTTCTTTTGTTGGGACGTCAACCCTTCCTTGAGAATTCCACCCGCCAAGTAGTTTGCAAAGTCCGCAAACCACGGGGTTTCATCAGATTTCGAAATTATAGACATTAAGGTCTCCAAGGTAAAAGAATCATTGATTTCTTTGTTTGGCTGATCCCCCTGGTAAGGATCCTCAAGTCTGCTGAGATGATCCGCGGCTAGGTTTTCTGCTCCTTTTTTATCGCGAATTTCGATTTTAAATTCCTGGAGCAGCAAAACCCAGCGAAGAAGTCTTGGTTTGGAATCTTGCTTTGTCAACAAGTACTTCAGCGCGGAATGATCGGTATACACAATTGTTGTAGAAAGGACAAGATAGGGGCGAAATTTTTCAAAGGCATAGACAACCGCTAAAAGCTCTTTTTCGGTTGTCGTGTAATGCAATTGAGCCCCAGTCATTGTCTTGCTAGCGGTATGGATCGGTTGGAAGTGTTTGTTCACTCTTTGTCCCAGAACCGCTCCAATAGCAAAATCACTAGCATCGCACATCAACTCGAAAGGCAGCTCCCAATTAGGGGTAACCAAGACGGGTGCCTTTGTTAGCTTATCCTTAAGCGAGTTGAAGGCTTCAAGACACTCTTTGGAGAAGATAAAAGGAGTATCTTTTTCCAAGAGGTGGGTCATCGGGCGAGCGATTTGAGAAAAATCTTTGATGAATCGACGGTAAAAGCCCGCATGACCCAGAAAACTTCTCACACCCTTCACGGTTGAAGGTGGAGGCAACTTGGCGATAACATCGACTTTAGCACGGTCTACTTCAAGACCGGCTTTGGAAATTTTGTGTCCCAGCACGATGCCTTCTTTTACCATAAAATGGCATTTTTCCCAATTTAGAACAAGGCGAGTGTCTTCGCACCGCTTAAGCATACGTTCCAAATTGGCAAGGCAAGAAGAGAAGGAATCCCCGAAGACCGAGAAATCATCCATGAAGACTTCCATGGTTTGTTCAACCATGTCATGGAAGATAGCTAACATGCACCTTTGGAAAGTCCTGGGCGCATTACATAAGCCAAAAGGCATTCGTTTATAAGCAAATGTGCCATAGGGACAAGTGAATGTTGTCTTCTCTTGATCTTGGGGATCGATGGGTATTTGGAAATAACCCGAGAAACCATCAAGAAAGCAGTAATATTCATTACCGGCTAAACGTTCAAGCATTTGGTCAATAAAAGGTAGAGGGAAATGATCCTTTCTCATGGCATCATTGAGTTTGCGGTAGTCTATACAAACTCTCCACCCAGTAACAAGACGAGTGGAAATCAACTCGTTGTGTTCATTGGGAACAACGGTTATTCCGCCCTTCTTGGGCACACAATGGATTGGACTAACCCATGGTGAATCCGAAATAGGGTAAATCATACCCGCATCAAGAAGTTTGATAACCTCTGTTTTGATGACTTCATGTATTTTTGGATTCACCCTTCGTTGGCTTTGAATTGTGGGCTTAAAGTCGTCCTCCATGAGAATTTTGTGTGTGCAGAAGTGAGGATCAATTCCACGAATATCAAAAATCTTCCAAGCAATAGCCTTCTTGTGATCTTTCAGCACGGTGATAAGTCGGGCTTTTTCTTCTTCCTTCAGGTCCTTAGCAATGATTACTGGCGACTTCCTCTCTTCTTCAAGGAATACATACTCGAGATGGGGCGGCAACTCCTTAAGTTCTAAAATCCGGAGGATTTTCGACGGGAGGCGTATTCGAAGTCGGAGTATCAATAGCAATGACCGTGGGAGATGGAGGAGAAGGATTGTCTTCGTTGAGAAGATTGTCAAAGAAATTCATGTCTTCATCCCCATCGATAGGAGAATCATTAGTAGCTAAATTCACATCTCCCATGGTGTCTTCAAGATTGTTCCAAAACAAATCAGTATCTCCAAATAGAGACAACGATGAATCAATAGAGGATACGGTCTCAACATTGGGAAGAGAGGTAGGAATACTTTTGCAAGCATCATTAAAGTGTTCTTCACAAGCCTCATCAAGAACGTCAATACAATTAACACTCTCATATGAATAAGGCTGTTTAGACAACTTTCCCATGTTGAAGACTACTTTATCGTCACCCACTCTCATGATAAGCTCGTCGGCTTCAACATCGATGACAGTGCGACCGGTCCTCAAGAATGGACGACCAACAATTAGTGGCACACGGGGGTCCATCTCGTAGTCGACGGCAAAAAAATCAGCAGGGAAGGTGAATTTGTCGACTCCTACAATGACGTCTTCGGCTATCCCCACTGGATAAGCAACCGTACGGTTAGCCAATTCCAAAGTCATTTTGGTGGGGACTAGCTCTGGGAGAGATAATTGCTTCCAAACGCTTAGAGGCATAAGATTAATACTGGCACCTAGATCGGCTAGGGCCATGCAATTCTCTACTCCCGGGAAATTGCAAGGAATTAAGAAATGACCCGGATCACCAAGCTTGGTTGGCAATTTCCTTAAGAGCACTGCAGAGCAATTCTCATTAAGTTGGGTGTTGGCAATATCGAGGAGCTTTTCCTTGTCGCTCAGAAGATCTTTAAACATTTTTGCATATTTAGGCATGTGAGCGAGAGCCTCAGTGAAGGAGATATTGAAATTCAGTTGTTTAAACATCTTAAGAAAGTTAGAAACATTGAATATCATCCTTGCTTTTGAGCTTCTCTTTCCTCAACCTAGATGGATAAGGTATATTGGAAGAAGAGGAAGGCTGTGGAAGAATAGGATCACCCACAACCACGGGTGGAGGAGGGGTAGAAGGAAGAGGTGGTGAAATTGGGGAAGGAGAAGGATGAGGAATAGGAGCAGGTGACTCGTTCTCCTTAGTCACGACCACCGGTGGAGGTATAGGAAGCTCGGGTTCCTTGGTACCTTTGCCACTTCGAGTAGTGATTGCTTTCATCTCCCCTCTTGGATTCGCAACGGTGTTACTCGGAAGAGTACCCGAAGAAGAGGGTTGATTACCTTGGAAGAAACCAACCATCATGTTCCTCAGATCATTAGTTTGGCTATCCAACGTATTTCTCATGTCGGCTCTCAGATCGTTCCCTTGTTTGACCAAAACTGCTTTCAAGTTTCGCACTTCCTGTTGGAGATTTTCCACGATCACATCATTGGTCCTCATGTAGGTTGCAACCTCTTGGTGTAATGCAGTGGTGGTTTGGTTGGGAGGAGCATTGTATGCGGGTGGTTGATAAGCAGGTTGTTGGTAAACTTGGTTGTTACGTTGAGGTGGTTGTTGCTGCTTGTGAGGAGGGATGTATGGTTGTCGAGGTTGTTGTTGTTGTTGAGGAGGGTGATTAAGGTTTTGTTGTTGGTTTGGGTTGGTAGGAGGAAAACCAGGTGGTGAAAGATAATTGTTGGAGCGGTAGCTAAGCAAATTACGATCACCTTGAGGTCTAGCTTGATAAGCAGGTTGAGGATAGGTGCCATATGCCGCATTCACATTCTCAGCAGGGTAGTCTTGAGTGGCGGTACAAGTTGTGTAAGAGTGAGGACCACCGCATATCTCACAAGGTTGGCTGACAGCATTAACGTGAGCGTTCCTGGCGTTGTTGCTGTTGTTGTTGCTGACGGTGTGGGTGACAAGCGATTCAAGAAGCGTGGTGATTTTGTCCAATCGCTTGTCGCTGTCACTAGTGCTAGCACTAGCGACATTGGTCTGAACACTCTTGGTTTGCACACGAGACTTATTCTCAATGATATCCCAAGCAGCATTGGAAGTCTTAGCCAAAAGATTACCCCCCGAGGCACTGTTCAGTGAATCTTGGTCACTCATGCTTAAACCATTGTAAAAAGTATTAATTTGATGTACTTTGGTAAAACCATGTTGTGGGCATTTTCTTAAAAGATCTTTAAAACGATCCCAAGATTCACTGAACGACTCATCGTACTTTTGTTCAAAATTTATGATCTCATTCCGCAAAGCGGTAGTACGAGAGGGTGGGAAAAAGTAATTGATAAATTTGGTTTCCAAATCCGTCCACGAGAGAATACTCTGTGGCGGTTCCTTAGCAAGCCAATGCCGGGCTTGTCCCTCTAAAGAAAAGGGAAAAAGTTGTAACCTTATAACCTCTTGTGGAACACCATTGAATTTGACCGTGTTAGTGAGTTGCAAGAATCTCTTGATATGGTCATGTGGGTCATCAATGGTACGTCCCAAGAATGGTTGAGCGGAGACCATCTGGATAAAGCCTGATTTGAGCTCGAAATTGTTGGCGGCAATTGGAGGTATGACAATTGGATCCGTGTTGCCATCGACATGAGCTTGCAGCAGTTCAATCATTGGCCGATTATCCGGAAGGGGCTCATTGTTGTTGTTATTGTTCATGTTGTTGAAAGGTGGATTGTTGTTGTTATTATTGTTGTTCGGAGGTGGTATGTTATTGTTGTTTTGTACACCAGCCATGTCTAAGTGATCGAGAGGCTCGGGCTCTTGATAAGACGTGGATCGAGTGCGCATACACCTGCAAAAGAACGAACAAAGAAAAACGAAGCAAAAATATTTTTGGTTTCTATTTTTTTTAATTTTTTTTTATTTTTGAAAATTTTATATTTTTTAGGATTTTTTTTTTAAAATTTTTGATGAAAAAGTAACGTTCACGGGGAACGGATCCCAAAATCCAAGTTCTCACAAAAAACTTTTGATCTTAACGAGAAGAGCCGGCAGCGGCGCCATTTGATACACTTATTTTTCTATGGGTTCAATTTTCTCTCGATATCCTCTCGAATTGATCTCGGCCTTAAGTGGAATGATTGTTCTTGGTTACTAAATTAAAGGGTTTGGTTTTCTAATCTACTAAACATTAAATGATCAAAAATGTAAACTTAACTTTTAAAAGTAATTGAATTAATAACAATTAATAAAACTTGAATTGAAATTAAAATTAAAATTGAAATTAAAATTAAAGTCACAGTTAAAGTATAAATGTGAAATAGTAAACAATAAAGAAAAAGGAAGGAAATAGAAACAGTAAGAGAACAGTAAAACTACCAAAAGAAATTGATTCGGAAGATTGAACCTTGATTCGGAACTTTTCACCCGGAACTTTTCACTCGGAACTTCGGTTCATCCGGAACTTAATACTCATTCGGATGTTTAGACTCATGCGGAACTTTGTTCATCCGGAACTTAATGCTCATTCGGAAGTTTTTGGTTCATCCGGAACTTAATGCTCATTCGGAAGTTTTTGGTTCATCCGGAACTTAATGCTCATTCGGAAGTTTTTGGTTCATCCGGAACTTAATGCTCATTCGGAAGTTTTTGGTTCATCCGGAACTTAATGCTCATTCGGAAGTTTTTGGTTCATCCGGAACTTAATGCTCATTCGGAAGATTTTAATTCATTCGGAACTTTGTGATTCAAGCGGAACTTTTTTAAACAAAACTTATTCGGAACTTTTCAGTTCACTCGGAACTTTTGGAAAACAGCTTTATTCGGAACTTCAGGTGTTCATCCGGAACTTACTGTTCATCCGGAACTTTCAGAAACCCAGATACAGTAACTTACCCCGAAGAACAAGGAAACAACTTTTAATCCAAAAATCACCAAATCTTTCACCAAATCTTAAATAAAACTAAACACAAAGCATCTACTAACCATAAACTACAAATCCCATCAACAAAAACATAAATCCCAACAACTTTTAAATATCAAAAATCAATAAAATGAGAACTTAAGAACTTGAAGAGGAAGATGATGATGAACAAGATGAAATGGAAAGATTAAACAAGAACTTGTATTGATGATTAATGTTGTAACAATCACAAAACAAGAATTAAAATTACAAGATTAAAAATCAAAGATCAAGATCACCAAACACCCTAGTGGTGTTGGTGATGATACGAACTAAAAGGGAGAAAAAAGGGGAGGAGAGGAAAAACTAAAAAACTGGATGTGTGTGAGGGGATCCTTTATATAGGCTTGTCTTTTGGTTGGTGAGTGGGCTTTCTCCCGTTCTTCTTGTCTTCTCGTCTTTTCAGAAAAGTTGACGTTTTCGATTCTGATTCGGGATTTGTCGTCGATTAAATTCAACTCGTCTTTTAATTTCTTCGTTTAATAGACTTGAGTTTCTTCGACTTATATAAATCTTCCATCTTTGGTCCTTTTCTTCGATAAATCTTCGAATAGGCCCAGTGACTTCAAATCTTTTGCATCTCTTGGACAATAGACTTTATCTTGAGTCTTTTTCTTCGGTAAAATCCGTGCAATCCCATGTTTTCTTTAATATTCATCCGGTTAGCTCTGAAAACACAATAAACACAAAAACCACGCATAATTCCAAACAAATGATATTAAATACGTGTTTTGGTCTCGTTTTAGCCAGAATTAAGTGGTAAAAGGATGGGTGTTTACACACTTATCAATGACCTTGTCAAAATCGGCTAAGTGTTGGTGTACCGCGTTTAAATTAACGGACGCCTTACTTACCGGTGGAAGTACCTTCGTTAAATCCGTTTTGACGAGTGTAGGAGACGTACTAGGAGGGTTTTCATTTGACAAACTTGGGGGCACAAGAACTGTTAG
Source organism: Glebionis coronaria (assembly GCA_025667525.1). Taxonomy (NCBI): domain Eukaryota; kingdom Viridiplantae; phylum Streptophyta; class Magnoliopsida; order Asterales; family Asteraceae; genus Glebionis; species Glebionis coronaria. Next base: position 77,151 of record JANFOE010001815.1, read on the forward strand.
TTCAGCTAATTCCTTTTGTAAGCGAATACGTGTCTTTTTAGAAAGTTAATCTTTATTATGCTTGTCATAATCAATCGTATGGAATTTTGAAGACATTTTAGAGTGAGTTTCTTCCGTAAGTGACTGTGTCTCCTCAGAACTACGAACATAAGGTGCTTCTTTCGATTTGCCAATTATGGTCATATCATAAAGACCGGGAATATATTCCTGAGCTTGTTTTGCATAACCGGGATTAGGTGGTATGTTTTGAAGACGCTTAAGTTCGAGTTCTTTGAATGATTTAGTTAAAAGATGAACCTTTTCTGTGGAAGCGTATTGTTTTAAAAGCTGTTGTTCCTTGAATTTATGAAGTTTGGTAGCATTAATTTCTGATTCAAACTTTTTAGATTCGAGAGTTTCGAAATCCATTTTAAGTTTCTGAAAATCATTTACAACCGACTCTTTAGCTTTTAATTCATTGGAAAGATTAGCTTTTAATGATTCTATTTCTTTCAAGTGTTCAATCTTTTCAAAATGAAATTGGTCAAATTCAGAACATGTTATTTTCTCTACTTGAGGGACCATTTCAAAAGTTTTGACCTTTTCTTTATGCAACGCAAGCTCAGCACTTAGGGTGGAATTTGTATCTACGGATTGTCTGAGAACCATATGCATTTGATCAATAATATGTTTAGGCACCATGACCAAATCATGTTGAGCATAAGATTCCATACACGTCTTAGCATTTGGTTGAGGTTCACTCAAATGTGTAGGATTAGGTGCCACATCATTTGAGTTACTAGTTCCCAAATGCTGTTCAAGGTTGTCATTTTCATGCCCAACTTGATGTGGGTTATCATCATTACCAAGATTGGTTGTGGTGGGTACCTCACAGACGACATCAGAACCGTAGTGAGAGAGATTAGCAACGAGAGCAGCTTGGGCAAAGTGAATGCCATCACAATCTGAATCATATGCGTCAAGATCATCTGCTTGATAAGCTGCATTAGAAGTGGAAACGACTACAATGCCTTCAGTATCTGTTGCCCCTGGGTCTGCAAGAAATGCTAACTCCTCTGAATCCAAAATCTTTCCTTTAGACTGAGCATCAACCAAATACATTTTCTCACGAAACCACACTTCATCCCTTCTCCTTTTCGGCTGAGTGCATTGCCTAGCCATATGACCTTGTCCTCGACAATTATAGCAAGTCACAACCTTTTAAGGACCAACAGGCTTCCATTTCCATTAGCTTGAGAATTCATAACATGAGCATTCACAGTCCTTGTAGGAGGTCCATATGAATTTTGCCTTCCCTGAATAGGTTGCACTGTTACTTGACCATCTTGAACAGTAGCTTGTTGTCGAGGATTTGAAGAGGTACGGAGCTGATTGTTTGTTGGTGGAAATCCTCTAGTTGCAACAAGTTTTGACAAGTAGGCAGTGAGATGGTTTAGAACATCAACTGGCGTATTATTTGGAGTAAAGACCGGTGCTTGGATTGGTGGAAGTTCATTAGAGTAGAAAGCTTGTGCTGGTTGTGCTTCTATTGGAAAATATCCTTGCTGAGGAGTATAGCCCATTGGAGAAGTGTTGGATTGTGATGGTGATGTCTGATATGGTGGTTGCTGTGGAATAGATTGTTGATGAACACTTTGTTGAAATGCTTGCTGTGGCATCATTGGTGGTTGATAAGATGGTTGCTGTGGTTGCTGATAGGTGTGTGGTGGTGGCTGCTGCAAGTATGATGGTTGTTAATAAGTATAAGCCATGTTTTGTTAAGAAGCATACGTGGCAAGTGGATCATGAACTTGAGGTTTAGACAATCGAACCTCGATCACATGGCATTCGTGTTGTTGAAGAAAAGTTTGAAGTTGATCCACATTGGTGTTATGCAAGTCCTTAGCCAATTTAACATCCGTCACGTACTTTTTCCATTCTGAAGGAAGAGTGTTCAAATACATGGTGTTCAATTGAAACCTAGGAATTTCCATGCCATGGATATTGAGCTCATTCAACAATAGGGTAAATCTCAGATAGTAGTCTTTGAGAGTCTCCCCTGGCACATAGGCAAACTTATCAAAAGTATCATAAAGCTTACACTCTCGTTCTTGTTTAGTTAACGAGGTGCCTTGCATTAGAACATGAATGATATCCCATAACTCTTTGGCAACTTTATGTTTGCTGACGAGTTTGTAGACATCTGGAGGAAGGGCTTGCGAAATGATGTTTGTAGCATACTTATCACATTTTTCTTGAATCTTCATATCTCTAGTCAATTCACCCGTTGTGCGAGGAAGAGTAGTCGTACCTTCTGTCACTATACCATAATCTAATGGTCCATTGAGCACCGATGCCCAAATTAGATGTCCATTCTCTTTGTTCAACATGTAAAGTTCCATTCGGGAATTCCAATCCTCATACATAGACTTCTCCAACATTGGTGGACGATTATCCGTACCCGAGAGGATGGACTTATCCGTAAGAGATGTGTACTCCATTGCTATAAGTTAAGATTTACAAAGTTGATCGATCAATGAGAGAAAGTAAATGTGTTTGTTGTTGTGAGTTGAAGTCGAGAAACAATGTTAAAATCCCCTAAAATATGTTCTCGATAAACCAAAAGTTCCAAGTCAAAATTACACACGATTCGAAATTTTTTAAGGAATAATTTTTGGATTGTCGGAATGTTGATCGGAATAAAGGATCGGAAAGCTGTCAGAATATCAGTCAGAAAGCCGTCGGAATAACCCTATCGGAATACCCTTGATCGAAATGTCCCCAATCGGAATACCCTTGATCGGAATGTCCCTAATCGGAATACCCTTGTCGGAATATCCCTAATCGGAATGTCCCAAATCGGAATGTACCAAATCGGAATGTACCAAATCGGAATGTACCAAATCGGAATGTACCAAATCGGAATGTACCAAATCGAAATACTCAAATCAGAATGTGATCGGAATCCTTAAACCCTTTTCCGATGATACTGATCGGAATAACTTTTTGAATCCTTTAAACCCTTTTCCGATGACACTGATCGGAATATATCCCACTTTTCTCAGACAAAAAACTCAACCAGTTCGAGAAATGGGACCCAGTAACATTAGTTCTGGTCTTGTCCCAAACAACCCTACTTCATCATCATTTACACCACCTTCTAGGACTGAATGGGATACGTCTGCACCTACAATTGGTCAAGATATACCATCAATAAGTAATTCTCAACCAACACCTGTTTCAACTACCCATGTCATGCCTATTGATGATGAAGGGGATGATTATGATCACGATTTAGAATTCGCTCAAATGCGTGAACTTCCAATCTTTGGTGTACCTATTCCCGACTCTAATCAAGCCGGGTCATCCACCTTAGAGGAAGCTCCTACTACAGTTTACTCCAATCCACGGATTCGTGAACATGAAAGCAAGTGGAAAAAGGATCATCCTATAAATTCTATTATTGGTGACCCTAATCGTCCGGTATCCACACGAAGTCGACTACAAGAAAATGCAATGTTTTGTCATTTTGATGCTTTTCTCACTGAAGTTGAACCTAAGACTTGGCAAGAAGCTTTTACTCAATCCTGTTGGATAGAAGCTATGCAAGAAGAACTTAACGAATTTATACGTCTTGAAGTGCCCGGATCAAGTGCAGTTACTCACTTTGAAATGGGTTTACAAGGTGAAACTCGATGAGTTAGGCGAAATATTGAAGAACATAGCTCGACTAGTAGCTCGTGGATACAAGCAATTATTAGGCATCGACTTTATGGAATCCTTTGCACCTGTCGCCCGTTTGGAATCTATTAGACTATTCCTCGCTTATGCAGCCCACATGAATATGATCGTCTATCAGATGGATGTGAAGACGACATTTCTTAATGGTGAAATCAAGGTAGAGGTCTATGTTCAACAGCCAGATGGTTTTGTGAATCCTAAATATCCTAATCATGTGTACAAGCTTAAGAAAGCTCTCTATGGGTTGAAGCAAGCTCCACGCGCATGGTATGATCTATTATCACATTTTCTCATTACACAAGGCTTCGCTAAAGGCAAGGTGGATCCCACGTTGTTCATTCAGAAACGAGGTAAAGATATGATTATGGTACAAATATATGTTGATGATATTATATTTACAGCCTCGACCCAAACCTTATCCGACGAGTTTGGGAAACTCATGTCTTCCAAGTTTAAGATGTCAATGATGGGCAAGGTATCATTCTTCTTAGGTCTTCAGATATCTCAGAGTCCCAGAGGCATCTTTATCAATCAATCCAAGTATGCCCTTGAATCGCTAAAGAAATATAAGATGGAATCTTGTGACCCCGTGGATACTCCAATGGTGGAACGAACTAAGCTTGATGCAGATCCACATGGAGTTGTTGTGGGGAATAAATTAAGACCAGATCACTTGAGCGCTGACAAGAACAATTCAAGCGTTGACAAGAACAAAACAAACGCTGACAGCTCAAGCGTTGACAGGTTAAAGTCAAGCGTTGACACATTGAAGACAAGCACTGATAGAAGATATAATCTACGCGTGTATTACATCCTAGAATACTTCTAGTAAGGATAAGAACAATAATGTATTTTCTATATTTATCTTTACCTAGAATAGTTGATACGTAGATTATTGTACAAGGCTTCTTATGTCTATAAAAGAAGGCCTTAGGTTAATGTTTATTAATTAAGTTTTCATATAAGTTTTCGTTCGTAAACATCTTTCATTGTAAGCAAGTTCGACATTCATAATCAAAGTGAAAGTTTGTTTACATCTTGTGTGTTCTTGTTTAAGTGTTAAAATTCCACATAACACTTAGATTCATAAAGCATATACAAAGGTTTCTCTACGTGTATTACTTGATCTAATCTCGTATACACAAAGCTAATCGATCTAAGTTTGGGATCAACAAGTGGTATCAGAGCTTGTTGAGGAACTTTTGATCTTTAAAGAACACCATACACGAACACCAAAACCCTAATTTTCTCAGAAACCCTAAAAACACCAAAACACTAACAACATCATGTCTGAAGCAATAACCTCCTCCTCCTCAGCCTTACCAAACATCAAGATTCCCATGCTTGATGCAACCAACTTTGACTTATGGAAGTTCAACTTTGAACAATATCTGGGGATCTATGACTACACACTCTGGGAGATTATTGAATATGGAAACTCATTCAATAAGGCTCAAAAGATTCTTGATGCCATTAGTCAAAGAACAGCAGTTGAAGGATGCCCTGAAGAGGATAATAAAGAAAAACCTGGAGATGGTAGAGCTGTAGGTGCTGAAGATATTGCAAAGAAAAGGGTTGATATGAAAGCCCTAAATATTCTGAAAGTCTCTTTGGGACAAGAAAACCAGCACAAATATAGAGGCTATGAATCTGCTAAGGATCTTTGGGAAGCACTTGAAGTTGCATATGGTGGCAATGCAGACACTAAGGAAGAAAAGAAAAAGCAACTTCTGCATGATTATGCTGTCTTCAAAGCTCAACACAATGAGAAACTAAGTAGTGTGAGAAGCAGATTGCTTGACATCACAAGCAAGTTGTCCTTCATGGGGACACAAGTTGGTGATGTTGACACCAATGCTACCTTTCTGAAAAGTCTTGGTGAGGCATGGAAGATTGAGGCAAGATCTATTCTTGCCAACAATACTTAAAAGAGCTCCTCGTTTGATGACATCTACAACAAATTAAGACTGTTGGAAGATGAAACTCTTTCAGAGCATGGAAGCAAATCTAGCACCAGCAACATGGCCTTCTTCTCTCATAGTGAAGGTCAATTCAATCAGAAGGACTCTTATATGCATCCAGTTACTGGATCATCATATGTCAGCGCTGGAACAAGTCCTATCAACGTCTCCTTTTCAGACGCTGACACATTCAAGAATGACTCCCCAAGAGTTAAACCTGCTGGTTTGGATTTGGATACTGTTTGTGCTTACATTGCTTCTTTGCCCAATGGTTCAGTGATTACATATGAGGACCTTGAGCAGATAAGTGATGAGCACTTGGAAGAGATGGACATCAAGTGGAACATGGCTCTTGCTAGTATAAGAGCAAATAGGTGGAACAGAAGGTTCAAGAAGAAAATGACCTTCAATGCTAAAGACACAGCTGGATTTGACAAGTCCAAAGTTGAATGCTATAATTGCCATCATATGGGGCACTTCATGAGGGAATGCAGATCTCCTAGAAGATCTGATGCTGGTAAACCCTCAAGTCAGGTTGTTAAAGCTCAGGATTCCAAAGCCATGGTTGCAGTTCAAGGAATTGATGGTACAGGATGGGATTGGAGCTATCTGGCTAAGAATGCTGAAGAGGATAAAGCTTTGGTTGCTGATATTGAAGAAGAAGAGCATGTTGAATATGCTCTCATGGCACACTCCTCCTCTTTATCTGATAATGAGGTATATGATGATGCTTTTTGTAGCAAAGGTTGTAGGTTAAACACTGAAAGACTTAACAAAGAGGTGTTAAAACTAAAAGATGATATGAGCACTAAAAGGTGTAAATTGTCTAATTACCAACTAGCTCTTATTGAAACTGAGAAAACCGTTTCTGAATATAAGAAAATGGAATTTGACTTAAAAGATAAGATCAATATCTTAAAACATGAGTTAGAGGGTAGTATGGATGTTAGAAACATCATGACAAAGGTTAACAGAGATCTACAGGCTAAGTTAGATGAGGCCATTAAGAATAAAGACAATGTTGACCTCAAGATTCAAAGATTTGATAGAGCCACCCAAACCCTAGGAGACTGTGTAGCTAAACAAAGGGATCCTAAGGACATGACTGGGATTGGGATGAATGATTACTCTCTGGTTCCACCACCAGCTGGTGACTTCTATGGTGTCCTTAGAAAGGACTTGTCTTGGACTGGTATACCAGAATGCCAAGAGGAGGAATTCATTCCTCCACCAAGAGTTGTCACTCCAGTGGAAGAGTATCAACAAAAACTGACTGACCTAAATGAGTGGAAGAAAGCTAACCCTACTTTATTTGTTAAGGGAGGTTTGCTATGTGAAAGTCCCAATGAATCACCACCCATTAAGGTTACTAACCCAATCACTGGTAAACCTGTTGACCTAGGCTCAAACACTGTTAGAAGACCTACCATTAAATATGCAGAGATGTATAGGAATAATAGGTCACCCAAGAGCCAAGTTAGCAATCATGGAACAGGTTTCTTCTCTACTAGACCTAAGGTTGTGTCTAAGAAAGCCTGTTACACTTGTGGTAGCTTTTCACATTTGGCATACAAGTGTGTCAACGCTCCCAAAGCCAGCGCTGACAGGAACAATTTCAGCGCTGACAGGAAGAAAGTCAACGTTGTTAGAAAGTCAAACGTTGTCAGACCCAAACCTTGTGTGCAGCAAAGTCCACAAGTGATTAGACCTGCTCCATTCTTTTCTAGAAGGTCTAACACTCATGGACAAAGACCTTTTCAAAAGACAAACACCTGGTCAAATAGGCAATGGGTTCCTGTAGCAAACCCTAGGTTCAACGCTGACAAGGGTAATTTCAGCGTTGACAGGACAAATTCTAACGCTGACAGAAACGTGACCAGACCTAAATATTTTCAGCCACAAGGTAAGAGGTCGAAAGCTTCTTCAAGCTTAACCTGGAGACCCAAGAAAGATCAAAACCCTAATGATAATGGGATTTCAATGACTTGCAATAGATTTAATTACATTTCAAAGGTCATTACAAAACCAATTGGGGTTAAATGGGTATTTCATCCTAAAAAGGATGAGAATGAGGTTGTTGTGAGAACTAAGTCTGTTCTTATTGAACAACCAGATGAATCCAAGTCTTTTGAGACTTGGATTCCCAAAGAAAACTAATTTGTTTTCTTTATGTGCAGGGCATTCAAAGACAGATCAATTATTATGGATATTGGGATAGTGGATGCTCAAGGCACATGACAGTGAAGGAAGACTATCTGACGAATTTCACTCCTATTAAAGATGGTGATAAGGTATACTTTGGAGGTGGATATGGAACAATCACAGGAAAAGGAACCCTTCTCACCAATAATCTGCGTTTTGAGAACGTCTTCCTGGTAAAAGAACTTGATTACAACCTGTTTAGTGTATCACAAGTTTGTGATAACAAAAATAAGGTTCTTTTCACTGATACTGAGTGTTTGGTGTTAAGCAAGGATTTTAAGATCCCTGATGAGAAATATATTGAGTATAGAACACCTAGGCATAAGGAGATATATAATGTGAATTTAAATGGGATTAAAATGAATACCAATATGTCTTGTTTTTATGCTAAGGCCTCAGTAGATGAGAGTAATTTGTGGCACAGGAGACTAGGGCACATAAATTTTAAAAATATAAATAGACTTGTGAGGCTTGGTTTAGTTGATGGTTTGCCTGAGAAGGCCTTCCACAATGACCACTCTTGTGTTGCATGTCTTAAAGGCAAGCAGTACAAGGTCTCATTCAAGTCCAAACAGGTGCATACTAGTTCCAGACCTCTTCACATGCTTCATATGGACCTCTTTGGTCCAACAAAATATAGAAAGTTTGAATGGTAAGTCATATTGCTTTGTTGTCACAGATGACTTCTCTAGATTTACTTGGACATTCTTTCTAGCTATGAAGAGTGACACAGCTGATGTTCTTATTGATTTTATCACTCAGATTGAGAAAAGGTCTGGCAATGAGGTTAAAATGCTTAGGAGTGATAATGGTGGAGAATTTAGGAACAAGAAGCTAGATGATTTCTGTGCAAGGAAAGGAATTACTTGGGAATTTAGTATTGCTAGAACCCTACAACAAAATGGGGTTGCTGAGAGGAAAAATAGAACCCTAATTGAAACAGCCAGAACAATGTTGGCTGATGCTCACTTTCCTATAGCCTTTTGGGCTGAGGCCGTTAATACAGCATGCTATGTGCAAAATAGAGCATTGGTTAACAAAATTCAGAACAAAACACCTTATGAGTTGCTTTGGGGAAGAAAACCTAATATTGGTTTTCTCAGACCTTTTGGTTGTCATGTAGTAGTGCTAGATACTAGTGATGCCTTAGGTAAATTTAGTGCAAAAGGTGATGAGGGCTATTTCATGGGGTATTCAGTCCAGAGCAAGGGTTATAGGGTTTATCTTAAAGAGGACAAACGTATAGTTGAGAGAGTACATGTTAGGTTCTTGGAGAATAAACCTAGTGATCCTGAAAGTGGTCCTAATTGGTTGTTTGATTTGGAACCCTTATCTAGAACTTTAAATTATATGCCTGTCACTAATCCAGACATTGTGAAGGTAACTTCAAATGTTGTGGAGGAACAAGTGGTTAATGTTTCAGGTACACAGGTTCATGAGAAGGTTGGATCACAAGCAGAAAAGGCATCTCCTACCTTAGAATATGTCACAATTCCCATTTGGACAGATGCTTTTGCTGCTGCTGGACAAGATAATGGTGGTATCCAAATACCACCATATACAAACATGCATGGTCCTTCAGGCGCTGACAAAGGCAAATCTAGCGCTGACAAGACCAATTCAGATGTTGATGGCTCAGACGTTGACAACAACAGTTCAAGCGTTGTTAGCCCAAGCGTTGACAAACAAGGTTCAGACGTTGACAACACCTTTGCACATCTTTTCTCTTCCACTTTTGAACAAGGTGAATCTTCCAATTCTCATGAAGAAGGTCCTCCTTATGTTGATATAAGAGAGTCTGATGAAGAAGACATTGGAAACATGGAGCATGAGGTTGAGGACACCAGACTTTTTGAAGGAGGAGTTCTCACTTCCACAATGAAGAATCACCCCACATCTCAGATCATTGGTGATATTATGACTCCAGTTCAGACTAGAAGATCTCATCAAGGTCTTGGTGTGTTTATTGCCAATATACACAAGAAGATTGATACCCCTCTTGTGCAAGCATGTTTGTTTGCATGTTTTCTGTCACAAGAAGAACCCAAGAAAATATTTGATGCTCTCAAAGAACCAAGTTGGGTGGAAGCAATGCAGGATGAGCTTCACCAATTTGCAATTCAAGATGTTTGGGAGCTAGTTGATTATCCTAGATATGTCAGACCTATAGGGACAAGATGGGTTCTCAGGAACAAAAGAGATGAAAGAGGTATTGTGGTCAGAAACAAGGCAAGGTTAGTGGCTCAAGGTTATACACAAGAGGAGGGGATAGACTATGAGGAGGTCTTTGCACCAGTTGCAAGGATTGAAGCTATTAGGATTTTTCTAGCCTATGCCTCATGCATGGGCTTCACAGTCTATCAAATGGATGGCAAGAGTGCTTTTCTGTATGGCACCATTGTTGAGGAAGTATATGTCATGCAACCTCCTGGTTTTGAGGATCCAGAACATCCAGATAAAGTGTATAAAGTCAAAAAGGCTATGTATGGCCTTCATCAAGCCCCTAGAGCATGGTATGGTACTCTGTCTACCTATTTGGTGGACAATGGATTCAAGAGGGGCACCATAGATCAGACACTGTTTACAAAGAAGAAAGGCAAGGATGTGTTGCTTGTGCAGGTCTATGTTGATGATATCATTTTTGGGTCTACTGATCCAAAGATGATTGAGGATTTCTCCAAGCTTATGACAGACAAATTCAAGATGAGTGCTAGGGGAGATGAACTTCTTTCTTGGTTTACAAGTTCAGCAGAAAGAAGATGGTATCTTCATCTCCCAGGACAAATATGTTGCTGAGATCTTGAAGAAGTTTGGCTTTTCTCCACATGAAAAGAGGGCTACTACTCATATGGATAGAGAACACCCTTGGGGAAAGATTGGAGATGGGAAAGATGTTGATGTCAGGCATTATAGATCCATGATTGGATCCTTGATGTATCTTACTGCCTCCAGACCTGACATTATGTTTGCTGTGTGTGCTTGTGCACGCCATCAAGTGACTCCTAAAGAATGTCACCTTTATGCTGTGAAGAGGATCTTTAGGTACCTAAGATGTTATCCCAGTCTTGGTTTGTGGTACCCAAAGGATTCACTATTGGAGCTGATTGCATATTCAGATAGTGATTATGGAGGTGATAAGTTTGATAGGAAATCCACAACTGGTGGATGTCAGTTTCTTGGGAGCAGATTAATATCTTGGCAATGCAAGAAACAAACAGTGGTGGCTAATTCTACAACTGAAGCAGAGTATGTGGCTGCAGCTGCATGTTGTGGTCAAGTGTTGTGGATTCAGAGCCAGCTGTTGGACTATGGGTATAATTTCATGCATACTAAGATATTTGTGGAGAATAATAGTACTTTATGCATCATTAAGAATCCTGTACATCATTCTAAAACTAAACACATAGAAATTAGACACCATTTTATAAGAGATTGCTTTGAGAAAGGTTTAATACAACCAGATAGGGTTGACACTGAGGAAAATGTGTCAGATTTATTAACTAAACCTTTTGATGCTGGGAGATTTCAATACTTGGTAACAAGTATTGGAATGGTTAATCTCACATAATATGTGTTTTGGATTCTTTTTGTAAAAGTATGTACAGGATGATGCATTATTATTATTGGTCTTATTGATGATTTAGATTTTCCACTATATTTTTCTAACACTGACAAAGGTTGCTTGAACACTGATAAGTGTTTTTGTGACGTTGTCAGCAATATAATTGTCTAACGCTGACAAAGCTTCCCTCAACGCTGTCATGTGTTATCGGGGCGTTGTCAGCAACAATGTTAGTTTTGTGGTTTTCAATCTAAATGTGCAGATGGTGTTAGCAGTATACCATTGGATACAGAGTTGCTTATGGATCAATGGAGAAGCATTTGGACAAGTTTTTATTTATGGATGATGGTTGGAATGTTTCATTCCTATCTTGACATAATTTTTTTTTTATGTTCATGCATGATTTTAGCAAACTTTTTGTATCATAGTTTAAGGGGAGGTTTTAGGAACCTTTAGGATTTTTGGGTGTCCATATGATACTCTTATCACAATTCTAGATTGTGTCCACAGGTGAGTATGAGTTAGTTTTACTAAATCATGAGGCACTGTAGCATGCATAGTATATCAACTTTGCATGCTGCCAAGACATTTTTGGCCTAGAATTGGTTGTGGTCTGTTGGGAGACTTGGGAATGATTTTGATATGGGATTTACCTGGGAGTAACAAGGATTTTATAAGGTAACTTGGTTGTTAAGAGTTTTGGTTAGCAAGGGACACTAGAGGACTGTTATGTCTATCTAGCTTATGCAAGTGTGCATAAATGGACAATGCTTGCCGCCCTATGATAATTATCAGCTTTTGTTTATCTTCTCTAGGATAAATTACTTGTTAAGGTCATTTTTCACTTTTTAAAATATTTTTATTTTTGGACGCTGAAAAAAAATTTCCAAGCGTTGTTGAGACCAAATTGGACGCTGACATGGCTTTAGGCAAACGTTGACAGGATTATAGCCGTTGGGCGTTGATAGGTTATTTTTGACCGTTGACACTCAATGGGACCTACCCAGTTGTTACTTTTTGACATATTTTCAAGCCGTAATTTTAGGATTTGTTACTTTCATTTAATGCATGAGATAACTTATAACGTTTTCAATATTTTCATGATTGATTTTTGAAAATCTTTGCCTATTTTTGGGCCAATCACATGCATTCTTTCTCTCCTATAAATTTGGCTCCTATTTTAAAAAGGGTATCTATAATTCTTGTCTAACACTTTTCTCTTATCAACTTCATCTTCTACACTTAAAATTCACAGCTTTCATCAATGGCACCAAAGTTTAACTCAGCGGAATTGGAATTGGGGTTCAGGTCTCAACACAACATGATTGCTTATCTTGCTGCTGATGATACTCTGTTTCCTCAATACACACAAATGGTGGCGTATTTGAATGCATCCCCATTAAGGTATGCTCTTTCTCATGCACCACTCATTCCAGTCACACACATTAAGCAGTTTTGGAACACTATTAGTTCCTCAACAGTTAATGGAGTGACCACATTGACTTCTATTGTTCATGGGAGATCTTGGGTGGTTACTGAGGCTTTGGTACGCCAAGCCTTGCATCTTGATGATGCTGATGGTATAGCCACCCTTCCCATAAATGAAATAGAACAAGGGCTTAGGGCTTTGGGATATCCTTTTCCTGATGAAGGTACTCTTAATAAGTATCATAAGCAGGAATTTCCCCCAGCCTGGAAGTACCTCATACACGTCCTCCTTCAATGTTTGAGTCCCAAATGTACTGCACACAATGAGATCAATAGATCCATTGCAAGTGCTATTGTGTGCATTGCAACAGGGCAAAAATATAACTATTCTAAAATGATTTTTGAGGGGATGTGTAAAAACAAGGGGAAAAAATGACTTTAGCTTATCCCCGTTTTCTGCAAATGGTTTTTGATGATCAAGGTTACTGCTCAAGGGATCACAATGATTTTTATAAGATCCCTGAGCAAAAGAAAGCTATTTTTATGAAGATGGATTCACCACCCCATAGAGACTTACCTTTAACCCAAGCCATGCTTGCTGTTATTGCAGCAGCACAACCCCAACCAGACCCCCAACCTCAAATTGACCCTCAACCAGAACTTGAACCCATTCCTGAACCTTTACCTTCACCTGAACACATGCAACTTGACCAAGAACCCTTTGACGCTGACACATCAAATGTTGGCGTTGATGTGCCTATTTCCAACACTGACACACAACCTTCACAATCCCAAACACCCCTTAACCAACCCACATCAACCCATTCTTCCACACCATCTTCCACACCCCCTGAATATAGGTTGATGAAACGCCAAAGGACTACTAGAGTGTTCTCCTCTGGTGGTCCTATCCATGTAGCAGAGAGAACCACAACCACAAGTGTGGCTGGTGACCTGGATGAGGCTGGGACTATTGGTTCTAGCTTAGAAGCTGGCCAAGGCAGTCCCACCATCATTAAGTCCTCATCCTTTCCCAATGAATCTGACTTGGGAGGTCAATCCCCATTTTAGAAGAGGGCAGCCTGGAACCAATGACTCTTTTGGAATTGACGGCAGTCTGTATTAGCTTGCAAAAGCAAAATGCAGACTTAGTACAAATTGTCAGCTCACAAGGCCTTGAACTCAAGCAATTGAGGGAGAGGATTGTTGTTTTGGAAAGTAATCGTGCTAGGAGGGGTATGGAGGAATCTTCCAAAGGGGAGGAAGATCAAATAAATCTGAGTGATAAGGGCAGCCAGGATGGTCAATCAATGGATGTTGTTGAAGCCCTTACATCTTTAAAGAAACAAACAGGTTTTGATACGTCCTTACTCTCTCCCACCAACTTAAATTTATCATTTACAGCTATGTTGAGAGAGGTTACACAAGGCATTGAGGGAAAATATTTGAGCGTTGACAAGGAAAATTTGGACGCTGATAGAAGTATTTTGGGCGCTGATAGGATAAATTTGGGCGTTGACAGACCTGCACATGAAGGTGATGTATCCCAGTCATCGTCTATCATCAAGGAAGTTTCTACTCAGGTATTACCATCTACCTTACCAACCATTGCACCATCAGATAAGGGTAAGGGTAAAATGGTAGAAGAGATTGTTCCAAAAGATGCAGCCCAAGTTCAATTTGATAGAAGATTGGCTGAACAAATCATGGAACAAGATAAAAAGGAGAAGTCACCATTTGTTGTGTCTTCAGAAGAAGAAAGTGATGGAGCTAGCTCAGACTCAAGTGTAATAATTATAGAACCTGAAAGGCTTGAGTATGGAGATGAGTTGGCTAAAGAGAAGCTGAGATAATTAAAGTTGCAGGTTGACTTTGACATGCAAGAGGTGGTTCAAATGTACAATGCTTGGGAAGAAAGCTGCATGGATAATCCAAACTTGACCATTTCAGATCAAATATGGGGTTTGGAGCTTCTTCTTAGAGTTCAGAAGGATTGTAAGGTAATTTTGAAACACAAGGCAAGCAATATTCTCTCAGAGTTAAAAAGGGATAGAAGGGAGCTCTACTTTATGTTACTCAGATGTCATGGAGTTGGATGGACATATCAGAAGTTGAAGGCTTTGACATTTGATGAGTTGGAAAATAGGGCTTATCCCATTTGGGTGAGAGTGCAAGAAGCAAACACTCTCAGACTTCTTTCAGATGAAAGAAAGGAGGAACTTGCAGAAGAAATGGAAATCAAGAAAGCAATGATGATTCCCAGGCCAGTGAAGAAGGGAATTAAATTTGAGTTTCCAAAAGATATGGATCCACTATATCCAAGTGAAGCAGTTATAAGAAAGAGCCTCAAGCTCTCCCCATTAGAAGCTTCAGATATGGTGCAAGTGTTACCATTAGATTCCAGGAATCCAATTATGAGTTATGATGAGGATGAATGTGGATTCTGGAAGATTGGCAGATTTGGCAAGGAGGCACACACTTTTACCACTCTCATATCTTTATTTGCAAGTTGTGATAGAGAAGACTTGGTGGACCTTTGGAGGTTGCTGGAGACCAAGTATGAGGCTGAAGCACCAACTTCAGCTAATGGAATAAAACTTTGGACCACATTCAAAAGAATGTGTGGACCAAAAGATGAGGATCCTGCAATATGGAAGGATCTTGAAGATGACCTCAGTGGTCTTCAATGGAGGTTATATTCAGCTGCTGGTGTATACCATTTGAGTTCTACAAAGTTTGCTGAGTATCTACTTGTGGATGCTCAGTATTTCATATCCAAGGCTATTTTGGAGAAGATGAAGGACACTCAGCTGGAGATAGATTATTCAAGTGACGTGGCAAAGGATTTGATCAGATTTATTCACTATCAATATGAGAAGGTTTGTAAGATTCCTCCTAGTCCTTAATGCTTATTCAGAAACTTGATCATAAGAGTGGATATCAAGTTTAGGGGAGGATTGTTGGGAATAAATTAAGGCCAGATCACTTGAGCGCTGACAAGAACAATTCAAGCGTTGACAAGAACAACACAAGCGCTGACAGCTCAAGCGTTGACAGGTTAAAGTCAAGCGTTGACACATTGAAGACAAGCACTGATGGAAGATATAATCTACGCGTGTATTACATTCTAGAATACTTCTAGTAAGGATAAGAACAATAATGTATTTTCTATATTTCTCTTTACCTAGAATAGATGATACGTAGATTATTGTACAAGGCTTCTTATGTCTATAAAAGAAGGCCTTAGGTTAATGTTTATTAATTAAGTTTTCATATAAGTTTTCGTTCGTAAACATCTTTCATTGTAAGCAAGTTCGACATTCATAATCAAAGTGAAAGTTTGTTTACATCTTGTGTGTTCTTGTTTAAGTGTTAAAATTCCGCATAAGACTTAGATTCATAAAGCATATACAAAGGTTTTTCAACGTGTATTACTTGATCTAATCTCGTATACACAAAGCTAATCGATCTAAGTTTGGGATCAACAGTTGCCGTTGATCCAACACTATATCGTGGAATGATTGGTACTCTTCTGTATATCACAGCTAGTCGACCTGATCTATAGTTTGCTATATGTATGTGTGCTCGGTATCAAACTCGAACTACTGAGTTACACTTGGCCACTGTGAAACAGATCTTTCGATATCTTAAAGGAACCATTAATCGGGGACTTTGGTATTCGCAGGACTATTCGATTGCACTTATGGCATATGCAGATGCGGATCACGCGGGTTGTCAAGATACAAGGCGTAGCACAAGTGGAACTTTGCAACTACTAGGAGATCGAATAATCAGTTGGGCATCGAATAGGCAGAAAAGCGCTGCAATTTCAAGTACGGAAGCAGAATACATAGCTATGTCTGGTTGTTGTGCTCAAATTCTTTGGATGAGATCGCAATTAACCGACTATGGTCTAGGTTTCAACAAAATTACGATGTACTGCGACAACAAAAGTGCAATTGCCTTATGCTGCAACAATGTTCATATCTCCCGGTCGAAGAATATTGACATTCGCTACCACTTTATCAAGGAGCAAGTAGAAAATGGAGTGATCGAGCTTTACTTTGTTCGATCTGAGTATCAGTTGGCGGATATTTTCACGAAGGCTTTAGATCGCGCTCGAATGGAATTTTTGGCCGACAAGCTAGGCATGAAAACTTTCTCGCCTGAGACTCTTAAGGAACTGGCAGATGAAGCGAAAGAATAGTGGTGGTAAACTATTCTCCTTATCCTTGGTGATCATTCGTATATATTGTTTATATTTTTATCCACAAAAGCAAAATAGAAAAATATAAAACCATATAAAAACCATAAAAATTGAAAAATTCATAAAAATCCAAAAATATTTTTACTTTATTTTTCAAAGGCATGTCTTTTGGTACGATAATATTTACGGCCTTAGAAATGTTGATTAATATCGACACGGCGCCATAAATAGAGTTCGTACAAAAGTTGTAAATATTTCATAAAACATGTCCTTATGGCTTGTAGTTATTTTTGACTGCAACCCGGTTTTCATATTAAAGTCCAGTATTTCTTATGAAAGCTTTGGCTCACAACGGGAATTAATTTTCTCGGGCAAGGTTTACTTTAAAACCTTGTAAGAGATCAAGTTTACTTTATAACTTGGTCTAACATAAATCTATGTACGCATCAGTGCATCTATTTGTTAAAACAAGAGAAATCTTGTTTTTTATGAAGTTATTATCTCTACAACCATAGCTATCTACAATTGGTATCTAAATACTCGACGATGCGACTACTCAACTGACGAATACAACCCTTTCAATAGAACACAGGTCAACAATTGAGGGGGAGCAATTGTCAAGCATTCAGAATCTTCAATGCCGAAAGTGCCAAGTTCACAAACTGGTGTCAAGACAAGAATACCAATCGTACATGTGGTGTCAAGAGATGACTTCAGACGTGACGAGGCTACCAACATATGCTGACAAGAACCATTTGATCTTATCATATGATGTTCTCATCTATCAGGTCCAACCTTGTCAATTCTTTTCTAATATGGTGAATATGTGATCATGTTACAAATAGGTATCATATCTCATACATTTGGTATCATGAAGATAAATGGACTTGCATTTTTCTTCCCAAAACCTTTGTTAAAACTTCATTAAATAAATTGATATTAAAAACATCGATTGGGTTAATATTTTTAATATGGGGGAGAAAATGTGATTTAACATGGGAAATTATCACAAATGGTTTGACTTAATGTGCTGGCTCATCCCGACATATGCGAAATGTTTTCGAATATCGTGGCATATGTTAAGGGGTAGCAAAACGGATTTGCATATCAAAATGGATTTTCATGGTGACATATACTTACCCAAAACCCATTTATTTCACGATAATGAAGATTGTGGTGACATAAGGATGGTAGGATAGGTTAAGTCCTATGATTCTTCCAAAACCAGAGGAATCTTCCCAAGGACATTCCATAGCTAGAAATAGTAGTCTTTAGGAAAGATAGAGAAAGATTGTGAACGTAGCTGAATGCCGACCAAGTACTTAAGTTAGCACTGAAACAATCACAACAAGGTGCTAATTATGACGTATTGGTAAGCATTGAAAGGGTTGAAGAATGAAAAAGAATCGTAAAGATAAAGGGTGTAAAGAAAGAAGCCCTCCTTACAACTTTAGGCAGAAACCGGGTCAACACATATGTTATTGAGATCATTTTAATGATGCTCGATATTGAAGATAGACATCATGGACCCAATGATGCAATGCACAACCATTCCCAGCTAACTCAGATATCTCTTAAAAGATATTTATTTTAATCACACGGAGACAACACGTTATCTATTGATTTATTCACTCCGAATAAATTGGTATTGAAATGGTGGCACTCCTCTCCAGCCTCCGATCACTAAAATCCAAAATTCACGATCGAGTCTAGAGCCATTTGAGATCATCACATATCTCATTAGGACACACTTTCATATTACCTTGCTTCTTCACACACTGTGAAAAGTAAGAAAGATCTTAAGAGTCCTACGCAAAATATTGATGATCTTGCCTGAACATCCGAGTAATACGAAAGTATTTACAATGAAGATGGATATCCTTCTTGAGCAAATATCAAAAAGCTCATGGTAGGTGACTTGTGCGATTCTTTATGAATCAAGCTTGTGATAACTGGAAAGCAACAGTGGTTTAATTCTTAACTGAACTTAAACACGTTCTAGGCCTCTACACAAAATCTCAGTGATCTTGCCAGAACACTCACAGTGATACCTTAGTGTTCACAGTGATGAGTGGAAATCCTTCTAGTGTTAACATTAAACAGCATTTGGTAGGTAACTTGCAAGATTCAATATGAATCAAGCTCGTGACAACTGGAAAGCAACGATCGTGCGATTCTTTAATGAATCAAACTTGTTCCAGGAATCAGATTTGATGGCTTCAATCATGCGGATAATTTTATCCAAATGATTCACTCTTTACATTCGCAGTCAGCTTGGGACGGTCGAGTAAATAGAACGGGTTTACCCGCAAAATCTTGTCAAGGAGATTTTTAATTAAATCTACCTGCCACAAGTACGATATTTTATATCGTCCAACGGTCTTCACCGACCGGAGGTAAAATGCTACCGAACTAGAATGAAATGTTCAATGCCATTTCGTTCGTGTCTACTTATGTTGCGGCATTTGAAGACGGTGGCATTGCGGAATCCAAGAAGAAGTCGTCCTCGCGTGCTTATGCTTTATGCACTTATTACCTCATCTAATTCAAGAAAGCCTAAAAGTTAAGTCTTCCACTGTATCGAACTGTGAAGCTTTCAAGAATTACGAAGGTATAAGTATGTGGGACATGAAGTCACAAAGAGGCGAAGATCACAAGTGATGGATGCACAAGATCAAGGCAAGAGATTAATACTAAAGATTGATATCAATGATCACATCAGCATGTTCACCAGAAAAGAAAAAGAAAAGAAAGACGAAGACTGCAAGCTCAAGACAAGCATAATATGCTAGGTTTATTTTATTATTGTAACTTGGGTAACGCCCTTGTTTGGAGTGACTTCCCTTAGGGGGAGATTGTTGGAAATATGTTTTTACGTATTTAGGAAGATTTGGTCACTCCGACAATATATTAAGTAGTAGCTCGTAGTCTAGATATCTTTATTAAACAAACAAGGCCAAGCCTAGCCTACAACATGTGTAGGTCGGCCCAATATTGTAAGCCCAAGCCCATCACAAGGCTTGGGTATATAAACCATCTCCTTTGATGGAGAGGGTGGTGGTTTTCATTCATTTTACACATAGTAAAAGGTGTTTTCTTATTATTCCCTCTCTAGTGTGTGTGTGAAAATCTACCATCTTTCTATCTCTTTCTCTCACTAAAACATAAGCAAGATTTACATATCATACATCCATTGTCAGGTTTAGACCTGAGTTGATTCAACTGGCTAAGTATCTTTTAGAACCTATCATACCCTTGATGAATACCTTCAGTTTAAGAGATCTTGAATTATGTGAATTCATCTCTCAGCATGGATCTACGCATTTTCTTTGATTCCTCATTCCCTCCAAACCTTGCTTTTACTCTATTCCAAATCTCTCTAGCATCATCCAAGTGATAAAAATCACCCATGTGATCATCAAGAAGGGACTGAAGTAAAATAGTTTTTGCTTTGATCTCCTTCTGAACAGTTGTGATTTCTTCATGAGTTTTAGGATCGAGAAGGATGACATTACCATTCTTTTCTCTTCCAGTAAGCTTCTTACTGTTGCCATTCTGAACAATTTTCCAAAGGTCTAGATCAGTGTTGGTGATCCAGCATTCCATCTTCATTGCCCAGCTATCATACTCATCCTTCTTCAAAAGAGGAAATTTTCCATTTGTATTGGAAACCAGAGCAACTATCGGCTGTGGTTGTTGTGTTTTAGGGGTGCTTGCTTCTCTTGTTTCAGTAGAACTAGAGGCAGACATGATTAAACAAAGATGTTAGTAATAAGAAAAATTGATTCTTCTTGTGAAGAGACTCTCCCAGGCTCTGATACCACTTGTTGGGTCCACTAGATATGGATCTTGCAGCCTGTTAAGGATGGTGAACGACTTCTGTAGTCACAAGTCTATTCATAGAGAGACTCAAGATGAATCACACAGTATAAGTACGGAATACAAATACTATGAACAAGAAGAAACATAATAACTATAATGAATTCCTTACTAAGGATTTCTAATATAAATATAAACTAGAATAATGTTTGATGAAGGTGTGTCTAACCCTTCTGCCAATGGTTCCTTTTATACTACAAGGAAACCCTAATACATCATTAAACCAAAACGTGTAATTCTGATATGCATTTTCTTTCCGAACATATCTCATGCATATCCTAACAAACTACTCAAAATAATAATGTTTGACTTTCTAAAGACCAGGAGCACGTGTTCCTCCTACTACTACTAGGACCAGGAGGAACTACATACCTCCTATCATACCTATTACAAATAACTATTACAGAGGTCCTAACATGTAACAAGGTGGCCGAATGTATATACAAGCGAATGACGTTTTAAACACTTCCTCGGGGAAGGAAGTAATACACCAAAGGTCGTATGGTTACACGTGTGCGAGTACACGTGTAAGTAAACTCGAGGAGTGAGAGATGAGCTCTCGGTCGACTTTTGAGAGAGAAGAGATTATCTCTCTCGAGTTGCAATAATTAATATCCACAAGAAAATATATATATATATGTAATAATAATTCAGTGGCACACCACGCACTACTATCACCCTTGAAATACCCACAAGGAAGCGGAGAAACGAGGCGGCGCGTAGCACTTAAGTGCCTGCTTCTTTAGAATGTGAAATACACTCGCCTTCTATTGTGCCTTAATTAAATTTGATCGATACACGTGTTAAGGACCGGAACGTTGCCTAACACTGTGTATTGCAAAAGCAATACCTATGGAAGTATGTGTATTGAGTGTTCGTATACGTATATGTATCTACATATAATAGTATAAATAATTTTTTTTGCATTTATTGAGGTTTTTAAGAAAATACTATATGTACGTAAAAACGATGAAAACCGATATATACAATATATTTTTGTTGTAATATTTTAGGAAAAAGATTACTTTTTGGATATTTTATTTTTTGGTTCAATTCTTTAGGAAAAGAATTGATTTTTGTGATTTATTTATTTATTTTTTATTTTTATCTTTCTGATTTTTTTATGTTTTTGATTTATAATACGTAAAAATAACGTTCACAAAGTGAACGGATCCCAAAATCCAATATGTCTCAATCTTCACGAAAAGAACCGGCAGCGGCGCCATTTAATATTTCGTTTTTAGTATCGTTTTGTCTCGGTATCTAATCGAATTGATTTAACATATCAAGCTTGACTTTATTGTTTTTGGTGGTAAAATGTTGATTGGTAATCTATGTCTAATTGGCACAAAGCATGTAAAAAGTATAAAATATTATAATATTACTACATAATACGTACTACACTAAAAACATTTAGCAATTACCACAAGAAAATGTGCAAATTACAAAATTTAAAATACAAAATACAAAACTAAATCTATTTTTATAAAAGTAAAAATTCAAATTTAATAAAGTCTACTTTTGATGAAAGTAAAAAAAAATATAAATTTTATAAAAATATAGAATCATTCTTTCTAAGACTTAAAAAAAAAAGAAAATTTAAATGTTACAGTAATCAATTCTTTTAAAACGTGCTACAATCTACAAAAATGGGTAACAATCCAAACAGAAAAAAAACAAAATGAAAGTTACAGTCTAAAACTATAACATGCCCAACATTTACACTAACAGGCCTCTAATTCAACATTTCTTTCGAAATTTACTACTTATGATATATTCTAACAATCCAAATTAAAGTCAAAAGGCCCATATCTGAAATTTCAAAAGCCCAAACAACTAATTCTATAAAACTAACAGGCCTTTTACTTTGCTAAGGAAATTAATTCGAGTGAAATAAAAGATAGAAATCAACTCCAAAGTTTCCTACTTATACTATTATGATGAAAGATAAGCTTTTTTCAAACTGAATTCCCTGCTTATAACTGCTACTCATGCCAATCATCAATCTACAATAACGAGCAAGAAGACCAACAACTAATAATCTTGAATAAAAAAGATAAGCTGAGACAATTAACAATCTATATCACGACTAACACTAACTTCAGGAAATCTAAGTAAACAAGTTCCACAAATATTAATACTACGATTAATCTATAAACAGATTATCCTAATAGTTTGCAGAAAATTGAATTTGTGCTTAACCATAAACTCAAAGGCCACCGTTGTTGGCGAAGCGGAGCGTTGAGCTCACTTGAAACAAACTCCATCTTCTAATCTGCTAATCGAGAACTAAAAATCTAACATGAATCTTTAAAGCTCTAATCTGCTTAACCCGATATCCTACAAAATCAAGCCGAAAAGAACAAAGAAAAACAAAACAGGACCATTGAATCTGAATTCTGTATTCACTAATCTATATCGAATGATTTTTTCTTACAAGCTAAAACTTCTTGTTTCAACTTAATCAGAAAGTATGCAGATTGAGACTCCTTTACAATCTGCTACTGGATCCATGTCATCACAAATTCCAGCATGAGATCGTCGAACCAGTAATAACCATTCACCAATAATATGCTCAACAATTCCAAACAAAATTTCTAAAGCCGAAATCTCGAATCTACGAACTTTATCGAGAATCACCAAACTACAATTACTTATACACTATTTGACATTCATAACAAACTTGAAAAGTCTATTCATAAGCTGCTCATAAGATCCGTCACACTTATGAGCTTAACAACTCGAAAACGCTTAAAAAAATCACACTATTAGAAAAGCTTTTGAAACTTAAAATCAAAACTAAACTCAAACTGATGATACTCAATTAAGTAAACTGATTCTCGGTTAACTATATCAACACATTCAACCGATTCACTATCTGACTGATTCAATCTAATCAGTAACAGTAACTACGTGAACGAATGTGAAGAGAGAAAAATATTTTAGAATCTTGAAAGTGAAACAATCAGATATAACAGTAAGAAGAGGGAGATTAAAATGAAATGCTTATTATTTTCATTAATGGTGGAAAAACAATCCGGTAGAACTGATTAACAGAATTCCTAACAGAATCTAACTGAATGATTAATTGAAAATCATAAAGCTTTGAAAGAAAACCTAACTATCTATTCCTAACTAACTAACTATATGTATTCTACTGCTAATGCTAACTGTCTTGAGGTGAGGGTCTTCATTGGTATTTATAGCCGTCAAAGAGTGGTGGTGTGACGTGTTGCTTCCAATCTCTTGATGCCACGTGTAAAATACGAGGATAAATTTATTAGTGTTATTCATTCTTCAAATTGGGGGTTTCTTCATCACTCCATCTTGATCCAGTTAATTTGTATCTTCATGTAGAGGAGGACAAGAGCATCATTTTTTCTTCTTTGATCTTCGGCTGAATTCTTTTGTATCTTCCTCAAATCGATCTTGTAGGTATATGGTGGGGAGATATAAACCGACTATGAATTTTTCCTCTCTCTTCGACTGATAAAGATGAAGACGCGTTTGTTTGAGTGGGTGACTTGGTTTGACCAAGTAAATAATGAAAGTTAACAATCTTTTCATTTATTTTTCTTTTGATCCTTTCATTTATCACTCTTTGTCAAATGTGTATAAAAGAGTTATAACGTTTAAGCCACTTTCTTTTTAATCCTTTGTCTTATTGAAAGTTACACTTTAAGTCCTCATTCTTTAAAATAATGACAAGTAAGGTCCTTGAAGCTTGGTTTGTCTTTTTCTTCGTCTTTTTGTCAAATAAATCCTTGAAAACACGTATTTGCTCCAAAATGCATCTTTTTACCTGAAAACACATGAAACACAAATACCCACGTAATTCTGATATTTTCAGTTAAATATAATATATTTCACTGTGTTTTGAGTGGTTTTTGGATCATTATTGATGAGTGTTTTCACACTTATCAACCACTCTTATTTTTTATAAGTATCGAATTTTTTAGTATTTTATTTTTGTCATTTCATTTATCAGTTATCACATAATCTAATCTGACAAACATTTTAAAAACAAATTATCTAATTTTTCGTTATCAAACAATATAATAAAATCCAAAAACTATATTTCTAAATGAAATAAGTAGCTCCCCACTTACTTTTTCAAACTCATTTTAGCTTATCTATATTTTTAAAATGAAATAAGCAGATAATCTGGTTGTAAACGCAATCCCAAACACTCACTAAATTATGTTTTATAACATTTGATAACTGATTATTCGTATTTTTTAATGAGTAATAATATATTTTCAATAACAAATATCAAACGATTTGATTAAAGTTAGGGTGTGTTTGT
Organism: Glebionis coronaria; assembly: GCA_025667525.1. Classification (NCBI taxonomy): domain Eukaryota; kingdom Viridiplantae; phylum Streptophyta; class Magnoliopsida; order Asterales; family Asteraceae; genus Glebionis; species Glebionis coronaria. Next base: position 102,416 of record JANFOE010001815.1, read on the forward strand.
TTTTTAAAAAACGTCTGACTCGTGTCTAAGTCTGACAGGTCAGACGCGGTCAGACGTTTTCTTTGTTTGTTTTTTTTAGTCAGAGTCAGAGGGTCTAAAGTATATATTTTCAGTCAGAATCAGAGACGGTGAGCAGATCTGATCCTTCACCTGCATCTCTTTCCACCATGGTTTCGTAATCCTTTCACCATCATCACCATCACCTGCATCTCTATCCATCATCACCATCACCTCCAGCTCTATCCTCCTTTGTCCTTTTCCACCTGCTGACCCGATTAATATGTATGTTTTTTTTCCTTTTTACATGTTTATTTCATAAGAATTTAATTGACTTTTTTTTATTAAAGTTTCATACTTATTTGATAAAGGGTTATGTTTAAAAATGAATAGTTTTTATAAATTTCTTGGATGGTTTTATTATATTCTTGATTTGAGGTGTTTGTATTTGGGGATAAAATATGAATTGGAGGTTTATGTTTAAAATGTTTTGTGTTGCTTTATGGAATCATTAGCAGAACATTAGCCTAGTATGATTTTGTGTTTATGTGTATTATGTTTTTAGCATATGATGTAGTAGTTGTTGATATTAATGAAAAGTAAAAATAATGAGCACGAGGCGAGTAGTATTGATAGGGTTAAGGACGGTAGAGAGTAGTCATTTAGAGAGAGAATCCTATGGATAGCGAGAGTGAAGCTATTGATGATGTTATTCCATTCCCGGCTATAGAAGAAATAGATTCCAAATAAGCTCTCTTGGTGGTTAATATCCGACAAACACATCCCCGGTTTTTATCATCTGGTTCGGGTTGGTCAACCTTCAAACTCATGGCTAAGAGCTTGATTGTGGGATCTTCCCATTCTGGTGGAGTCAAGTTTGGTCCATACTAATGGATATTCTCGACCTTCAAAAACTCGTTACTTTGGAAAAGTTCACTTCGTGGAGATGCGTTATCGATTGTTCCCTTTTTTCCTGCAATAGCTGGTTGCCCTCAACCAACTTCTGTAATACCAGCGTAATAACAGAACCACCTGTATTGGTGGCGGTTGTATCACCATTGGTGATGGAAAATCCTGATATCGCAACCAAAATTGTTAGAAATTTCCATGATCCGAACACATATGTGTGCATAAATGTCACTATTTTCACCTTCCAGGTTAGAGCATACCTCTTGTTTACTTCTATAATCACTTTATCCATCTTAGGCACTTTGGTTAATTTGATAGACTTGCTCATCCCACTCCATAGATCTGCAATTTCCTTATCACTCTTCAAATGGTTCAAAACAACCCCTCTTTCTCCTATAATTTTTGCATCTTATTCTTTGTCGACTATACCATTCATTAACTCGGTGTAACGAGCCGCCACTAATGGCCCTGCCGTAACACATGCTTCATATGCTACCAAGTTTCTTAAATAAACTTCAGTGTTCATATCTAGGTCGACTACAGGGAGGTAAAGTGTGGATGTTATGTTGTTGAAACTAATGTCTCATATTCCACCATAAACCGGGGAAATAAGAATCCCTGCTTGGGCCATATCAGTGACAAATGGGATCGTGATTTCCTCAATTGTTGGTGATTTCGGTTCACCACCTTCTTCTTCTGATTTCTATTTGGTAGCATAATGCCAATGAGATATCTTTTTGAAACGGTGTCCAAATTCAGACCATACTATGACTTTTTTCCACCTTCGTTCAAAGTTTTTAAGCACATCATATGCAGCGGGACCATAAATTCTGCAATGTAAATCATGCCATGGTTGTCTTGGACCTTTTGTACCTTCCTGTTGTCTTGGACCTTTTGTACCTTCCTATTGTCTTGGACCTTTTGTACCTTCCTATTGTCTTGGACCTTACAGTAAATGTTGAATTATGGAAATCGTTCTCAAACAGTGTCAAGATCACGAAACAAGCGATGATCTGGTGTGTCATAGCGTCCATCATAGAGGTCCAAACCACCAATAAAAGCAGATATCCTTCTGTTATTTTCAGGGGCTTGATTATCCACTATAACACATTTCTAATAATGGGTGTAAAGGGTCCCAACTACCAGTAGTGTAAAAGAAATGCCACAATATAAGATATCAGATTTTATATCCATAACCAAAATTATTTTAAAGAATTTTCTGCATATAGATGTGATGAGACTGCTTTTATACATAGTCTCATCATCCAAATCGGGCTTAAAACGCTTAAAATATCATTAAAATACCCCAAAATATGCTTGTGTTTGTCCATTGTGTATATTAGGTACGTATATCGTGAAAGCAACAAAAGATCACAAAAATCAAACAAAAACGAACACGGGAAACTAAGCCGTACAAAGAACCGGACCCGAATCATGAATTTCCTTTGATGTCCTTGAAGTTTTGAAGATTGGAAAGAATGGTCCCTCAACTTTTGAAGACTTGTCATTTTATACCCTTTTAAAACTCAAAAATTACAAAACGGTCCCAAAATAACAAGAATGTACAAGATTGGCCCTTGAAGAATTCATTCATTGCAAGAAATGCCCTTGGAACAATTTTGATAAACCTTTTGTGGCAAAAATCTAAAAAATAAAAGTTTATTATGAAGGGGATTTTACTTTGAAGCTATTAAACATTAAATGACAAGACAATGGTACTTGGGGACCAATTGTGTCAAACATCATAACCCACCACACCCACTCTCACGCTGCCAGGTCACGAAGACCAGTCAACCAGCTAATCACCACTCTCCTATACTCCATATCAGACTCCACCCATAATTTAAATATCAGATTTATTAAATCAATCTTTTTATTAAGAAAAAGGGTGGTAAACACGTTTTTAAAAGGTAATCACCCTTAAAACCAATTAAACCACCCATGCTACTCCCCTAATTACATGAACCCTAAAACGCTAAATCCACCTAATCAAGGGGTTTTACCCTAAAATTCTCCAGAACCCTAATTAACAAACCCCTAAACAAAATACACCCACCAAAATCCCCTCTCGTGACTGGTGGCCCCCACACGTGACTCCCCTGCTACATGAGGACAAGATGGGTACAGTAAATCTATGGTTGTGATACATTTCTTGAAGGCTACTCACTTTTAAACGATTAAGATTGCTTTAGACAACTCCATCAAAACAAAAATCCAACTGGCACATCACATGGCATGAAGACCATTTTCAAACTCGAATTTCACAAAGGGCTTTTCAGGAATTCTACAACATTAGGGTTTTCATTTTAGATATTCTAGATTGTTCTTAGGACTTGTATAAATGCCAAGTCGCCTGTGACTTTGGTTTTCTTGTTCCAGCTTTGTACTTTCTTTTAAATATTATGAATAGTTAAAGTTTAATTTTCTAAAATTTGCTAATGCTGTGTTCCATTTACTGTTTTTGATAGATAATCTTTACTGTTTTCAAAGCATAGTATAATTCTTATTAAGGTTCTTCCAAAAATATTTTGGTAAGTCTTTAAGACCCAAACTAAAACAAGCTGCCTATAAGCTTGTTTGACAATCAAGCTTATAGGTTTGGGCTTCTTTGAGTTTGTTAATCCTTCCTGCAAAACTTTCTTTTCCAGTTTAAAAGTTTTGGTGTTTTAAAAAAAATCAGTTTTCAAAGAAAAGTTCATATTTTGAGTTTCTGTTTTATATAAGCTATAAGCTACTAAGACAGCTTATTCAATAAGCAGCGCTTGTTAGCTTATGCTTTTCATTGCTTATCTTTTTTTTTTCATTGTTTCACCAGGTTCATAGTAGAAGGCATGTTGGATGGTATTTGGACTATTGTAGTAAAATACCATCATCATCTCTACAACAAGCAACCACATAACCATAAGCTCAGCTTTTAGCTGAAAAGAGATGGCATTCAGCCATTGAGGGGCCTGGATGTGGGTCCCTCTAGGTTAAATTAGGCATGAACCCTCTTTTTAGTTATAAAATTGAGTTTTATGTGACTGTTGTGCTTTGACTGTTTTTGGGATTAGTTTAATATTTGTTTATGATCATGTATGTTTAATTTGCATGTTAGGTTAAGTTTGCATCAATTTGGAAGTGGTATGCTTGATTCTTCTTCATAAATTTTTGATTTCAGAAATATTAAGTGGTGTTTGGGATAAGGTTTAAAGTGAAAGTTTGACAATCTTGTGACTTAAAATCTGTCTATACACACCTAGACAGTTAGTATTAAGTGTTATTGTTAGTTTGTTTCAAGATTGGTAGAGTAAATCAGAAGTTTGCTTATGAAACACTCTTAGTTCATTAGTAGGCCTATATTGACCCTCATTTTTGTGTTTTAAGATCTCAAATCTTGATTATCAGTAGAAGAAGGGTTGATTTAGGATTGTGTGAAGTTTGTTTGAGCATTGGTGGTGTCTTGGGCAAGTTTTGGCCAACCAAAACTCACCCAAGTGGTCATTTAGACCAGCAACACATCATCAGACCCTATATGCGTTACAGTAAATGGACTTGCCTAATTGTGTGATTGTCTTGCTTTGGACTTGTGTGTTTTTTGCCTTATACTGACTCCCCACACTCCACTGAGTGTGGGGATGCCTTTGTATCCAAAAACGACCAACAATCAAGGCTCAAATTAGCCAAAATCTATTTTCTGCATAATTAAGCTTGTAAGTGGGAACTCCTTTCCCACTGATAGTGTTAAAGTTCCCACTGTTGGGGAAAAGGACAAAAGGTACATACCTATCACTATCAGTTTCTACACATTTTGTCTTTAGTGGCTTAATTTAAGCTTTTGGTAGATTTTTCATTTTTCCTTGGTTAGTTTATTTATTTTAAGAATTTTCATTAAGTTTTATTTTAATTTACTGTTCATTTACTATTTTTAGATTAAATTCCATTTAAATTAGTTTTAATTATTCTGATTTTTGTATTTTAGTGCAAAAAGTTTATATTTTTCAGTTTTAATAATTTTCTTAGTTTAAGAATATTATTTTAAGATTTTTAGGTTAAAAAGTTTCACTGTTCATTGTTTTTATCTATTTTTTAGATTTAATTTAAGTTTAATTAGGATTTAAATCAAACTGTTTTGTCTTTTAGTGAGAAATTTACTTTTTTCAAACTTTTTAATTTTTCTACTGTTTAATAATATAAATTAGGATTTTTCAAACAATAAGTTTAATTTTAGCATTATTTTATTATTTTTAATCATTAATTTAGTTTAAAAAGTGTTTTTGGCCTTTAAAAATTAGAAAAATAGTGTTTAAAATTTACGAAAAATACTTTTTAGTCTTTAAATAATATAAGTGAGATATTTGTTTGATAAAATAATAATTTGGGCTTTTTCTTAGTTATATTTAATTTTAGGGCTTTAATTAGCATTTAAAATTGAATATTTAATTAATAAAAGGTTCTAAAATTTATTTATTGAATTTTTATTCTTATTTATACTTTTTTAAACTTAGTTTCATTTTTAATTAAATTTTAGGTTTAATTTTTTAATTTTGTCACGTTTTACGTATTTACGCTCGCGTTTTACGTCATTACGTCGTAGTGTAATCGTAGTCGTAGCTCGTCTTTTATTTTTTCTCTCTCTAAACCAAAAACGATACTAATCCAAACTTTTGTTTTATATAATTGGCACTTAATTCACACACCTCCTTCGCGAACAAACTTGGAATTTTCGTCTTCACGGTTTTCCTAAATCGTGTCGATTAATAATTTCCGCCTTATACTTTCTTTTTCCTAAAAGAAGTATATAAAAACCTAAATCATTTTGGCGCCGCTACCGGGGAGGTGTTTTAGTGTTGCCATTATTACTATCGTGTTTGTGTGAGTAGTGCGTTTTTGCTTTTCAATTTTTGGAAGGCGTATATAACGTACATACTCATTTTTGTTATTTTTCCTTATTATTTTATAGTATCCAAATAAATCGTGTTTAGTTTTCCTTAATTAAATACAAAACAATCTTTTAATATATTGTAGATATATTAGTTTTCGTTTTCTTTGTGAATATTATTAATATATTGTACTACGTATCACAATAAATTTACATTATCTCCAAAAGCGTGAAAACGCAACCTTAATTGGGATTTCATCACTCAATTATTGTATTCGAATCCAAAGTAAAAGTTTAAAGGCAAAATAGATAAATACTTTCGTGAGGCTTAATTTTGATTAACACAAACTATAAGGTGGGTATAAGGCGGTTGTATTTCATGACCTAAGGGAAAAAGGCTCTTAAGTGCTTAGCGTCGTCTCGTTTCCCCCGCGTGCTTGTGCGTGTTTTGAGAAAGAGGGATAATCGAGGGTTTGCCGCCCAAGTATTATCTACGTATACTATATTTGCTTGTTTTCAAGATTAAACCCTCTTGAACGTTTTGGTGTTCCACCAACGTTCTAAAGTCATCGAAGGCGTTCACTCCACGTGATCGTTTTCATTCTTTGAGGCTCCTTTAATCGAGATATCGATTCGAGGAGAGATTGTAGATTTGAGTCTACGTAATACACAAAAAAATCCAAAAAAATTAATAACAATCAAAAACCAAAAAAATTGAAAAATCAAAAAACCACAAAAAGAATCTTCTATGCTACCCCCATTCTACGCTTAGTGCATGAGCACTCGATCGAAGGATTATTCTAATTCTAGCGACGCTTCGAATCGACACAATCGTAATCGAAGGAATCGACGACGTAGACGAGATTTAGAAACCGATGTTCCTAATATCATTGTTGAAGAGACCGTAGACGAGATGGCCGACAATCCTTCGATGATTGAATTGCTCCAAGCGCCCACCGAGGGTTATGGAGACGCGATCGTAATTCCCGCTATCGAAGCGGAGAATTTTGAGATTTAGAGCGGAATGCTTTCGTTGATTCAAGCTACAAAGTTCCGAGGTCGTGAAGCCGATAATCCTCACGACCACATTCGAAATTTTGATCGTCTTTTAGCCACGAGCATGTTTAAGAATGTCGACACCGATGTCGTCAAGCTTATGCTTTTTCCGTACTCGCTCGATGGTGCCGCCAAGGATTGGTACGAGAAAGAGACACCTAATTCCATAATTACGTGGAAGGATCTCGTCTCCAAGTTCGTTAATCATTTTTTCCCACCGTCTAAGACGACGTTTTTCAAAAACAAGATTACGAGATTTGAGCAAAAACCGAATGAATCTTTTAGAGACGCGTGGGATCGTTTTAAGGAATTGCTTAGGCAATGTCCTCACCACGGATTTTCCGAGTTGCACCAAATCGATACGTTTACAACGGTCTTAGTTTTCAAGAACAAGATTCGTTGAATTCTGCCGCCGGTGGTAACTTTTTGTGTAAGACTTCGAAAGAAGCTTTGATGATTATCGAGAATCGATCCAAGGTTTACCAACTCCGCAACACACCGAGTGTTTCCAATGTCGCCAATGTTAGTAATTCTAATCGCGATATTGAGAGGGTTGATGCAAAAGTCGACAAGCTAACGAATGTGTTTACGTCTTTTCTCATCGAAATGCAAAAGAAAGACACTCCCGCTAAGGTGAAAGCGTTTGAGACATCGTGTACGTTTTGTGTTGGACCTCATAATTATTACGAGTGTGCGGCTACGGATGGCCAAACGTAGAATGTGAGTGTGTTAAACAACAATTTTTCTAATAACAAGGCAATTATAACCAAGGCAACAATTTTAATCAAAACCGAAACAATTTTCAAGGAAACAATCAACAAGGGAATTATCAAAACCAAGGTTATAATCAAGGTCGTAATTTGAATTGGCAAAACTGAGATAACAACAACAATTAAGGAAACAATTTTTCAAGTGGTAATCAAAACAATTTTCAAAGAAGTAATCAAAACCAAAGGAACTTTAATTCAAAACAAAATAGTTCGTCAAACGGTTTTCAAAATTACATGAAAACGAATGAGGCTAATATGAGACGATTAGAGGGAGAAATTGGTACATTGAAAAAAGACTTTTCTAATACTTTGAAAATGCAAAACACGAAGACTAAGCAAGGACAAATTGATATTAAAAAGATGTTTCTGGCTATTATGAACAAAGCCTCGGGTGCTTCATCGAGTTCGTTACCTAGTGACACCGTTGCAAATCCGAAGGAACAATGTAAAGACGCCTCGTCTCGTGGAAAAAGTCATGTGATTACCCCTTACCTTTATGGATTTTGAGTTGTTCCTTCTTCTCAACCCTCGACTTCTAAGACGCCTTCATGTTCTAAAGTCGATGGGGTGAACGTGGCGACCAAGGAAAAGAGTGCACACCCTCGTGTACCTCAAATTCCATCCACGGTTAAAAAAGATAGCTTTATCGACCTAACCAAAGTAACCCTTGAAGAAACTTGTGCTTGAATCCTTCTTAAAAAACCTAAAAGGCATATGCCGAGAAAGGAAGAGGATCCGGGCCAATTTCTATTACCTTGTGATTTTTCTGAGATTGAGGGATGTTTAGCCCTTGCCGATTTAGGTGCTAGCATCAATCTTATGCCTCATTCTCTATGGAAATTGATGAGATTGCCTTCACTTACCCACACGAACATGAAAATCGAGCTTGCAAATTGTACACCACTTATACCAATTGGAATAACCGAGGATGTCTATGTTAAAGTTGGAAAGTTTTTTTCCCGCGGATTTCCTCATATCTGATTACGAGTGTGACCCTAAATGTCCTGTTAATTTAGGTCGACCATTTTTATCGACGGCTCGAACCGTAATCGACGTTCACGAGGGGAGACTTACTATGAGATATGGGGAGGATAAAATGGACTTTTACGCAAATAAATCCCAAGTGTCTAATGATCATGAAAAAACTGAGGTTTCAAAACCTAATGTTTCAAATTCTAATGATTTCAAAATGCTAACTTTAGTGGAAAATATGAGGCTTAATGCATGTTTTGAAAGAATTAAGAAGAACGGTTTTAAAGATGATGATTTAACGATAAATAATATGTGTACCTAATTCAAAAGGGTATGTGTAGATTTATGGATGAAAAATCACTTTGGGATATATTTGGCGAAACAAGTGTAACACCAATTTCGAAGGCCGACGTTAGTGCCATCACGACAATGACAAAAATGGACTCGTATTTACCACCTTCGAAGGACCACGTCTTTGAGGCATCAACTTCTAACTCTATCGAAGTTCCTCCTTTTCCTAGCCCAACACCCGTTGAGGCTAAAGGTTTCATCGACATCAGTCCACTCATCATAGAAAAGTCACCTAAGCATAGTCATTCGACATGTAAGACCATGGTTTTGAGTGCTCACATCTCTCTTTCTTTGACGATGACGATGGCGATTTTGCCGAGATTGATCACGTGCTTAAAAATCCACATGCCATTTTTTAGGATTCTCCCAAAAAGACCTCTTCACATGTGAAGTACGATGATTACGAGTTCGATCCCGAGATTGAGGAATTAATCGAACGAGAGCTAGCTCTTTTGCCTCCACTTCCACCTACGAGTGAGGATGATTTTTCCAAGATCGACGATGAACTTAATGAGTTAGAACGTCTTATTTTTGATGACGAACCAACTCATGTGACCACCAAAAATCCAATTCTCGAGGAGTTACCTAATCAACACTCCTCAGATGAGCATTACGTTTACCACATTCGTGAGGATTTAACTTATCAACAATCCCTACAAATGAATGATGGTTTCATGATTGATCGTGATCTTTTCGAGAGAGTTTCTAAGATACTCAAGGAGGGGAATGACAAACCTTGGTTTGACAAGCCTATCTTTAATGAAGAAATCAAAGAGATCGACGTTCATGAGGATGACGAGTATGTAGACCCCGAGGGGGCGGTGTTCTTTGTTGATCGACGTTTTGAGAACTTATACAATCCACCACCCCTTAACCGCGACTTAAATGTGAGGATTTTTAGCGCGACTAATTTTGAATTTGAAACGCCAAATATTTTCGACATTAACAAATCGGGTTTTCATAAAGAGTTTTTAAACGATGAAAAAGGAAAATATTTTAAAACTGATTTAAAAGACTTTTCTACAAGTTTAACTCCGTCATCACCGCGTTGTATGAGTGCTACCACCTCGTCTACTCCTTTTGACGATGGTGTGTGTGGATTTAGTATGGGGGAAGCCCCTTATGTTCCCTCATATTTTTCCACCGAGAACGAGATATTCGATCCCCGAATTACTTATAAAGGGAAATCTCGGTCTTCCACCGATGCAATAAATGGAAATCATATCTATTTGCTTGGTGTGAGTCTACCTCGAGTAGCTCATATGTTTGCCTCACCCATTGCCCCACCGTTCTACTTCTTATTTAATTTCTTCTACCCCTTTGAGGTTTAGGCTTCGGTTGAAGTAGCGTTGTTTTGTCTTTCATCCAAAAACGAGGACGCTATCTTTGACCCCAGTATACGTGTATCGGGTTTTTAAAGTACTCCACGTACTTTTGGGCATTGTTTATCATGTAAACCCTACCAAAAGTGACCATACCATGATTATCCCTAAATGATCACATTTATGAGGATTCGAGTCGAGCTTTTGACTCGGTTATCAAAAACAAGGTGCCTCGTGGGGGATTCTCATGCTTATCCTTGTAAATATTAGCGTTTTTCTAATAGTGTAACGAGGGGACTTGTGCTCTTCCAACCTTTGTTCCATGGTTGTTTGTGATTGTGATTTATTAGGTTCATCTTCATCATTGAAGCCTCCCGTGTTCGTTTTACGGATCACTCGAGCTTCAATCGTTGCTTTTGGAGATTCCGATATCCGATGATATCCTTTTATGTTCTAACATTTATCTTATTAGAATAGTTCATAAACGGCTTTTAGGTTATTCGTTTTACCCTTTCCATGCTCGAGATTAAGCATTCAACTTCGTCTCTAGTATGGGGGTGTTTTCACCCCTAGACTCGAAACATTGAGGACAATGTTTAGTTTTAGTATGGGGGGGGGGTGAGTAGATACTTCACCTTGCTTACGTCAACACGCAATCCAAATTTCATCGTTTTGTTGCAAAATAAGGCTAAAAATGGCCGAATTTTAAATTTTTTCTTGTTTTGTATAAGTGTTTAAGACACGAATGTAGGTTTTCCGATGGTGAGAATAAGAGTAATTTTTGACTCGACCGTGCATGTTGAGCACTTAGCTTCAATTCCTTAAATTTTTAGGCTAAGTATCTTAAATGAGTACGAGAAATGATAGAGTTAGTTATAAGTCTCATAATCTTTCACGATCTCATGTGTAGTAATTATTAGCTTATTCTCCCCACGCTTTTATAATAAATTGTTAATAAATATTGATTTAGCGGTTTAGTCACTATTGTTGGTTTCTAATTTGTTATAGTAGCTTCCATGTAATTAAATTGGAAAAACATTAAGGTATCGCCAGCGTCACGGTTTTGAAGTATTGGCAACCCGAATAATCAAAAGCTTCACTCAATAATAAGTTTTCAAGTGCTCACCTAAATTAAGCAAAAAATTGAAGCTCACAAGGCCGAAAAATCTATGCCCAAATTGAAAGGGAATCAAGCCTTAATCTTTGAAGCTTTAAAGATCCAAATTTCGCTTTAGCGTGAGGATATACGTCTTTGGCCATAATAAACACCTCATGGCGAGGTTAAATAAAAGGCAAGGCAACACCGAAGTCATAATAAAAGCTCCATGGCGGAGTTGAATAAAAGATGGAGGTAAACCTATGATAATAAGGCCCATCCGTTAGGGGGCGTATAAAAGTCTTGGTAATAAGTCTCATGTTTAAAACCGTTATAAAATCGTGTTTATCGATCCTTCTTGTTGACTTAACTTTTTGACATCGTTGTCTATTAAGGTGAATTATTAATTCGATGATTTTGGTTACACCGTTAAAACTCTATTTTTAGACCTAATCTCTATTCACACATAAGTCAATGATGTATCCTCGTGATCATTAAGACAAAAATAAAATATAAGAGATACCAAGTAGGAATAAGGGAGTTTAGGTGTGTAATTAACACTCATGATATATGATTGTGTTGCTAACTTATAATAACAATGATCTCATTACACGCTTAGCATGGAATTGGGTGAAAATCGAGGACAACGAAATTATTTCTAACGAGGCATTCACGTGTTCTTATTCTTTGACCTTAAAAGTCACTTTAATCAATACATTATGTCTAAAACACGTGTAGTAGTTTATTTAAGTTTATGTCTTCAATAAATGTCATCATAAAATGAATTTAGGAAGTGCTACGATACTTAATTCTAGCATTGCGTGAGGGCACGACAATGGTTTAGTATGGGGGAGTGATGAGACTGCTTTTATACATAGTCTCATCGTCCAAATCGGGCTTAAAACGCTTAAAATATCATTAAAATACCCCAAAATATGCTTGTGTTTTTTCATTGTGTATTTTAGGTACGGATATTGTGAAATCAACAAAAGATCACAAGAATCAAGCAAAAACGAACACGGGAAACGAAGACACACAAAGAACCAGACCCGAATCATGAATATCCTTTGAAGTCCTTGAAGTTTTGAAGATTGGCAAGAATGGTCCCTCAACTTTTGAAGACTTGTCTTTTTATACCCTTGTAAAACTCAAAAATTACAAAATGATCCCTAAAATAAAAAGAATGTACAAGATTGGCCCTTGAAGAATTCATTTGTTGCAAGAAATACCCTTGGAACAATTTTGATAAACCTTTTGTGGCATAAGTCTAAAAAATAAAAGTTTATTATGAAGGGGATTTTACTTTGAAGCTATTAAACATTAAATGACAAGACAATGGAACTTGGGGACCAATTGTGTCAAACATCATAGCCCACCACACCCACTCTCATGCTTCCACACAGTGTTGTAAAAAGCGGGCTAGGCGGCCGCCTAGGCGGCGCCTAGGCGCTAGGCGGTCATACTCCGCCTCGATTTATGGCTAGGCGGTTAAGCTAGGCGGAAAAGTTAAAAGGCGGTCAAACATCCGCCTAGGCGGTGCTAGGCGGCGCCTAGGCGGAGCTAGGCGGTCAAAAAGCCAAAGAAAGTCAACAAAAAGTCAATATTTTTTACAAAAAATTGAGAATTTTCTTTTTTAATATATAATTTCCATATTTATTTTAAAATAACATCTTAAAATCAAAGATAAACCTATGATTGTTAAGATAAAGTAATGGATTTTTCGTGAGAATTGGAACCAACTGAAATGTATGTCACGTTTGAAGTTTTAAGTCCTTAAATTGTTATGTTTATTTGTCTATTTCATAAATTTAAGCTATGTGAACTTTGAATTATTAGAAATTAAAAGTATTTTGTCAAGTCATACGTATTATTTATAATTTTTTATGCATAAAACTCCAATCCGCCTAGGCGGCGCCTAGGCGCCGCCTAGACGAATTCCGCCTCGAAGGTGACCATCCGCCTCACTAACGCCTAGCGATTTCTGCAACCTTGCTTCCACATCACGAAGACCAGTCAACCAGCCAATCACCACTCTCCTATACTCCACATCAGATTCCACCCATAATTTAAATATCAGATTTATTAAATAAATCTGTTTATTAAGAAAAGGGTGGTAAACAAGTTTTTGAAAAAGAAATCACCCTTAAAACCAATTAAACCACCCCTACTACTCTCCTAATTACATGAACCCTAAAACCCTAAATCCACTAATCAAGGGGTTTTACCCTAAGATTCTCCAGAACCGTAATTAACAAACCCCTAAACAAAACACACCCACCAAAAGCCCCTCCCCATGACTGGTGGCCCCCACAGGTGACTCCCTTGCTACATGAGGACAAGATGGGTACAGTAAATCCATGTTTGTGATACATTGCTTGAAGGCTACTCACTTTTGAACGATTAAGATTGCTTTGGACAACTCCATCACAACAAAAATCCAGTTGGCACATCACATGGCATGAAGACCATTTTCAAACTCGAATTTCATAAAGGGATTTTCAGGAATTCTACAACATTAGGGTTTTCATTTTAGCTATTCTAGATTGTTCTTAGGACTTGTATAAATGCCAAGTCACCTGTGAATTTGTTTTTCTTGTTCCAGCTTTGTACTTTTTTTTTAAATATTATGAATAGTTAAATTTTAATTTTCTAAAATTTGCAAATGCTGTGTTCCATTTACTAGTTTTGATGGATAATCTTTACTGTTTTCAAAGCATAGTATAATTCTTATTAAGGTTCTTCCAAAAATATTTTGGTTAGTCTTTAAGACCCAAAATCAAACAAGTTGCCTGTAAGCTTGTTTGACAATCAAGCTTATAGGTTTGGGCTTCTTTGAGTTTGTTAATCCTTCCTACAAAACTTTCTTTTCTAGTTTAAAAGTTTTGGTGTTTAAAAAAAAACCAGTTTTCAAAGAAAAGTTCACATTTTGAGTTTCTGTTTTATATAAGCTATAAGCTACTAAGCTAGCTTATTAAATAAGCAGGGCTTGTTAGGTTATGCTTTTCACTGCTTATCTCTTTTTTTTGTTTTCATTGTTTCAACAGGTTCATAGTAGAAGGCATATTGGATGGTATTTGGACTATTGTAGTTAAATACCATCATCATCTCTACAACAAGAAACTACATAACCATAAGCTCAGCTTTTAGCGGAAAGGAGATGGCATTCAGCCATTGAGGGGCCTGGATGTGGGTCCCTCTAGGTAAAATTGGGCTTGAACCCTCTTTTTAGTTATAAAATTGAGTTTTATGTGACTGTTGTGCTTTGACTGTTTTTGTGATTAGTTTAAGCTTTGTTTATGATCATGTATGTTTAATTTTCATGTTAGGTTAAGTTTGTATCAATTTGGAAGTGGTATCTTTGATTCTGCTTCATAATTTTTTGATTTCAGAAATATTAAGTGGTGTTTGGGATAAGGATTAAAGTGAAAGTTTGACAATCTTTTGACTTAAAATCTGTCTACACACACCTAGATAGTTAGTATTAAGTGTTATTGTTAGTTTGTTTCAAGATTGGTAGAGTAAATCAGAAGTTTGCTTATGAAACACTCTTAGTTCATCAGTAGGCCAATTTTGACCCTTATTTTTGTGTTTTAAGATCTCAAATCTTGATTATCAGTAGAAGAAGTGTTAATTTAGGATTGTGGGAAGTTTGTTTGAGCATTGGTGGTGTCTTGGGCAAGTTTTGGCCAACCAAAACTCACCCAAGTGGTCATTTAGACCAGCAACACACCATCAGACCATATATGCATCACAGTAACTGGATTTGCCTAATTGTGTGATTTTCTTGCTTTGGACTTGTGTGTTTTTTCCCTTATATTGACTCCCCACACTCCACTGAGTGTGGGGGTACGTTTGTATCAAAAAACGACCAACAATCAAGGCTCCAAATAGCCAAAATCTATTTTCTGCCTAATTAAGCTTGTCAGTGGGAACTCCTTTCCCACTGATAGTGTTAAAGTTCCCACTACTGGGGAAAAGGACAAAAGGTCCAGACCTATCACTATCAGTTTCTACACATTTTGTCTTTAGTGGCTTAATTTAAGCTTTTGGTAGATTTTTCATTTTTCCTTGGTTAGTTTATTTATTTTAAGAATTTTTATTAAGTTTTATTTTAGTTTACTTTTCATTTACTATTTTTAGATTAAATTTCATTTAAATTAGTTTTAATTAATCTGATTTTTGTCTTTTAGTGCAAAAAGTTTATATTTTTCAGTTTTAAAAATTTTCTTAGTTTAAGAATATTATTTTAAGATTTTTAGGTTAAAAAGTTTCACTGTTCACTATTCATTGTCTTTATCTATTTTTTAGATTTAATTTAAGTTTAATTAGGATTTAAATCAAACTGTTTTGTCTTTTAGTGAGAAAAATTACTTTTTTCAAACATTTTAATTTTTTTACTGTTTAGTAATATAAATTAGGATTTTTCAAACAGTAAGTTTATTTTTAGCATTATTTTATTTTTTTAATCATTATTTTAGTTTAAAAAGTGTTTTTAGCCTTTAAAAATTAGAAAAATAGTTTTTAAAATTTAGGAAAAATAATTTTTAGTCTTTAAATAATATAAGTAAGATATTTGTTTAAAAAAAATATTTTGGGTTTTTTCTTAATTATATTTAATTTTAGGACTTTAATTAGCATTTAAAATTGAATATTTAATTAATAAAAGGCTTTAAAATTTATTTATTGAATTTTGTTAGCCCTATATTTTATATAGTCGAACAAGAATGTAATAGGTCATCTTAGTCGTTAAAGGTCTTGTATTGTAATAGGTTAGTCGGGAAAACCTGGCTTGGACTTTAAGCTAATATTGTATAAGTTAGGGGCGTAAGCCCAAAACAAAGCCAAGCCCGACCCAAGTCACTTAAACCCACGCCCCATAAGCCAAGGGTATATATACCCTCTTCCATGTGTGGAAGAGGGTGTTGGTTCATTTTACTTTCTCTCTCTAGTAAACATTAACCTTCCAAAATCTCTCTTGTTTCTCTCTCTACTTTTCTTCTCTTTCTCTCTCTAAATATCTCTTCTAAATCTTGTGTTATGGATTAAATGGGATTAATATTTGGTATCAGAGCCTATAGTGGATAGGTGATTGAAGATTCGTGTGGTGTGTTCTTGATTTTTCATGGTCATTTTGAACTATATATCACGTCCAAAAATCTTTCTTGTGTTTTTTATGGTTTTTTCTTGATACAAATCTTCTACATAGTTGTGGTAGAGATTTGGTATTGTTACTTTGGCTAAAAAACACAAATTTTTTGGGTGTTTTTTATCATTTTTTGGCTTAAAATCACGAATTAGTTGAGTTTTGTCCGAGAAAAGTGGGATTTATTTCGATCAGGTCATCGGAAAGGGGTTTACAGTTATTCCGATCAGTGTAATTGGAATAGGGTTTAGGGATTCCGATTTGGTCATTCCGATCTGACATTCCGATTTGAGTATTCCAGTTTGAATATTCCGATTTGACATTCCGATCTGAGCATTCCGATTTGACATTCCTATTTGACATTCCGATCAGAGCATTTCGATTTGACATTCCGATAGGGTTTATTCCGACCAGGGTATTCCGATCAAGGACATTCCGATAGGTATTCCGATGGAAATTATGTTCGAGTTTTTTCAGACTTAGCCACTATCTAGACTAGTCCCGGAACATAGTTTACACGAAGATTAAAAAAAAAGAGTTTATTATGAAGGGGAATTTACTTTGAAGCTATTAAACATTAAATGACAAGACAATGGAACTTGGGGACCAATTGTGTCAAACATCATAGCCCACCACACCCACTCTCATGCTTCCACATCACGAAGACCAGTCAACCAGCCAATCACCACTCTCCTATACTCCACATCAGATTCCACCCATAATTTAAATATCAGATTTATTAAATAAATCTGTTTATTAAGAAAAGGGTGGTAAACAAGTTTTTTAAAAAGAAATCACCCTTAAAACCAAATTAACCACCCTTGCTACTCTCCTAATTACATGAACCCTAAAACCCTAAATCCAACTAACCAAGGGGTTTTACCCTAAGATTCTCCAGAACCGTAATTAACAAACCCCTAAACAAAACACACCCACCAAAAGCCCCTCCCCGTGACTGGTGGCCCCCACAGCTGACTCCCTTGCTACATGAGGACAAGATGAGTACAGTAAATCCATGGTTGTGATACATTGCTTGAAGGCTACTCACTTTTGAACGATTAAGATTGCTTTGGACAACTCCATCACAACAAAAATCCAGTTGGCACATCACATGGCATGAAGACCATTTTCAAACTCGAATTTCATAAAGGGCTTTTCAGGAATTCTACAACATTAGGGTTTTCATTTTAGCTATTCTAGATTGTTCTTAGGACTTGTATAAATGCCAAGTCACCTGTGAATTTGTTTTTCTTGTTCCAGCTTTGTACTTTTCTTTAAATATTATGAATAGTTAAAGCTTAATTTTCAAAAATTTGCAAATGCTGTGTTCCATTTACTGGTTTTGATGGATAATCATTACTGTTTTTAAAGCATAGTATAATTCTTATTAAGGTTCTTCCAAAAATATTTTGGTTAGTCTTTAAGACCCAAACTCAAACAAGCAGCCTATTAGCTTGTTTGACAATCAAGCTTATAGGTTTGGGCTTCTTTGAGTTTGTTAATCCTTCCTACAAAACTTTCTTTTCTAGTTTAAAAGTTTTGGTGTTTTAAAAAAAACCAGTTTTCAAAGAAAAGTTCACATTTTGAGTTTCTGTTTTATATAAGCTATAAGCTACTAAGCCAGCTTATTAAATAAGCAGGGCTTGTTAGGTTATGCTTTTCACTGCTTATCTCTTTTTTTGTTTTCATTGTTTCAACAGGTTCATAGTAGAAGGCATATTGGATGGTATTTGGACTATTGTAGTCAAATACCATCATCATCTCTACAACAAGAAACTACATAACCATAAGCTCAGCTTTTAGCGGAAAGGAGATGGCATTCAGCCATTGAGGGGCCTGGATGTGGGTCCCTCTAGGTAAAATTGGGCTTGAACCCTCTTTTTAGTTATAAAATTGAGTTTTATGTGACTGTTGTGCTTTGACTGTTTTTGTGATTAGTTTAAGCTTTGTTTATGATCATGTATGTTTAATTTTCATGTTAGGTTAAGTTTGTATCAATTTGGAAGTGGTATGCTTGATTCTGCTTCATAATTTTTTGATTTCAGAAATATTAA
Source organism: Glebionis coronaria (assembly GCA_025667525.1). Classification (NCBI taxonomy): domain Eukaryota; kingdom Viridiplantae; phylum Streptophyta; class Magnoliopsida; order Asterales; family Asteraceae; genus Glebionis; species Glebionis coronaria. The sequence continues at coordinate 120,947 of JANFOE010001815.1, forward strand.
GTGGTGTTTGGGATAAGGATTAAAGTGAAAGTTTGACAATCTTTTGACTTAAAATCTGTCTACACACACCTAGATAGTTAGTATTAAGTGTTATTGTTAGTTTGTTTCAAGATTGGTAAAGTAAATCAGAAGTTTGCTTATGAAACACTCTTAGTTCATCAGTAGGCCAATTTTGACCCTCATTTTTGTGTTTTAAGATCTCAAATCTTGATTATCAGTAGAAAAAGTGTTAATTTAGGATTGTGTGAAGTTTGTTTGAGCATTGGTGGTGTCTTGGGCAAGTTTTGGCCAACCAAAACTCACCCAAGTGGTCATTTAGACCAGCAACACACCATCAGACCATATATGCATCACAGTAACTGGATTTGCCTAATTGTGTGATTTTCTTGCTTTGGACTTGTGTGTTTTTTGCCTTATATTGACTCCCCACACTCCACTGAGTGTGGGGGTACGTTTGTATCAAAAAACGACCAATAATCAAGGCTCCAAATAGCCAAAATCTATTTTCTGCATAATTAAGCTTGTCAGTGGGAACTCCTTTCCCACTGATTGTGTTAAAGTTCCCACTACTGGGGAAAAGGACAAAAGGTCCAGACCTATCACTATCAGTTCCTACACATTTTGTCTTTAGTGGCTTAATTTAAGCTTTTGGTAGATTTTTCATTTTTCCTTGGTTAGTTTATTTATTTTAAGAATTTTTATTAAGTTTTATTTTAGTTTACTTTCCAATTACTATTTTTAGATTAGATTTCATTTAAATTAGTTTTAATTAATCTTATTTTTGTCTTTTAGTGCAAAAAGTTTAAATTTTTCAGTTTTAAAAATTTTCTTAGTTTAAGAATATTATTTTAAGATTTTTAGGTTAAAAAGTTTCACTGTTCACTGTTCATTGTTTTTTATCTATTTTTTAGATTTAATTTAAGTTTAATTAGGATTTAAATCAAACAATTTTGTCTTTTAGTGAGAAAAATTACTTTTTTCAAACATTTTAATTTTTTTACTGTTTAGTAATATAAATTAGGATTTTTCAAACAGTAAGTTTATTTTTAGCATTATTTTATTTTTTAATCATTATTTTAGTTTAAAAAGTGTTTTTAGCCTTTAAAAAATAGAAAAATAGTTTTTAAAATTTAGGAAAAATAATTTTTAGTCTTTAAATAATATAAGTGAGATATTTGTTTAAAAAAATATTTTGGGCTTTTTTTTAATTATATTTAATTTTAGGACTTTAATTAGCATTTAAAATTGAATATTTAATTAATAAAAGGCTTTAAAATTTATTTATTGAATTTTGTTAGCCCTATATTTTATATAGTCGAACAAGAATGTAATAGGTCATCTTAGTCGTTAAAGGTCTTGTATTGTAATAGGTTAGTCAGGAAAACCGGGCTTGGACTTTAAGCTAATATTGTATAAGTTAGGGGCGTAAGCCCAAAACAAAGCCAAGCCCGGCCCAAGTCACTTAAACCCACGGCCCATAAGCCAAGGGTATATATACCCTCTTCCATGTGTGGAAGAGGGTGTTGGTTCATTTTACTTTCTCTCTCTAGTTAACATTAACCTTCCAAAATCTCTCTTGTTTCTCTCTCTACTTTTCTTCTCTTTCTCTCTCTAAATATCTCTTCTAAATCTTGTGTTATGGATTAAATGGGATTAACATTTGGTATCAGAGCCTATAGTGGATAGGTGATTGAAGATTCGTGTGGTGTGTTCTTGATTTTTCGTGGTCATTTTGATCTATATATCACGTCCAAAAATCTTTCTTGTGTTTTTTATGGTTTTTTCTTGATACAAATCTTCTACATAGTTGTGGTAGAGATTTGGTATTGTTACTTTGGCTAAAAACACAAACTTTTTGGGTGTTATGATCATTTTTTGGCTAAAAATCACGAATTGGTTGAGTTTTGTCCGAGAAAAGTGGGATTTATTCCGATCAGGTCATCAGAAAGGGGTTTACAGTTATTCTGATCAGTGTAATCGGAATAGGGTTTAGGGATTCCGATTTGGTCATTCCGATCTGACATTCCGATTTGAGTATTCCAATTTGAATATTCCGATTTGACATTCCGATCTGAGCATTCCGATTTGACATTCTGATTTGACATTCCGATCAGAGCATTTCGATTTGACATTCCGATCTGGACATTCCGATAGGGTTTATTCCGACCAGGGTATTCCGATCAAGGACATTCCGATAGGTATTCCGATGGAAATTTTGTTCGAGTATTTTTCAGACTTAGCCACTATCTAGACTAGTCCTGGAACATAGTTTACACGAAGATTAAAAAAATAATAATAATAAAAAAATAGTTTATTATGAAGGGGATTTTACTTTGAAACTATTAAACATTAAATGACAAGACAATGGAACTTGGGGACCAATTGTGTCAAACATCATAGCCCACCACACCCACTCTCATGCTTCCACATCACGAAGACCAGTCAACCAGCCAATCACCACTCTCTTATACTCCACATCAGATTCCACCCATAATTTAAATATTAGATTTATTAAATAAATCTGTTTATTAAGAAAAGGGTGGTAAACAAGTTTTTTAAAAAGAAATCACCCTTAAAACTAATTAAACCACCCCTGCTACTCTCCTAATTACATGAACCCTAAAACCCTAAATCCACCTAATCAAGGGGTTTTACCCTAAGATTCTCCAGAACCATAATTAACAAACCCCTAAACAAAACACACCCACCAAAAGCCCCTCCCCGTGACTGGTGGCCCCCACAGGTGACTCCCTTGCTACATGAGGACAAGATGGGTACAGTAAATCCATGGTTGTGATACATTGCTTGAAGGCTACTCACTTTTGAACGATTAAGATTGCTTTGGACAACTCCATCACAACAAAAATCCAGTTGGCACATCACATGGCATGAAGACCATTTTCAAACTCGAATTTCATAAAGGGCTTTTCAGGAATTCTACAACATTAGGGTTTTCATTTTAGTTATTCTAGATTGTTCTTAGGACTTGTATAAATGCCAAGTCACCTGTGAATTTGTTTTTCTTGTTCTAGCTTTGTACTTTTTTTTAAATATTATGAATAGTTAAAGTTTAATTTTCTAAAATTTGAAAATGTTGTGTTCCATTTACTGGTTTTGATGGATAATCTTTACTGTTTTCAAAGCATAGTATAATTCTTATTAAGGTTCTTCCAAAAATATTTTGGTTAGTCTTTAAGAACCAAACTCAAACAAGCTGCCTATAAGCTTGTTTGACAATCAAGCTTATAGGTTTGGGCTTCTTTGAGTTTGTTAATCCTTCCTACAAAACTTTCTTTTCTAGTTTAAAAGTTTTGGTGTTTTAAAAAAAACAGTTTTCAAACAAAAGTTCACATTTTGAGTTTCTGTTTTATATAAGTTATAAGCTACTAAGCCAGCTTATTAAATAAGCAGGGCTTGTTAGGTTATGCTTTTCACTGCTTATCTCTTTTTTTTGTTTTCATTGTTTCAACAGGTTCATAGTAGAAGGCATATTGGATGGTATTTGGACTACTGTAGTCAAATACCATCATCATCTCTACAACAAGAAACTACATAACCATAAGCTCAGCTCTTAGCGGAAAGGAGATGGCATTCAGCCATTGAGGGGCCTGGATGTGGGTCCCTCTAGGTAAAATTGGGCTTGAACCCTCTTTTTAGTTATAAAATTGAGTTTTATGTGACTGTTGTGCTTTGACTGTTTTTCTGATTAGTTTAAGCTTTGTTTATGATCATGTATGTTTAATTTTCATGTTAGGTTAAGTTTGTATCAATTTGGAAGTGGTATGCTTGATTCTGCTTCATAATATTTTGATTTCAGAAATATTAAGTGGTGTTTGGGATAAGGTTTAAAGTGAAAGTTTGACAATCTTTTGACTTAAAATCTGTCTACACACACCTAGATAGTTAGTATTAAGTGTTATTGTTAGTTTGTTTCAGGATTGGTAGAGTAAATCAGAAGTTTGCTTATGAAACACTCTTAGTTCATCGGTAGGCCAATTTTTACCCTCATTTTTGTGTTTTAAGATCTCAAATCTTGATTATCAGTAGAAGAAGTGTTAATTTAGGATTGTGTGAAGTTTGTTTGAGCATTGGTGGTGTCTTGGGCAAGTTTTGGCCAACCAAAACTCACCCAAGTGGTCATTTAGACAAGCAACACACCATCAGACCATACATGCATCACAATAACTGGATTTGCCTAATTGTGCTATTTTCTTGCTTTGGACTTGTGTGTTTTTTGCCATATATTGACTCCCCACACTCCACTGAGTGTGGGGGTACGTTTGTATCAAAAAACGACCAACAATCAAGGCTCCAAATAGCCAAAATCTATTTTCTGCATAATTAAGCTTGTCAGTAAAACTCCATTCCCACTGATAGTGTTAAAGTTCCCACTACTGGGGAAAAGGACAAAAGGTCCAGACCTATCACTATCAGTTTCTACACATTTTGTCTTTAGTGGCTTAATTTAAGCTTTTGGTAGATTTTTCATTTTTCCTTGGTTAGTTTATTTATTTTAAGAATTTTTATTAAGTTTTATTTTATTTTACTTTTCATTTACTATTTTTAGATTAGATTTCATTTAAATTAGTTTTAATTAATCTGATTTTTGTCTTTTAGTGCAAAAAGTTTATATTTTTCAGTTTTAAAAATTTTCTTAGTTTAAGAATATTATTTTAAGATTTTTAGGTTAAAAAGTTTCACTGTTCACTGTTCATTGTTTTTATCTATTTTTTAGATTTAATTTAATTTTAATTAGGATTTAAATCAAACTGTTTTGTCTTTTAGTGAGAAAAATTACTTTTTTCAAACATTTTAATTTTTTTACTGTTTAGTAATATAAATTAGGATTTTTCAAATAGTAAGTTTATTTTTAGCATTATTTTATTTTTTTAATCATTATTTTAGTTTAAAAAGTGTTTTTAGCCTTTAAAAATTAGAAAAATGGTTTTTAAAATTTAGGAAAAATAATTTTTAGTCTTTAAATAATATAAGTGAGATATTAAAAAAAATATTTTGGGCTTTTTCTTAATTAAATTTAATTTTAGGACTTTAATTAGCATTTAAAATTGAATATTTAATTAATAAAAGGCTTTAAAATTTATTTATTGAATTTTGTTAGCCCTATAGTTTATAGAGTCGAACAAGAATGTAATAGGTCATCTTAGTAGTTAAAGGTCTTGTATTGTAATAGGTTAGTCGAGAACCGGGCTTGGACTTTAAGCTAATATTGTATAAGTTAGGGGTGTAAGCCCAAAACAAAGCCAAGCCCGGCCCAAGTCACTTAAACCCACGGCCCATAAGCCAAGGGTATATATACCCTCTTCCATGTGTGGAAGAAGGTGTTGGTTCATTTTACTTTCTCTCTCTAGTAAACATTAACCTTCCAAAATCTCTCTTGTTTCTCTCTCTACTTTTCTTCTCTTTCTCTCTCTAAATATCTCTTCTAAATCTTGTGTTATGGATTAAATGGGATTAACATTTGGTATCAGAGCCTATAGTGGATAGGTGATTGAAGATTCGTGTGGTGTGTTCTTGATTTTTCATGGTCATTTTGATCTATATATCACGTCCAAAAATCTTTCTTGTGTTTTTTATGGTTTTTTCTTGATACAAATCTTCTACATAGTTGTGGTAGAGATTTGGTATTGTTACTTTGGCTAAAAACACAAAACTTTTGGGTGTTTTGATCATTTTTTGGCTTAAAATCACGAATTGGTTGAGTTTTGTCCGAGAAAAGTGGGATTTATTCCGATCAGGTCATCGGAAAGGGGTTTACAGTTATTCCGATCAGTGTAATCGGAATAGGGTGTAGGGATTCCGATTTGGTCATTCCGATCTGACATTCCGATTTGAGTATTCCAATTTGAATATTCCGATTTGACATTCCGATCTGAGCATTCCGATTTGACATTCCGATTTGACATTCCGATCAGAGCATTTCGATTTGACATTCCGATCTGGACATTCCGATAGGGTTTATTCCGACCAGGGTATTCCGATCAAGGACATTCCGATAGGTATTCCGATGGAAATTTTGTTCGAGTATTTTTCATACTTAGCCACTATCTAGACTAGTCCCGGAACATAGTTTACACGAAGATTAAAAAAAAAGTTTATTATGAAGGGGATTTTACTTTGAAGCTATTAAACATTAAATGACAAGACAATGGAACTTGGGGACCAATTGTGTCAAACATCATAGCCCACCACACCCACTCTCATGCTTCCACATCACGAAGACCAGTCAACCAGCCAATCACCACTCTCCTATACTCCACATCAGATTCCACCCATAATTTAAATATCAGATTTATTAAATAAATCTGTTTATTAAGAAAAGGGTGGTAAACAAGTTTTTTTTAAAAGAAATCACCCTTAAAACCAATTAAACCACCCCTGCTACTCTCCTAATTACATGAACCCTAAAACCCTAAATCCACCTAATCAAGGGGTTTTACCCTAAGATTCTCCAGAACCGTAATTAACAAACCCCTAAACAAAACACACCCACCAAAAGCCCCTCCCCGTGACTGGTGGCCCCCACAGGTGACTCCCTTGCTACATGAGGACAAGATGGGTACAATAAATCCATGGTTGTGATACATTGCTTGAAGGCTACTCACTTTTGAACGATTAAGATTGCTTTGGACAACTCCATCACAACAAAAATCCAGTTGGCACATCACATGGCATGAAGACCATTTTCAAACTCGAATTTCATAAAGGGCTTTTCAGGAATTCTAAAACATTAGGGTTTTCATTTTAGCTATTCTAGATTGTTCTTAGGACTTGTATAAATGACAAGTCACCTGTGAATTTGTTTTTCTCGCTCCAGCTTTGTACTTTTTTTTAAATATTATGAATAGTTAAAGTTTAATTTTCTAAAATTTGCAAATGTTGTGTTCCATTTACTGGTTTTGATGGATTCTCTTTACTGTTTTCAAAGCATAGTATAATTCTTATTAAGGTTCTTCCAAAAATATTTTGGTTAGTCTTTAAGACCCAAACTCAAACAAGCTGCCTATAAGCTTGTTTGACAATCAAGCTTATAGGTTTGGGCTTCTTTGAGTTTGTTAATCCTTCCTACAAAACTTTCTTTTCTAGTTTAAAAGTTTTGGTGTTTTAAAAAAAAAACCAGTTTTCAAACAAAAGTTCACATTTTGAGTTTCTGTTTTATATAAGCTATAAGCTACTAAGCCAGCTTATTAAATAAGCAGGGCTTGTTAGGTTATGCTTTTCACTACTTATCTCTTTTTTTTCATTGTTTCAACAGGTTCATAGTAGAAGGCATAATGGATGGTATTTGGACTATTGTAGTCAAATACCATCATCATCTCTACAACAAGAAACTACATAACCATAAGCTCAGCTTTTAGCGGAAAGGAGATGGCATTCAGCCATTGAGGGGCCTGGATGTGGGTCCCTCTAGGTAAAAATTGGGCTTGAACCCTCTTTTTAGTTATAAAATTGAGTTTTATGTGACTGTTGTGCTTTGACTGTTTTTGTGATTAGTTTAAGCTTTGTTTATGATCATGTATGTTTAATTTTCATGTTAGGTTAAGTTTGTATCAATTTGGAAGTGGTATGCTTGATTCTGCTTCATAATTTTTTGATTTCAGAAATATCAAGTGGTGTTTGGGATAAGGTTTAAAGTGAAAGTTTGACAATCTTTAGACTTAAAATCTGTCTACACACACCTAGATAGTTAGTATTAAGTGTTATTGTTAGTTTGTTTCAAGATTGGTAGAGTAAATCAAAAGTTTGCTTATGAAACACTCTTAGTTCATCGGTAGGCCAATTTTGACCCTCATTTTTGTGTTTTAAGATCTCAAATCTTGATTATCAGTAGAAGAAGTGTTAATTTAGGATTGTGTGAAGTTTGTTTGAGCATTGGTGGTGTCTTGGGCAAGTTTTGGCCAACCAAAACTCACCCAAGTGGTCATTTAGACCAGCAACACACCATCAGACCATATATGCATCACAGTAACTGGATTTGCCTAATTGTGCGATTTTCTTGCTTTGGACTTGTGTGTTATTTGCCTTATATTGACTCCCCACACTCCACTGAGTGTGGGGGTACGTTTGTATCAAAACACGACCAACAATCAAGGCTCCAAATAGCCAAAATCTATTTTCTGCATAATTAAGCTTGTCAGTGGGAACTCCTTTCCCACTGATAGTGTTAAAGTTCCCACTACTAGGGAAAAGGACAAAAGGTCCAGACCTATCACTATCAGTTTCTACACATTTTGTCTTTAGTGGCTTAATTTAAGGTTTTGGTAGATTTTTCATTTTTCCTTGGTTAGTTTATTTATTTTAAGAATTTATATTAAGTTTTATTTTAGTTTACTTTTCATTTACTATTTTAGATTAAATTTCATTTAAATTAGTTTTAATTAATCTGATTTTTGTCTTTTAGTGCAAAAAGTTTATATTTTTTAGTTTTAAAAATTTTCTTAGTTTAAGAATATTATTTTAAGATTTTTAGGTTAAAACGTTTCACCGTTCATTGTTTTTATCTATTTTTAGATTTAATTTAAGTTTAATTAGGAATTAAATCAAACTGTTTTGTCTTTTAGTGAAAAAATTATTTTTTTCAAACATTTTAATTTTTTTACTGTTTAGTTATATAAATTAGGATTTTTCAAACAGTAAGTTTATTTTTAGCATTATTTTATTTTTTTAATCATTATTTTAGTTTAAAAAGTGTTTTTAGCCTTTAAAAATTAGAAAAATAGTTTTTAAAATTTAGGAAAAATAATTTTTATTCTTTAAATAATATAAGTGAGATATTTGTTTAAAAAAAATATATTTTGGGCTTTTTCTTAATTATATTTAATTTTAGGACTTTAATTAGCATTTAAAATTAAATATTTAATTAATAAAAGGCTTTAAAATTTATTTATTAAATTTTGTTAGCCCTATATTTTATATAGTCGAACCAGAATGTAATAGGTCATCTTAGTCGTTAAAGGTCTTGTATTGTAATAGGTTAGTCGGGAAAACCGGGCTTGGACTTTAAGCTAATATTGTATAAGTTAGGGGCTTAAGCCCAAAACAAAGCCAAGCCCGGCCCAAGTCACTTAAACCCACGACCCATAAGCCAAGGGTATATATACCCTCTTCCATGTGTGGAAGAGGGTGTTGGTTCATTTTACTTTCTCTCTCTAGTAAACATTAACCTTCCAAAATCTCTCTTGTTTCTCTCTCTACTTTTCTTCTCTTTCTCTCTCTAAATATCTCTTCTAAATCTTGTGTTATGGATTAAATGGGATTAACATTTGGTATCAGAGCCTATAGTGGATAGGTGATTGAAGATTCGTGTGGCGTGTTCTTGATTTTTCGTGGTCATTTTGATCTATATATCACGTCCAAAAATCTTTCTTGTGTTTTTTATGGTTTTTTCTTGATACAAATCTTCTACATAGTTGTGGTAGAGATTTGGTATTGTTACTTTGGCTAAAAACACAAAATTTTTGGGTGTTTTGATCATTTTTTGGCTTAAAATCACGAATTGGTTGAGTTTTGTCCGAGAAAAGTGGGATTTATTCCGATCAGGTCATCGGAAAGGGGTTTTACAGTTATTCCGATCAGTGTAATCGGAATAGGGTTTCGGGATTCCGATTTGGTCATTCCAATCTGACATTCTGATTTGAGTATTCCAATTTGAATATTCCGATTTGACATTCCGATCTGAGCATTCCGATTTGACATTCCGATTTGACATTCCGATTTGACATTCCGATCAGAGCATTTCGATTTGACATTTCGATCTGGACATTCTGATAGGGTTTATTCCGACCAGGGTATTCCGATCAAGGACATTCCGATGGAAATTTTGTTCGAGTATTTTTCAGACTTAGCCACTATCTAGACTAGTCCCGGAACATCGTTTACAGGAAGAATATAAAAAAAAAAGTTTAATATGAAGGGGATTTTACTTTGAAGCTATTAAACATTAAATGACAAGACAATGGAACTTGGGGACCAATTGTGTCAAACATCATAGCCCACCACACCCACTCTCATGCTTCCACATCACGAAGACCAGTCAACCAGCCAATCACCACTCTCCTATACTCCACATCAGATTCCACCCATAATTTAAATATCAGATTTATTAAATAAATCTGTTTATTAAGAAAAGGGTGATAAACAAGTTTTTTTAAAAAGAAATCACCCTTAAAACCAATTAAACCACCCCTGCTACTCTCCTAATTACATGAACCCTAAAACCCTAAATCTACCTAATCAAGGGGTTTTACCCTAAGATTCTCCAGAACCGTAATTAACAAACCCCTAAACAATACACACCCACCAAAAGCCCCTCCCCGTGACTGGTGGCCCCACAGGTGACTCCCTTGCTACATGAGGACAAGATGGGTACAGTAAATCCATGGTTGTGATACATTGCTTGAAGGCTACTCACTTTTGAACGATTAAGATTGCTTTGGACAACTCCATCACAACAAAAATCCAGTTGGCACATCACATGGCATGAAGACCATTTTCAAACTCGAATTTCATAAAGGGCTTTTCAGGAATTCTACAACATTAGGGTTTTCATTTTAGCTATTCTAGATTGTTCTTAGGACTTGTATAAATGCCAAGTCACCTGTGAATTTGTTTTTCTTGTTCTAGCTTTGTACTTTTTTTTAAATATTATGAATAGTTAAAGTTTAATTTTCTAAAATTTACAAATGTTGTGTTCCATTTACTGGTTTTGATGGATAATCTTTACTGTTTTCAAAGCATAGTATAATTCTTATAAAGGTTCTTCCAAAAATATTTTGGTTAGTCTTTAAGACCCAAACTCAAACAAGCTGCCTATAAGCTTGTTTGACAATCAAGCTTATAGGTTTGGGCTTCTTTGAGTTTGTTAATCCTTCCTACAAAACTTTCTTTTTTAGTTAAAAAGTTTTGGTGTTTTAAAAAAAACCAGTTTTCAAAGAAAAGTTCACATTTTGAGTTTCTGTTTTATATAAGCTATAAGCTACTAAGCCAGCTTATTAAATAAGCAGGGCTTGTTAGGTTATGCTTTTCACTGCTTATCTCTTTTTTTTGTTTTCATTGTTTCAACAGGTTCATAGTAGAAGGCATATTGGATGGTATTTGGACTATTGTAGTCAAATACCATCATCATCTCTACAACAAGAAACTACATAACCATAAGCTCAGCTTTTAGCGGAAAGGAGATGGCATTCAGCCATTGAGGGGCCTGGATGTGGGTCCCTCTAGGTAAAATTGGGCTTGAACCCTCTTTTTAGTTATAAAATTGAGTTTTATGTGACTGTTGTGCTTTGACTGTTTTTGTGATTAGTTTAAGCTTTGTTTATGATCATGTATGTTTAATTTTCATGTTAGGTTAAGTTTGTATCAATTTGGAAGTGGTATGCTTGATTCTACTTCATAATTTTTTGATTTCAGAAATATTAAGTGGTGTTTAGGATAAGGTTTAAAGTGAAAGTTTGACAATCTTTTGACTTAAAATCTGTCTACACACACCTAGATAGTTAGTATTAAGTGTTATTGTTAGTTTGTTTCAAGATTGGTAGAGTAAATCAGAAGTTTGCTTATGAAACACTCTTAGTTCATCAGTAGGCCAATTTTGACCCTCATTTTTGTGTTTTAAGATCTCAAATCTTGATTATCAGTAGAAGAAGTGTTAATTTAGGATTGTGTGAAGTTTGTTTGAGCATTGGTGGTGTCTTGGGCAAGTTTTGGCCAACCAAAACTCACCCAAGTGGTCATTTAGACCAGCAACACACAATCAGACCATATATGCATCACAGTAACTGGATTTGCCTAATTGTGTGATTTTCTTGCTTTGGACTTGTGTGTTTTTTGCCTTATATTGACTCCCCACACTCCACTGAGTGTGGGGGTACGTTTGTATCAAAAAACGACCAATAATCAAGGCTCCAAATAGCCAAAATCTATTTTCTGCATAATTAAGCTTGTCAGTGGGAACTCCTTTCCCACTGATTGTGTTAAAGTTCCCACTACTGGGGAAAAGGACAAAAGGTCCAGACCTATCACTATCAGTTACTACACATTTTGTCTTTAGTGGCTTAATTGAAGCTTTTGGTAGATTTTTCATTTTTCCTTGGTTAGTTTATTTATTTTAAGAATTTTTATTAAGTTTTATTTTAGTTTACTTTTCATTTACTATTTTTAGATTAAATTTCATTTAAATTAGTTTTAATTAATCTGATTTTTGTCTTTTAGTGCAAAAAGTTTATATTTTTCAGTTTTAAAAATTTTCTTAGTTTAAGAATATTATTTTAAAATTTTTAGGTTAAAAAGTTTCACTGTTCACTGGTCATTGTTTTTATCTATTTTTAAGATTTAATTTAAGTTTAATTAGGATTTAATTCAAACTGTTTTGTCTTTTAGTGAGAAAAATTACTTTTTTCAAACATTTTAATTTTTTTACTGTTTAGTAATATAAATTAGGATTTTTCAAACAGTAAGTTTATTTTTAGCATTATTTTATTTTTTTAATCTTTATTTTAGTTTAAAAAGTGTTTTTAGCCTTTAAAAATTAGAAAAATAGTTTTTAAAATTTAGGAAAAATAATTTTTAGTCTTTAAATAATATAAGTGAGATATTTGTTTAAAAAAATATTTTGAGCTTTTTCTTAATTATATTTAATTTTAGGACTTCAATTAGCATTTAAAATTGAATATTTAATTAATAAAAGGCTTTAAAATTTATTTATTGAATTTTGTTAGCCCTATATTTTATATAGTCGAACAAGAATGTAATAGGTCATCTTAGTCGTTAAAGGTCTTGTATTATAATAGGTTAGTCGGGAAAACCGGGCTTGGACTTTAAGCTAATATTGTATAAGTTAGGGGCGTAAGCCCAAAACAAAGCCACTCCCGGCCCAAGTCACTTAAACCCACGACCCATAACCCAAGGGTATATATACCCTCTTGCATGTATGGAAGAGGGTGTTGGTTCATTTTACTTTCTCTCTAGTAAACATTAACCTTCCAAAATCTCTCTTGTTTCTCTCTCTACTTTTCTTCTCTTTCTCTCTCTAAATATCTCTTCTAAATCTTGTGTTATGGATTAAATGGGATTAACATTTGGTATCAGAGTATTTTTCAGACTTAGCCACTATCTAGACTAGTCCCGGAACATAGTTTACACGAAGATTAAAAAAAAGTTTATTATGAAGGGGATTTAATTTGAAGCTATTAAACATTAAATGACAAGACAATGGAACTTGGGGACCAATTGTGTCAAACGTCATAGCCCACCACACCCACTCTCATGCTTCCACATCACGAAGACCAGTCAACCAGCCAATCACCACTCTCCTATACTCCACATCAGATTCCACCCATAATTTAAATATCCGATTTATTAAATAAATCTGTTTATTAAGAAAAGGGTGGTAAACAAGTTTTTTAAAAAGAAATCACCCTTAAAACCAATTAAACCACCCCCTGCTACTCTCCTAATTACATGAACCCTAAAACCCTAAATCCACCTAATCAAGGGGTTTTACCCTAAGATTCTCCAGAACCGTAATTAACAAACCCCTAAACAAAACACACCCACCAAAAGCCCCTCCCCGTGACTGGTGGCCCCCACAGGTGACTCCCTTGCTACATGAGGTCAAGATGGGTACAATAAATCCATGGTTGTGATACATTGCTTGAAGGCTACTCACTTTTGAACGATTAAGATTGCTTTGGACAACTCCATCACAACAAAAATCCAGTTGGCACATCACATGGCATGAAGACCATTTTCAAACTCAAATTTCATAAAGGGCTTTTCAGGAATTCTACAACATTAGGGTTTTCATTTTAGCTATTCTAGATTGTTCTTAGGACTTGTATAAATGCCAAGTCACCTATGAATTTGTTTTTCTTGTTCCAGCTTTGTACTTTTTTTTAAATATTATGAATAGTTAAAGTTTAATTTTCTAAAATTTGCAAATGCTGTGTTCCATTTACTGGTTTTGATGGATAATCTTTACTGTTTTCAAAGCATAGTATAATTCTTATTAAGGTTCTTCCAAAAATATTTTGGTTAGTCTTTAAGATCTAAAATCAAACAAGCTGCCTATAAGCTTGTTTGACAATCAAGCTTATAGGTTTGGGCTTCTTTGAGTTTGTTAATCCTTCCTACAAAACTTTCTTTTCTAGTTTAAAAGTTTTGGTGTTTTAAAAAAAACCAGTTTTCAAAGAAAAGTTCACATTTTGAGTTTCTGTTTTATATAAGCTATAAGCTACTAAGCCAGCTTATTAAATAAGCAGGGCTTTTTAGGTGATGCTTTTCACTGCTTATCTCTTTTTTTTGTTTTCATTATTTCAACAGGTTTATAGTAGAAGGCATATTGGATGGTATTTGGATTATTGTAGTCAAATACCATCATCATCTCTACAACAAGAAACTACATAACCATAAGCTCAGCTTTTAGCAGAAAGGATATGGCATTCAGCCATAGAGGGGCCTGGATGTGGGTCCCTCTAGGTAAAATTGGGCTTGAACCCTCTTTTTAGTTATAAAATTGAGTTTTATGTGACTGTTGTGCTTTGACTGTTTTTGTGATTAGTTTAATCTTTGTTTATGATCATGTATGTTTAATTTTCATGTTAGGTTAAGTTTGTATCAATTTGGAAGTGGTATGCTTGATTCTGCTTCATAATTTTTTGATTTCAGAAATATTAAGTGGTGTTTGGGATAAGGTTTAAAGTGAAAGTTTGACAATCTTTTGACTTAAAATCTGTCTACACACACCTAGATAGTTAGTATTAAGTGTTATTGTTAGTTTGTTTCAAGATTGGTAGAGTAAATCAGAAGTTTGCTTATGAAACACTCTTAGTTCATCAGTAGGCCAATTTTGACCCTCATTTTTGTGTTTTAAGATCTCAAATCTTGATTATCAGTAGAAGAAGTGTTAATTTAGGATTGTGTGAAGTTTGTTTGAGCATTGGTGGTGTCTTGGGCAAGTTTTGGCCAACCAAAACTCACCCAAGTGGTCATTTAGACCAGCAACACACCATCAGACCATATATGCATCACAATAACTGGATTTGCCTAATTGTGTGATTTTCTTGCTTTAGACTTGTGTGTTTTTTGCCTTTTGACTCCCCACACTCCACTGAGTGTGGGGGTACGTTTGTATCAAAAAACGACCAACAATCAAGGCTCCAAATAGCCAAAATCTATTTTCTTCATAATTAAGCTTGTCAGTGGAACTCCTTTCCCACTGATAGTGTTAAAGTTCCCACTACTGGGGAAAAGGACAAAAGGTCCAGACCTATCACTATCAGTTTCTACACATTTTGTCTTTAGTGGCTTAATTTAAGCTTTTGGTAGATTTTTCATTTTTCCTTGGTTAGTTTATTTATTTTAAGAATTTTTATTAAGTTATATTTTAGTTTACTTTTCATTTACTATTTTTAGATTAAATTTCATTTAAATTAGTTTTAATTAATCTGATTTTTGTCTTTTTGTGCAAAAAGTTTATATTTTTCAGTTTTAAAAATTTTCTTATTTTAAGAATATTATTTTAAGATTTTTAGGTTAAAAAGTTTCACTGTTCACTGTTCATTGTTTTTATCTATTTTTTAGATTTAATTTAAGTTTAATTTGGATTTAAATCAAACTGTTTTGTCTTTTAGTGAGAAAAATTACTTTTTTCAAACATTTTAATTTTTTTACTGTTTAGTAATATAAATTAGGATTTTTCAAACAGTAAGTTTATTTTTAGCATTGTTTTATTTTTTTAATCATTATTTTAGTTTTAAAAGTGTTTTTAGCCTTTCAAAATTAGAAAAATAGTTTTTAAAATTTAGGAAAAATAATTTTTAGTCTTTATATAATATAAGTGAGATATTTGTTTAAAAAAATATTTTGGGCTTTTTCTTAATTATATTTAATTTTAGGACTTTAATTAGCATTTAAAATTGAATATTTAATTAATAAAAGGCTTTAAAATTTATTTATTGAATTTTGTTAGCCCTATATTTTATATAGTCGAACAAGAATGTAATAGGTCATCTTAGTCGTTAAAGGTCTTGTATTGTAATAGGTTAGTCGGGAAAACCGGGCTTGGACTTTAAGCTAATATTGTATAAGTTAGGGGCGTAAGCCCAAAACAAAGCCAAGCCCGGCCCAAGTCACTTAAACCCACGGCCCATAAGCCAAGGGTATATATACCCTCTTCCATGTGTGGAAGAGGGTGTTGGTTCATTTTACTTTCTCTCTCTAGTAAACATTAACCTTCCAAAATCTCTCTTGTTTCTCTCTCTACTTTTCTTCTCTTTCTCTCTCTAAATATCTCTTCTAAATCTTGTGTTATGGATTAAATGGGATTAACATTTGGTATCAGAGCCTATAGTGGATAGGTGATTGAAGATTCGTGTGTTGTGTTCTTGATTTTTCGTGGTCATTTTGATCTATATATCACGTCCAAAAATCTTTCTTGTGTTTTTTATGGTTTTTTCTTGATAAAAATCTTCTACATATTTGTGGTAGAGATTTGGTATTGTTACTTTGGCTAAAAACACAAAATTTTTGGGTGTTTTGATCATTTTTTGGCTTAAAATCACGAATTGGTTGAGTTTTGTCCGAGAAAAGTGGGATTTATTCCGATTAGGTCACCGGAAAGGGGTTTTACAGTTATTCCGATCAGTGTAATCGGAATAGGGTTTAGGGATTCCGATTTGGTCATTCCAATCTGACATTCCGATTTGAGTATTCCAATTTGAATATTCCGATTTGACATTCCGATCTAAGCATTCCGATTTGACATTCCGATTTGACATTCCGATCAGAGCATTTCGATTTGACATTTCGATCTGGACATTCTGATAGGGTTTATTCCGACCAGGGTATTCCGATCAAGGACATTCCGATGGAAAATTTGTTCGAGTATTTTTCAGACTTAGCCACTATCTAGACTAGTCCCGGAACATCGTTTACAGGAAGAATATAAAAAAAAAGTTTATTATGAAGGGGATTTTACTTTGAAGCTATTAAACATTAAATGACAAGACAATGGAACTTGGGGACCAATTGTGTCAAACATCATAGCCCACCACACCCACTCTCATGCTTCCACATCACGAAGACCAGTCAACCAGCCAATCACCACTCTCCTATACTCCACATCAGATTCCACCCATAATTTAAATATCCGATTTATTAAATAAATCTGTTTATTAAGAAAAGGGTGGTAAACAAGTTTTTTAAAAAGGAATCACCCTTAAAACCAATTAAACCACCCCTGCTACTCTCCTAATTACATGAACCCTAAAACCCTAAATCCACCTAATCAAGGGGTTTTACCCTAAGATTCTCCAGAACCGTAATTAACAAACCCCTAAACAATACACACCCACTAAAAGCCCCTCCCCGTGACTGGTGGCCCCCACAGGTGACTCCCTTGCTACATGAGGACAAGATGGGTACAGTAAATCCATGGTTGTGATACATTGCTTGAAGGCTACTCACTTTTGAACGATTAAGATTGCTTTGGACAACTCCATCACAACAAAAATCCAGTTGGCACATCACATGGCATGAAGACCATTTTCAAACTCGAATTTCATAAAGGGCTTTTCAGGAATTCTACAACATTAGGGTTTTCATTTTAGCTATTCTAGATTGTTCTTGGGACTTGTATAAATGCCAAGTCACCTGTGAATTTGTTTTTCTTGTTCTAGCTTTGTACTTTTTTTTAAATATTAAGAATAGTTAAAGTTTAATTTTCTAAAATTTGCAAATGTTGTGTTCCATTTACTGGTTTTGATGGATAATCTTTACTGTTTTCAAAGCATAGTATAATTCTTATTAAGGTTCTTCCAAAAATATTTTGGTTAG
The DNA here is from genome assembly GCA_025667525.1 of Glebionis coronaria. Taxonomy (NCBI): domain Eukaryota; kingdom Viridiplantae; phylum Streptophyta; class Magnoliopsida; order Asterales; family Asteraceae; genus Glebionis; species Glebionis coronaria. Next base: position 138,797 of record JANFOE010001815.1, read on the forward strand.
TCTTTAAGACCCAAACTCAAACAAGCTGCCTATAAGCTTGTTTGGCAATCAAACTTATAGGTTTGGGCTTCTTTGAGTTTGTTAATCCTTCCTACAAAACTTTCTTTTCTAGTTAAAAAGTTTTGGTGTTTTAAAAAAAAACCAGTTTTCAAAGAAAAGTTCACATTTTGAGTTTCTGTTTTATATAAGCTATAAGCTACTAAGCCAGCTTATTAAATAAGCAGGACTTGTTAGGTTATGCTTTTCACTGCTTATCTCTTTTTTTTGTTTTCATTGTTTCAACAGGTTCATAGTAGAAGGCATATTGGATGGTATTTGGACTATTGTAGTCAAATACCATCATCATCTCTACAACAAGAAACTACATAAGCATAAGCTCAGCTTTTAGCGGAAAGGAGATGGCATTCAGCCATTGAGGGGCCTGGATGTGGGTCCCTCTATGTAAAATTGGGCTTGAACCCTCTTTTTAGTTATAAAATTGAGTTTTATGTGACTGTTGTGCTTTGACTGTTTTGTGATTAGTTTAAGCTTTGTTTATGATCATGTATGTTTAATTTTCATGTTAGGTTAAGTTTGTATCAATTTGGAAGTGGTATGCTTGATTCTACTTCATAATTTTTTGATTTCAAAAATATTAAGTGGTGTTTGGGATAAGGTTTAAAGTGAAAGTTTGACAATCTTTTGACTTAAAATCTGTCTACACACACCTAGATAGTTAGTATTAAGTGTTATTGTTAGTATGTTTCAAGATTGGTAGAGTAAATCAGAAGTTTGCTTATGAAACACTCTTAGTTCATCAGTAGGCCAATTTTGACCCTCATTTTTGTGTTTTAAGATCTCAAATCTTGATTATCAGTAGAAGAAGTGTTAATTTAGGATTGTGTGAAGTTTGTTTGAGCATTGGTGGTGTCTTGGGCAAGTTTTGGCCAACCAAAACTCACCCAAGTGGTCATTTAGACCAGCAACACACAATCAGACCATATATGCATCACAGTAACTGGATTTGCCTAATTGTGTGATTTTCTTGCTTTGGACTTGTGTGTTTTTTGCCTTATATTGACTCCCCACACTCCACTGAGTGTGGGGGTACGTTTGTATCAAAAAACGACCAATAATCAAGGCTCTAAATAGCCAAAATCTATTTTCTGCATAATTAAGCTTGTCAGTGGGAACTCCTTTCCCACTGATTGTGTTAAAGTTCCCACTACTGGGGAAAAGGACAAAAGGTCTAGACCTATCACTATCAGTTCCTACACATTTTGTCTTTAGTGGCTTAATTTAAGCTTTTGGTAGATTTTTCATTTTTCCTTGGTTAGTTTATTTATTTTAAGAATTTTTATTAAGTTTTATTTTAGTTTACTTTTCATTTACTATTTTTAGATTAAATTTCATTTAAATTAGTTTTAATTAATCTGATTTTTGTCTTTTAGTGCAAAAAGTTTATATTTTTCAGTTTTAAAAATTTTCTTAGTTTAAGAATATTATTTTAAGATTTTTAGGTTAAAAAGTTTCACTGTTCACTGGTCATTGTTTTTATCTATTTTTTAGATTTAATTTAAGTTTAATTAGGATTTAAATCAAACTGTTTTGTCTTTTAGTGAGAAAAATTACTTTTTTCAAACATTTTAATTTTTTTACTGTTTAGTAATATAAATTAGGATTTTTCAAACAGTAAATTTATTTTTAGCATTATTTTATTTTTTTAATCATTATTTTAGTTTAAAAAGTGTTTTTAGCCTTTAAAAATTAGAAAAATAGTTTTTAAAATTTAGGAAAAATAATTTTTAGTCTTTAAATAATATAAGTGAGATATTTGTTTAAAAAAATATTTTGGGCTTTTTCTTAATTATATTTAATTTTAGGACTTTAATTAGCATTTAAAATTGAATATTTAATTAATAAAAGGCTTTAAAATTTATTTATTGAATTTTGTTAGCCCTATATTTTATATAGTCGAACAAGAATGTAATAGGTCATCTTAGTCGTTAAAGGTCTTGTATTATAATAGGTTAGTCGGGAAAACCGGGCTTGGACTTTAAGCTAATATTGTATAAGTTAGGGGCGTAAGCCCAAAACAAAGCCACGCCCGGCCCAAGTCACTTAAACCCACGGCCCATAAGCCAAGGGTATATATACCCTCTTCCATGTGTGGAAGAGGGTGTTGGTTCATTTTACTTTCTCTCTCTAGTAAACATTAACCTTCAAAAATCTCTCTTGTTTCTCTCTCTACTTTTCTTCTCTTTCTCTCTCTAAATATCTCTTCTAAATCTTGTGTTATGGATTAAATGGGATTAACATTTGGTATCAGAGTATTTTTCAGACTTAGCCACTATCTAGACTAGTCCCGGAACATAGTTTACACGAAGATTAAATAAAAAAAATTTTATTATGAAGGGGATTTAATTTGAAGCTATTAAACAATAAATGACAAGACAATGGAACTTGGGGACCAATTGTGTCAAACATCATAGCCCACCACACCCACTCTCATGCTTCCACATCACGAAGACCAGTCATCCAGCCAATCACCACTCTCCTATACTCCACATCAGATTCCACCCATAATTTAAATATCCGATTTATTAAATAAATATGTTTATTAAGAAAAGGGTGGTAAACAAGTTTTTTTAAAAGGAATCACACTTAAACCAATTAAACCACCCCTGCTACTCTCCTAATTACATGAACCCTAAAACCCTAAATCCACCTAATCAAGGGGTTTTACCCTAAGATTCTCTAGAACCGTAATTAACAAACCCCTAAACAAAACACACCCACCAAAAGCCCCTCCCCGTGACTGGTGGCCCCCACAGGTGACTCCCTTGCTACATGAGGACAAGATGGGTACAATAAATCCATGGTTGTGATACATTGCTTGAAGGCTACTCACTTTTGAACGATTAAGATTGCTTTGGACAACTCCATCACAACAAAAATCCAGTTGGCACATCACATGGCATGGAGACCATTTTCAAACTCAAATTTCATAAAGGGCTTTTCAGGAATTCTACAACATTAGGGTTTTCATTTTAGCTATTCTAGATTGTTCTTAGGACTTATATAAATGCCAAGTCACCTGTGAATTTGTTTTTCTTGTTCCAGCTTTGTACTTTTTTAAATATTATGAATAGTTAAAGTTTAATTTTCTAAAATTTGCAAATGCTGTGTTCCATTTACTGGTTTTGATAGATAACCTTTACTGTTTTCAAAGCATAGTATAATTCTTATTAAGGTTCTTCCAAAAATATTTTGGTTAGTCTTTAAGATCTAAAATCAAACAAGCTGCCTATAAGCTTGTTTGACAATCAAGCTTATAGGTTTGGGCTTCTTTGAGTTTTTTAATCCTTCCTACAAAACTTTCTTTTCTAGTTTAAAAGTTTTGGTGTTTTAAAAAAAAAAACCAGTTTTCAAAGAAAAGTTCACATTTTGAGTTTCTGTTTTATATAAGCTATAAGCTACTAAGCCAGCTTATTAAATAAGCAGGGCTTTTTAGGTTATGCTTTTCACTGCTTATCTCTTTTTTTTGTTTTCATTGTTTCAACAGGTTTATAGTAGAAGGCATATTGGATGGTATTTGGATTATTGTAGTCAAATACCATCATCATCTCTACAACAAGAAACTACATAACCATAAGCTCAGCTTTTAGCGGAAAGGATATGGCATTCAGCCATAGAGGGGCCTGGATGTGGGTCCCTCTAGGTAAAATTGGGCTTGAACCCTCTTTTTAGCTATAAAAATGAGTTTTATGTGAATGTTGTGCTTTGACTGTTTTTGTGATTAGTTTAATATTTGTTTATGATCATGTATGTTTAATTTTCATGTTAGGTTAAGTTTGTATCAATTTGGAAGTGGTATGCTTGATTCTGCTTCATAACTTTTTGATTTCAGAAATATTAAGTGGTGTTTGGGATAAGGTTTAAAGTGAAAGTTTGACAATCTTTTGACTTAAAATCTGTCTACACACACCTAGATAGTTAGTATTAAGTGTTATTGTTAGTATGTTTCAAGATTGGTAGAGTAAATCAGAAGTTTGCTTATGAAACACTCTTAGTTCATCAGTAGGCCAATTTTGACCCTCATTTTTGTGTTTTAAGATCTCAAATCTTGATTATCAGTAGAAGAAGTGTTAATTTAGGATTGTGTGAAGTTTGTTTGAGCATTGGTGGTGTCTTGGGCAAGTTTTGGCCAACCAAAACTCACCCAAGTGGTCATTTAGACCAGCAACACACAATCAGACCATATATGCATCACAGTAACTGGATTTGCATAATTGTGTGATTTTCTTGCTTTGGACTTGTGTGTTTTTTGCCTTATATTGACTCCCCACACTCCACTGAGTGTGGGGGTACGTTTGTATCAAAAAACGACCAATAATCAAGGCTCTAAATAGCCAAAATCTATTTTCTGCATAATTAAGCTTGTCAGTGGGAACTCCTTTCCCACTGATTGTGTTAAAGTTCCCACTACTGGGGAAAAGGACAAAAGGTCTAGACCTATCACTATCAGTTCCTACACATTTTGTCTTTAGTGGCTTAATTTAAGCTTTTGGTAGATTTTTCATTTTTCCTTGGTTAGTTTATTTATTTTAAGAATTTTTATTAAGTTTTATTTTAGTTTACTTTTCATTTACTATTTTTAGATTAAATTTCATTTAAATTAGTTTTAATTAATCTGATTTTTGTCTTTTAGTGCAAAAAGTTTATATTTTTCAGTTTTAAAAATTTTCTTAGTTTAAGAATATTATTTTAAGATTTTTAGGTTAAAAAGTTTCACTGTTCACTGGTCATTGTTTTTATCTATTTTTTAGATTTAATTTAAGTTTAATTAGGATTTAAATCAAACTGTTTTGTCTTTTAGTGAGAAAAATTACTTTTTTCAAACATTTTAATTTTTTTACTGTTTAGTAATATAAATTAGGATTTTTCAAACAGTAAATTTATTTTTAGCATTATTTTATTTTTTTAATCATTATTTTAGTTTAAAAAGTGTTTTTAGCCTTTAAAAATTAGAAAAATAGTTTTTAAAATTTAGGAAAAATAATTTTTAGTCTTTAAATAATATAAGTGAGATATTTGTTTAAAAAAAATATTTTGGGCTTTTTCTTAATTATATTTAATTTTAGGACTTTAATTAGCATTTAAAATTGAATATTTAATTAATAAAAGGCTTTAAAATTTATTTATTGAATTTTGTTAGCCCTATTTTTTATATAGTCGAACAAGAATGTAATAGGTCATCTTAGTCGTTAAAGGTCTTGTATTGTAATAGGTTAGTCGGGAAAACCGGGATTAGACTTTAAGCTAATATTGTATAAGTTAGGGGCGTAAGCCCAAAACAAAGCCAAGCCCGGCCCAAGTCACTTAAACCCACGGCCCATAAGCCAAGGGTATATATACCCTCTTCCATGTGTGGAAGAGGGTGTTGGTTCATTTTACTTTCTCTCTCTAGTAAATATTAACCTTCCAAAATCTATCTTGTTTCTCTCTCTACTTTTCTTCTCTTTCTCTCTCTAAATATCTCTTCTAAATCTTGTGTTATGGATTAAATAGGATTAACATTTGGTATCAGAGCCTATAGTTTTATTTTTAGGCCATTTCGGACCAAAATTCAAATTTTTAGGCCATTTTAGGTTTTATTTTTTGTCAAAATTTTTTATTTTTCAAATTTTTTCCCTACTTGTTTTTGGCTATTTCTAACTCGATTTCAAAATTTGGTTATTCAAAAATTTTTCGGCTTACCGTTTTGTCGGACTGAGGAATTTATTGTCGGACTGAAAAAAAATAAAATTTGGAATTTTCGGAATTTCAACCACAATCAAATCACAACACATCCACTAAGTTCCGTAATCCATACACATCATATCCTCTTCGAGACATCCATTTAATGGACATCTTCGTGGATTCAACACCAACAACGTCCATGACTGAGATGAATAAAGAGAAGATGCAGAATCCAGAGGTTCAGACAAATACTGAGACTCCAATCATTAAACCTTCTAACAAGGATTCTACCACCAAAACCCTTCATGCAATCAAATACAAGATGTCGAAAGCAAAAGAAAGATGCATGGAACACGTAAAGTTACTTCAGTCACACCTTTAGGTTCTTTCAAGAGAAGACCTAAAAGGCACTCGTCTTGAAATTGGATTCAAACGGGTATTCTTTCTACTATTTGGTCACGATGTTGAGACATTCATCAGAACGATGCTACTTAATGTGGACCATCTTCAACAAGAACTTGACAGAGACGATTTTCACGAGAATATATCCATGGAGGTCCTTTTAGCTCTCAACAATCAGTTCCAGTAATTCATTGACTCACGTGGCTTATCCAAAAACGATCGAGAGTTCACAAGCACATACTTTACCAAATATACTCTCGTAGATCTTCAAGCGTTCAAAGAGACACTTCTTCAACATATGAGCAATATAAAGAAGTCAATTGCTGAAAGAACACGCCATCAAAGGCACTTTCAAAGAAGGGTGAATCAAATACTGATGCAGACGAAAGAGAGCACTGTGGATATAGATCAAGCATTGGATGCTTCTTCGGTTGATACAGAGAGCAGCGGGACAGAATCAGAAACGCAGCATATCAGTACCAGCTCAGGGAATGATCAAACAACCAATGATGCGGATACCAGACCCATTTATGATGATCAACCAATGGCTATGGTACCTTTATATGCCGAATACGATGTCTCTCAACATACTGAGCAATCTGAACCCATTCTTGACACGTATCTAGTGGAAAAGGTTGATATCAATACCACACCTGATTCATCAGGTACGAGTACTAATGGAGGAGAGACTTCTCAGGATGTTGATTCTAAGATTCACGAGCTTGAAAGTCTGTTAGCTCAGAAGACTAAAGATTTTGAGGATGCCAAACTTGATTTTTCAAAGAAAAATAACAAATTTGAGGCTTACTTTGAAAAAATTGAGAAAGCAAATGTTGTTCTTGAACAAAAATTGGATCGTAAGATTCAAGATTTTAACGCGGAAAAAGAACATTTTGTGAAACAAATAAATTTGTTAGTATCAAAGTTGGCTTCTCAAAATCCAAGTCCTCCGCCTGCTTCATTAACTGAATTATCTGTACAACCTATCGACACTGTAGACAGTAATGACGCGAATTCTGAGAACGACATATTTGACAGTATGAATATTAAGTTAGAACAACGTGTCGCTCAATTACTTCTACAAAATGAGCAATTAAAAGCTCAGATTCAGGAAAAGGTTTTTGCACTTACAGCTGCGAAAAATGAATTAAGGAAGTTGAAAGGAAACAGTGTGGATACTAAGTTTGCAAAACAGTCTGTCTTGGGGAAACCTCCTTCTCAACCAATCAGACCACGCTCAGTTGTTAGACAACCGAATGCGTTTAAGTCTGAACGACCTAAAACGTCGAACCCGAGGTTTGCCTCCCAAGCTGACACACATAACAATTTGCCAACACCAGTCACTCCACAAACTAGACCCTCCTTAAGCCAGACTGCATCTGCTAAACCCGATCACATGAATGCTTCAAGCAACTCTAGCTCTAGCTCCAAGAATATGCCAAGGCGTAGTTCAAATGACACGGGTCCTAAAAGCTATCTAGAGGATGCTACAAAAAGGACACAAGCTAGAGATAGGACAAAACAACAACCTAGGAGCGCTAATCACACATCTAGGAATTCTAGACCCTTCTATGATGTGCACAAGTCAGCCAACCCTAGGAACTCTAGAGCCTTCTCAGATGCTAACCACTTTGTTTGCAAGAAATGTAACAAATGCGTGTTTAATGCCATTCATGATGATTGTATCACTAAAGTCCTAAACAATGTGAACCAAAAAGCTAGAGCCCCTCAAAGACGGAACCCTAAAGGAAATAGGTTTTCTCAAATTAAGTCTTCCGCTGTGCATCAGAAACCTATGTCTCCTAGACCTTGTCGTAGGTGGATACCAACAGGTAGAAACTTCAAAACAATAGGTCTTAGGTGGGTTCCTACTGGAAAGATATTTCCCTCTAGCTCGACAAAGGTTCAAGGTGAACCCCCACATGGTTCTCATCAAGATATCGCTAACCCACATGTAAGCATACAAACTACTGATGAAAGTGCAGGTAATAAAGTAAAGGTTCAACAAGAACACAAAGGCTTTCCATATTCATACCGCTCAACAAAAGACACTCTCAGAGTTTGGTTGTTGAAGAAGCAGATATCAGAGAAATATGTGTCTCAAGGGTTTTACAAGTAAGATTCAAGATGACTTACTGTCACATTTCAGGCTGTAACTCGAACGTCAAAGAAAGGGAACTTTATCTCTTCAACGTTAAGTTACCCTCAAAACGAGAAATTCATATTTCTCGGTCACGAGCTTATATTAAAACTATTCAAAAGTTTTATGCTCGTGTACAAGGCTTATAGTCAAATTACAGACTGTAACCCGGGCTCACAAGACAGGAAAGTTCATCCCGAGTATGACTTATCCTCAAAACGAGAAATTCGATTTTTCTCGGACACGAGCTTACATTAAAACTATTCGAAAGTTTAAGCTCGTGTATATGACTTCTAAGCGCATCACAGCTTAGGACTCGGACCTCAGCTAAGGAAAGTTTATCTCGGACGATAACTTATCCTTCTCAATGCGAAATTCATATTTATCGGTCATGATCTTCTCATAAAAACATTCAAAGTTTTTAAGTTCATGAAAAACGATTTCTAAGTAAATGTCAGCTTAGAACTCGAACTTCAACTTAAGGAAAGTTTATCACGGATGATAACTTATCCTTCACAACGGGAAATTTATTTTTCTCGGTCATGAGCTAGTCACAAAACAATCAAAGTTTTGAGCTCATGAAAAACGGACCCGAAAGGGGAGTGTACGTTTCAGTGCGCTTTCCCTAATCAATAGAAGAGAAGTCTTCTATCCTGATTATTTTAAAACCGTTGAACACAATTTTTCAAGAATTTCTCAAAAGGTTTTTCTAAATCTTTCAAAATTGTGTGTTCAACACTCCCTTCCTCATAAGTGGTTTTTATATCTCAAAATTGTCATATATTATTTTGATCAATTTTTGAGGGGGAGAGTTTAAAAATCAAGCCTTTTAATGTTGTTGGGTACATCTCTAAAATTGTCATATTTTATGTATCCAACACATTCCGAAAATGATATGAAATTGTCAAATGTAATATATTATATCAGAAAAGGCATCTCAACTCCGTACCTCAACATATTTTGTGGTGTCGTTTTTCTAAAATTTTGTCAAATTTTGTCTCAAGACACACATATATTGTTGAGGGGGAGCGACCCGACTGAAAATGTTCCATGATTCATGCGTGCACATATGTTTCTCTCCCGTCGATTTTTCGGAAAATGTCAAATTTTAATCAATTGGTATCTCTAACATTATATTTTTTTATTAGAGATAGGGGAGAAAATGTGATTAAAATGTAATATATCGCAACATGTGATCTTAAAGACTCAAGTGCAACTCTTTCCTTCACATGCCAAACTATTTCGTATATCGATGCATGTGTGTAGGGGGAGCTTTTCGGAAATGTAAAACTTTCAAGTGTTAAAAGTTTTGATTTTTATCAAACACTTTGAATGGTTTTCAATGGTTTATGGTTACGATCTATACCCAAAACAACCTACTATCCACGACGGAACGATGGAGTCAAAAGGTGGTTTAGGATAGGAAACTAAGTCCTATGATCCAACTAGAACCGGAGGGATCTACCCAAGGACATTCCATAGCTAGAAATAGTTGTCCTTAGGAAAGATGGAGTGGAATGAAGCTGAATGTAGACCAAGTACTTAAGTTAGCACTGGAACAATCACAACAAGGTGCTACTGATGACGTATTGGTAAGCATTGAAGGAGTTGAATATTCTATTCAACTTAGGCAGAAACCGGGTCAATACATCTATTGAAGACAAGTCATCATGGACCCAGTGATGCAATGCACAACCCTTCCCAGCCATTCGAGTTTCTCTCAAAAGAAACTTGTCTTATTGTCACGGAGATCAACACGTATCTATTGACTTTCTCACTCCGAGTCAGTTAATATTAAAAAGGTGGCAGTCTGCTCCAGCCTCCGATTACCAAAATGCACTTATTGAGTCTAGAGCCAAATGACATCAATCTATCATCTCATTAGGACACAATCGAGTCCTACGCATTATCCTTGTGATATTGCTAGAACATCTGAGTGATACGATTCACAATGAAGATGGAAATCCTGCTTGAGCCAGCATTAAACAAGCTCATGGTAGGTAACTTGTGCGATTCTACACGAATCAAACTTGTGAGAACTGGAAAGCAACTAAGTTTCGATTCTTAATTGATTCAAACTTGATTCCAGGTTTCTTCGCAAAATCCGTGTGATCTTGCCAGAACATTCAGAGTGACACTCTTTAGTGTTCACAGTGACGAATGGAAATCCTTCCAGTGTCAACATCAAACAGCACTGCGGTAGGTAACATGCAAGATTCTTATGAATCGAGCTTGTGGAAAACTGGAAAGCAACAATTGTGCGATTCTTATAGAATCAAACTTGTTCCAGGAATTCTGAATTGACGACTCTAATCAAACGGATAACCGTATCCTTTTTTATTCACTCTTTATGTTCGCAGTCTGCTTTGAGACGGTCGAGTAAAGAGAACTGGCTACTACCGCCGGGAAACCCTGTCAAGGAGATTCTTAATCGAATCTACCCGGTCACAGGTACGGTATCTAATACCGTCTAAACGGTCTTAGCCGACTGGAGGTAAAACGCTACCGAGTTAGGATGAAATGTTCAAAGCCATTTTATCCGTGTCTATATATGTTGCTGCATATCAAGAAGGTGGCGTAGCTGTGCAACCGATGTCGATTCAGAAGTCACAAGAGCACAAGATGGCGATAATCAAGATACCTAAGAATGTAAGAATGTAATAGGTCATCTTAGTTACAAGGAGCACAGATGAAGATCTCAAGCACTCAAAGTCAAATGACAAAGGCTCAAAATAAAGATCATGAAAGCATGAAGGAACAAAGCTGTTACAAACAAGATCAAGATCAAGATACAAGACCAAAGCAGGAAGATCTCCTCTACAAGAATGTATTCACTCAACCATCTTAGGCTTTTTAAGCTTTTTAAGATGACCGATACATTGGGGGAGATTGTTAGCCCTATATTTTATATAGTCGAACAAGAATGTAATAGGTCATCTTAGTCGTTAAAGGTCTTTTATTGTAATAGGTTAGTCGGGAAAACCGGGCTTGGACTTTAAGCTAATATTGTATAAGTTAGGGGCGTAAGCCCAAACCAAAGCCAAGCCCGACCCAAGTCACTTAAACCCACGGCCCATAAGCCAAGGGTATATATACCCTCTTCCATGTGTGGAAGAGGGTGTTGGTTCATTTTACTTTCTCTCTCTAGTAAACATTAACCTTCCAAATTCTCTCTTGTTTCTCTCTCTACTTTCTTCTCTTTCTCTCTCTAAATATCTCTTCTAAATCTTGTGTTATGGATTGAATGGGATTAACAAATTTTTATTCTTATTTATAATATTTTAAACTTAGTTTTCATTTTTAATTAATTTTTAGGTTTAATTTTTTAATTTTGTCACGTTTTACGTATTTACGCTCGCGTTTTAAGTCATTACGTCGTAGTGTAATCGTAGTCCTAGCTCGTCTTTTATTTTTCTCTCTCTAAACCAAAAATGACACTAATCCAAACTTTGATTTTATATAATTGGCACTTAATTCACACACCTCCTTCGAGAACGAACTTGGAATTTTCGTCTTCACGGTTTTCCTAAATCGTGTCGATTATACTTTCCGCCTTATACTTTCTTTTTCCTAAAAGAAGTATATAAAAACCTACATCATCATGATTGATAGAATGTCAAATTGATGCATGTATTTTAGAACTCCTACTGAGCAGGTACTCACTAGGACAAAGGATGAAGTATGAAACGTGCCTGTTGCTTGAAACTGCTAAGCTTATCGCTTGCATAACGTGGTGATAACACACAGTGAACAGAGCAATGTTTGAAAAACTTTCGTGTCGCTTCATCATGTGTTTGCATAACTCCCTCCTGCACACAGAATCATATGAGATACTTAGATATAATCACCAGGTAAAACCTAAACGCACAAACACAAAGACATAGGCGCTAACCATCTATGTAACTACATAACTATTGTAGTGATCAAACAGCATAGTCCTCTCATTTATTTCTTTTAAAAAACGTCTCTTTCTAACCAAATATGTAATAGACAGAATGAAGGCAACATGTCTCTACTTTCTTTATTAAAGAGTACTATTTCCCCCTTATCATAAAGGCTCATCATTTCACGTTAGCTTTGCTTTATCCCATCATAAAGTGCCCCACTAAAAAGGAAAATCAACTACAGATAAGTATATACTCCTAAAGTTATTTCAAGGATCTATTCAATCTTGCTATATTCCAAACCAATCACTAGCAATCCAATTATATAACTAGAAGCTAACGTATGTATGTGAACATCTACATATTTGGTAGCATAATGCACATTGTCCCTGGCCCCTACATCACATGCCCATGTGAGCTTTACAGGCTTACACCAATGCAATTAGTATTCAATACAGTTTATGGCTTAAAAATTGAATTAAAATATGTAAGCACGGCACGGTATGTATAATAGCTTAAGCACAATGACTCGACACACATGTGTTCATTAATTTTCAAACACGTTGAATCAGAAAGTGTTTGGTAACGTAGAAGTAGCGTTTTGAATTAGACCGTCTAGAAAAGGGAGGAATGCTAGTTGCTCGTTTTCAAACAAGCATTTTGTACAAAATGGTAACTGCTAGTTGTTAGTTGGTTCAAAACGCTCCTAAATGCTTGCTATTTACTAGGTAAGGCGAATATTTGACTCAAATGTACTGCTTAACCAACGTATCCTCGTGAGTCCGACCATTTTCTTGGCCATTCTTAGATTTGTACCTACTTACTAAACTGGCTTAATTGAAACAATTTGCTGAGTTTTGACAAACCATCTAAACCGTTAGGATTGTCATCATCATTGTTCCCAAAATCATTCATTTCTAGTAACACAAAACCAACTTCTGTACGCTTCAGACCTTGTTCTGCTTCTGCTTTTTCTTCCGATGTTCCTGATTTTCTTTCTGTTGATTGGTACCCTCTCTTTTTTTAATCTAATTTTCTATGTTTTACGTATGTCAACTTTAAGATAGTTTTAGTATAGCCTAGGTACAGTCAGGTGTGGACTTAGGGGTTCATGGGAACTCATGGATGTTTGCAGTATAGTGTAAATTTTCGTTAAAAGTACCGATTTCTCCGAATTGAACAAAGTCTCAGAACTTGGTGTCACATAAATAAATAAACGTCTTTGTTATCAACGTCTACTGTTCTTGATATGTAGCTGTGGAATCATGTAGATTTAACGTTAGTACTCATGATTTTGTGCATTGATTTTATATAGCAGAGTGTTGTGTTTCTGATATGTAGCTATGGCATCATGTAGTTTTGACTTCACTAGTTTTATATATAGCAGAGTGTTGTGTTTCTGATTTATAAAACGTGTCATGGTTCTGATTTATATGTGCATTAGCGGTGTATTTATGTGTTTGCGTTGTATTTTTATATAGAAATGGGTGACACTAACCTCCTAACCTTTACTCCCGAACAAATTAAGTTTTTCTCGCAATCATGTATCGATGAGGTTAATAGGGTAGAGGCTAAAGGCAACAGCCTACATGTGGAGTCGGGGGGGGGGGGGGGGGGGTAGTTGGCACAAAGCTTAAGGAAGAATTTGCCATAACCGCCAACAAAAAATAATTAAAAAACAAATTTGATTACTACAAAGGAAAACATCAAGCTTGGTCTTATTTAATATCAAAAACGGGAAATATCTACAACGAAGATACAAACAAATTCACCCTAACAAAGGAACAATGGAAAGAAATAAGCAAGGTGGGTTCATGACTACTTTTAACGTAATTTTTACTTATAATATAGTAATGACAACATTATTAATATGTACTTTCTTTGTGGATTTTGTTTATAAATTGAAGTACGGGAATAGTTTGAAAACTAGTCCGTTGCTTTATCTTGAACTTTGTGGTATCCTATTTGGAAAGTGTGCTGCAAGTGGTTCTATTTGTCGACCCATTGTTGAGCGAAAGCCTTCTTCACAGAATTCGGGTGTCAATTTAGTTCAAGTTGAACCACTCAAGGGTGACTTAGTGGCAAAAAGATTTATGGCTATCACTCCAAAGTGTGTGAGGTCTCAAGTTCATTTCCCACTAGGTGCAAACAACCTTGATGTTGCCACGCCAACCTCTTGAAAAGGGAGGAATTTACCTGGTTTGAGTCTGTGTGGCGGTGGGCTCAAACCCCGTGGATTAGTCAGCCAATGAGTTGGAAATCACGATTACCCAAAAAAAATTAGTTCAAGTTGAGGATGACGTGAACAGTTTGCATGAAAGCATTGATGGTTCTGAATCTTTTTTTGAAGGTGGTTCATCTAAAGAACCAAATGTGGCAGAAGGTAAGAAAAAAAGTATAAAGGATTCGGAGTTGGGTGAGTTGGAGGAAACAATGAAAAATGAAATTACTACCATTGCTCTTCAAGAAAACCAAGGTCCTACTATGGAGGAGCGTTACGTGAAGTTGAACAAGATCAGGTTGAACCCTGAAGATCCAATTTATTTGGCGGTGTCGGGTGTCTTTTGTAAGTCTAAGAGCTATAGGGAGGCATGGATGTTGTTACCGCCGATACCAAATGTCTTAAAGAATTGGATTGAGATGATGGCACGTCAAATGAGGTTTTGAGATGAATGTTTCATGTAATTGGATATAGGACCAGGATAGACACTTGGCCTAGAATATGACTAGTTCAACCGTGTTACTTTCATTTGGATAGTCTTATGTTATCTGGAATATGACTTGTTTGATTAGTTATGATGTGTTTTAAGTATTTGATCAGTGACTTGGTTTGACTTGTTTGATCAAGTCTACTAAATGTTGTGAAACTATTTGCACCTTATGAAATGTATGTGGCTTTTATTTAAGTTTACCATATGTTGTTGATCAATATCTATAGTATATCATTATGATGTCTTTGTTAATGTGTGGCTTTTGTTTAAGTTTACCACATGTTGTTGATTAATATCTGTAGTATATCTTTATGATGTCTTTGTTAATGTGTGTAATGTTTTTACAGGTCAAATGGATGCAAAAAGAAAACTTGCATTAATCTTTACTATTTACTTTTATTTTAAGTATTTTCGGAAAAGTTTAAGGAAACGTTAAAGGGATAATACTTCAACAATATTTGGGCATCAATATACGCTAGAGCTTTTACAACGTGTTATCCTTAAAATGTGAGCGACTAACGGAATTACATTAGTTTCATAGCTGGGACTTGTAGGGACTATTAATGTCATATGTAAGTAGTTCAAGTCCCGTGGTATATATACCCCTCCATACTTCCATGGAGGGGTGAGGTGTGTCATTTACTTTCTTTACTTTCTCTCTCTAATAAAACACATATTAGAGTATCTCTCTCTCTCTTTCTCTCACTAACCATGGCTAAATATCTATAACACCCTCCCCGACCTCCGGATCGAACCCGTGTTCATAGTGAATCCAAGCTAACAATTGGTATCAGAGCTAACCGGGGGTGTTTTGTGTTTTTGATTCGTGTTTGTGTTTGTGGTTGATTCATGGTTTGTATTTTTTTTGGTTCAATTTTTGTTATCTGATTTCATAACATCTCGTTATTATCAATTTTTTAATCAGTTCAAGTCTTGAAATATACATCTATGTCCGTATCATTGTCAATCTTTGTCTCCACTACTTATGTTATTTAAAAACAATTTGTCTTGTTTTCATCATTTTTTTGTCCAATCTTTTACCCGTTTTTTTCCCATCAAATATCATTAGATCTAATTTTTTATTGGGGAAAAGGACAGAAAAAATGGATCAGATCCACTTTTCTAGGCTGTCTAAACCCTTTTGCGATGGAAACATTGGGATGGGTGTTTGGACTTTTGCGATGGGGAGATACGAAAACATTGCGACAGATGGAGATTCAGATGGTTATTGCGATGGGGTGGTTGGTAACATTACGATGGTAACATTGAGATGGTAACATTGCGATGGTGACATTGCGATGGTAACATCGCGATGGTAACATTGCGATGGTAACATTGCGATGGTAACATTGCCATGGGATTTCTTTTTTAAACATTGCGATGAAGAGTGATCTTGAGATATTGCGACATGATTATTGCGATGGTTTTCAGCTTGTTATTGCGATGGGATTACGATCGGGAGTTGAGACTCGGAAAACATTGCGATGACTAGTGTTTAAAAGAAAACATTCAGACACTGTGATGTTGAACACATTCTGAGATATAGTTCAATATTCAGTTATTCATAAAATCAGGTTTGACTCTATCGAAACCATCAACAAACCAACCCAAATCAATCCCGACCTCAACCCATCAACATAATTACTTAAAATGAAAAAAATGGATCTCAGTTTATTAAACGTTTTTTCTAAATCTTTTGAAAATTATGTTTAGTTTAATATAACAACATCATAGATCTTGACTAAAAAACGACACCAATACAAACCTACCTGAGACCTCCTTTATTTTTAAAGATCTTGAAGAAAATGCTACATGCATCGAGCTAAAGAAATATGAGGGGCTTATAGGTTTATTTGCCTTTGGTGATTCGTTAGTTAAAGAGATATGTTTGAAAGATTAGATATGAATTGTATGATTTTCGTGGGAGATGATATGTTTTGAGAAGAGAAATGAATAAAGGGGGCAGAGTATACTAGAAATGAGGATTAGGGTAAGATCATACTAACTTATATCCCTTATTTCTAGGTATTAGTTACAGGACCGGGTATAAGAATAGTGGACGGGGCTCTACATTGTTGTTTTTCATTTGTGATGGGTAGCCCATTTTTTGGTATTGCCCTTGATTTAATAAATTTGATAGTCTATCTCACGGGCTTACATGTGTTATTCATGGTCATGGGTTAAAGGGAATTGAATGGAGCCTTAACTTCCATTGGACCAACTGTTTTATTCATAAAATAGTCTTGGACGTATAATGAATGAGGTTGGGCGAACATGATGATTTTGGCGGATTATTGGGATATGGTGATTACGGGTTTATTTCGTTCAAAGAAAAACCTCGTTTTGAAACCCTATTTTTTAGAAATTTTTTCGACGACCACACCGCGGAGGTCGATCCGCGCATCAGTTGGGTATATGACTGATTTTGGGCTTAATCATCAAGTTAGCTAGACCACCTTGACGGCTTCTCATTCTCTAGTCATCGTTGGTTTCTCAAGTTAACTACACTCAAACAAACACGACACACACAACAAACACGACAAAAACAAATGAACACTAAAACGATCCTTTTAAGATTCACTCAATTGTCAAAACGGCTAGTATTCGTGCAAAGAATATCAAGTGATTACAAAGTGGATTTGGTATTTGTTATTTGAATTTGAAGTGGAATTTCACGAAGGCGTCTTCTTAATTCAACATCGATCCTTCTCACCCCCTTCTATCGATTGATGATTCGCTTCAGCATTTATGATTAAGACTTGATTTATCTAGTTTCCAATGTCATGGGGTGGATGGTTGAAGACATGGACAACTATCACTTAAGGGGTTACATTATAGTGCTCAGTGTCACACTCACCTGTAGTTGTGGGTATTTCAAGAGGTGTTCTACATCTTATACTTCTCTCTTGTTTTATGTATAAGGTACTAAGAGACGTTGCTCTGCACCGTTCGTCAATCAACAAAAGTTCTAAGCGTAAGTAACAAATTTGGGGGATTATACTTCAGTTTCAAGTTTAGAATATCGAATTTACTTCACCAGTGGTCACTACAGATAGCCGAAAGAATACGAGGTTGGTAAGTTTAGCTAGAGAGTAAATGAGTAGAGATGTGATCAGCAAACAATTCTCACGAGCAACTTGAGCTACAGAATGCCAACAAAGATTTCTGCTTCAAACACGAACATCTCGCGATTCTGATTGTACTCGTCAGATGATGCCTCCGAGTGCTCTTAACCACCATACTTTTGACAAGAACATCTCACGATTCTAAGCGTACACGTCAGATGATGCTTCCGATTGTTCGTAACCATCATACCTTTGATAAGAACATCTCGCGATTCTGAGCGTACACGTCAGATGATGCTTCTGAGTGTTCGTACCCATCATACTTTCGACAAGAACATCTCGCGATTTTGACCGTACACGTCAGATGATGCTTCCGAGAGTTCGTCACCATCATGGGGGAAGAACGTGTATTTTGGGTACTTAATTCAACTTCCAGGGGGAAGTATTCTACAAGCGTGAGAAGATTTATTGCTGATTTCTTACATGTTCCCCCAAACACATAATCATGAAGACCAAAAATGTCAAGGTAGCAGTTACTTGGTGTGGTTTGCTTCTTCTTCTACAAAATTCCGCTGTGCACTTTAAATGTCAAAGATAGAAGATTGCTCAAGCTATAGATTCTGCTCAAGACAGGGATACTGGTTTGGGGGGAAGCTGATTCAGAAGCTTCGTCAAAAAGAAGTCTATGAAGAAAGCTTTTCAAGACATGTGGTATGAATTGGGGGAAGTTAATCTAGTTCATACATGATACAATGGTTCCTCAACAAGTAAAGACAAAGAGGATTCAAACTGGGGTACAAGTTTTTCTAGAAGACTTGAAGACAACGACGTCATCCTCAGCATTGGAAGCAAACTTAATATTGTCATATTTTTGTTGTATTTGCATTTGTTAGGAACATTGTAAGTAATTCTGTATGTCTCCACATTGGGGGAAGATTGTTAGACTTAAAATTTGAGCGACTAACGGAATTAAATTAGTTTCATAGCCGAGACTTGTAGGGACTATTAATGTCATATGTAAGTAGTTCAAGTCCCGTGCTATATATACCCCTCCATACTTCCATGGAGGGGTGATGTGTGTCATTTACTTTCTTTACTGTCTCTCTCTAATAAAACACATATTAGAGTATCTCTCTCTCTCTCTCTCTTTCTCTCACTAACCATGGCTAAATATCTATACCACCCTCCCCGACCTCCAGATCGAACCCGTGTTCATAGTGAATCCAAGTTAACACAAGGAAATAATTTGCAATGTATGGAGTTGATAAGGATGTCTCGTGACTCATTTGTTCGTCTATGTAATCATTTTAAAGAAAGTAATTGGTTGAAAGATAGTAAACATATATCGGTTGAAGAGAAGATGTTGATCTTTCTTATACAATTGGTCACAATGAACGTTTTTCTGTTATGAAACGTAGGTTTCAACACTCGAAGGAAACGATTCATAATTTATTTCACGAGGTATTAGATAAGATGTTAGTATTTGCTAACGAGGTTATAAGACCGACAACATTTAATCCAAATCCAAACATTCCAGGAAACAATAGAAGGGTGCGTCGAGGTAACTACTGAATTTACGACTAACATGTCTTAACTTAATAGTGTTTTATGTTCAAAAAAAATTGATAGTGTTTTAATAATTTTTTGTTTGTAATTAGGGAGCTATTGGGGCACTCGATGGAACTCTAATACATGCTTCTGTTCCGTCTCATAAACAAAGCACAAGGTAGAGGTGATTGTTATCAAAACGTTTAGCTATATGTGACTTCAACAAGATCTTTACCTAGATTGTCGTTGGATGGGAAGGTATGACACATGACGCAAAAATACTTACTGAAGCTTTAGATGATCCACTATATGAGTTTCCGATTCCCCCAACAGGTATTTAAGTTTGAAATTCGTTTATAAAAACATAGATATGAGTATATAAAAATATTAATTTATTTTCTTTCCAGATAAATATTATCTTTGTGATGCTGCCTATAAGCACACACGCGGGTTTATGGCTCCATATCAGAATGTTAGGTATTGGTTGGGAGACTTTCGTCGTAAAAGTGCAATGACGAGTAAAGAAAAATTCAATCACGCTCATGCAAAACTTCGAAACGTAGTCGAACGTGCATTTGGTGTCTGAAAAGCACGTTTTCCAATATTGAAGAGAATGCTAAATTTACTTTGGTTAAACAAAGATATATTACCATTGCATGTTTTGCTATTCATAATTTTATAAGGAAGGAGGGTTTAAGCGATGACTTTTTTGCTCAATACGACGAAGGTGGTATACATGTTAATGTTAATGTACGTGATGATAACAATGATGATGTTGAAGTTGTTCAACCTACTGGGAGCGAAGCCGATCAACAGTATATGATTAACTTACGAGATGAAATAGTGACACAAATAATGCAAGCAAGGATTTAAATTATTTTGTTTTAGATAAGTTACTTGAATGTTTATTCACTATGTTAAGTTTATGTATTGTTTTAAGACAATTTATGTAATAGTTTTTACTATGTTAAAATTTAGAATATGTAATAACATAATTAACTTAAGCGTTTATTATTGTGCAAAGTACGTGATAAAAGTATCAACGATTGTTGGAAGACTTTGGTTTATTGAAAGGATTATTATTATTGAGATATGAATAAAAACACAGACTTGTAGTCTTTTGTCAATTGACTTGAATCCAGGTTAGGGTTTATTGTTCAATTTCATCCTAATAAGCGGGTATTCATTGAATCAACGATTGTTGGAGTTTACCTGATTATCGGTATTCTTTTTGAATCAACCATAGTTGGAAGGATTGTGTCTGGCATTCTTTGGAATCAACAGATTCAATTATCTATCCTTATTTTTTGCTACATCAGTTGGTATCAAGAGCCAAAGTTCTTGTTTAAGATGTATTCAAGAAGAAGTAGGAATGTTCATGATGTGTATGAACAAGAATTAGAGCATCGTATTATGGCAAAGATGGAGGAGCGAATGGATCTATTCTTTGATAAATTGACTAACCGGATGAAACACTTGATGAATCGGCGTGGTGATCGTAACACTCGGGGTATTGAACATGTTGAGTCAGAAAACCTATTTGTTGATCCCGAAGTTGACGATGATGATGTCGCTTGTGGTGATTATAAAGCAGCCCCAGTTTATGATGAAGAACCAGAAGAAGAGGGTATCCTTTTGTTGAAAATTATCTGAATTGTCAAGAAGAAAATGATGTGCCATCTTCAGATGTTATGTTTGGTGACAAAGAAGAGTCAATGGCAGTTTATGATACTGATCTTGAAGATGTCATTGAGGAGGAAGAAGGATTCTTTAAGGAAGGAAGATTTGATGTCAAAGAAGATAACATCGAATATGTTATAGTTGTGGCTAATGATCTTAGTGTTGATTATTCAAAACCCGCTGTTTCAAAACCTCATGAGTTAATTTGGTTGCAAAAAGGTAAATGGTTGGATGTCAGTATCATGATTGAAAAAAATATATATCAAGAAGCCGCACCCATGGTAGGTAAGATTGCTTTTAAGACGATCAAGGTTTGAGGTCGATTCATTATAAATAAAGGGAATTTGATGCAAGGGATACAAATTTGGATGCTACGAGTACAAGGTACGAGCGAGACAAACTCGAGGACGAGTTTTTTTGAAGTGAGGGAGAATGATGGAGGATCATAAAAATAAACTGGTTATTTAGTTTATTTGTGGTATCTTTTATTTAGTTCTCATATTTTGTGGTATCTTTTATTTAGTTTTCTTATTTTGTGTTTCTGGGAAAATATTGTTATCTTTTTCTGCAAGTTTAGTTTTCTTATAAAATTAGGACTTTGGTTTATTGTAAGGATTATTATTATTGAGATATGAATAAAAACACAGACTTGTAGTCTTTTGTTAATTGACTTGAATCCTGGTTAGGGTTTATTGTTCAATTTCATCCTAATAATCGGGTATTCATTGAATTAATGATTGTTGGAGTTAACCTGATTATCGGTATTCTTTTTGAATCAACGATAGTTGGAAGGATTGTGTCTAGCTTTCTTTGGAATCAACAGATTCAATTATCTATCCTTATTCTTCGCTACATCACTTCTCCTGCGAAGCCTGTCGAGAAAAGGACCCATGAGAGTCCTGGCAGCGATTCCGCGCGCACAGACATGCTTGGCGCCTGGGATTCCTCCGAGACACGCCTCCTTCTGCTCATCTGTGGACTGGGCTCTATATCACGTTGACACCTGTCCTCCTGCTTCCTTTAGTGCTGGTGCTAGAAGTACTGTTACCTCCTTCGATTGTCTCTATATTAAGGATGGTAACTACTCCATTTTGCACCGGGAATTTGAACATACCATGTGCCGTGGAAGGTACTGCGCACAGCGTCTTTAGTGCCGGCTGTCCGATTATCCCGTTGAACGAGGATTGGGAGCGCACAACCATGAAGTCCATTCATACCGTATCCGAGTGTTCCGCGTTCCTAATGGTAACCTATGCGTAGAGATGCCCTAGTGGTCGAGTCTTATCACCGCTAAACCCTGTGAGAATATGTGTTGTCTCTTCTAACTCCTTCCTTATTTCCCATGGCAACCGTGCGAAGCAATGTTAGTATAATATGCTAGCTACAGACCCCCTATCGACGCACATGCCTTCTATAGTGTGGTCACCGAAGGCTATGTCAATCGTCAACGAGCCGACTCTGTAGTCCGTATCCGAAAGGATGGGGAACGCTATTTCTTTATCGTGCGAAAATTCTGCGACCACTCTTCTTTGCACGAAAGATTTTTCCCTTTCTACCATGTATATGGTTATAGGTTTATCCTTCTATTTTTTCACTTCGAACTTCTTCGCATCCGCGTTCTTTCTCTAATCCCTTATCAGGTGGTTCAGCTTTCCTGCCTTTACCAGGCTTTCAATGTGTCTTTTCAACTGAATACACTCGTCTGTAACGTACCCTTTATCATCATAGTAGTCGCAGTGCTTTGTGTTATCCCACTTATCCACTGGTCCCAGCATTGGGCTAGGCTTTGGAAAGTTGGCTCATTCTGATAGAAATATCTCTCTAGAGGTTTTTTGTAGCGGGGTGAACTTGTTTTTGTTCTTGTTGTTGTTGCGCCATTGATTTGCCGCCCTTGGAAGTCCAACGTGCGATTGATATTTTGCCCATATGTTTGTTTCTTGGGCCTATCTTGGTACATGTAGCCCGAAGCCATTTGCCGGCTATCTGCTGCTGCGGTTTCTCCTTGAATAAACGCTCGGACCTTTTTCATTACCCCGTCAAACGTTGTCGGGGTTTTGTCGCTCAACTTTTTTATTAGGTCTGGATTTGTGATGCCTGCGAGGAATCCAGAAATCTTTAGTATTTCCGGGCAATCCTTAATCTGGTTTCACTCAGATTTAAAGCGTTCCATGAAGTCCTCTAGGCTCTTATTATTCCTCTGCTTCACTCTTTCAAGTGAAACCGGACTTTTGTCATACTTCTTCTACTGCACATAGTTCCTACGGAACGCTCTTCGAAGCTCTTCAAACCCATGGATGCTCCTTCGCGTGAGACGGTCAAACCATGTCCGAGCGTTCCCGATGAGCTTCGAGTTGAACATATGGCACCATACGGCTTCTAGCCATTGCTCTATCCCTGCCTGTGATTCGAATACATTCAGGTGATCATCCGGATCCGTCCTGCCGTCGTAGGTATTAACATTAGACGGCATGCGTCTTTTCCTTTTATCCCTGAAAGTAGTTATGCCTTCTGAAAACGTGGTTCCTTTTTCTCGACGCCATGGCATGGTCCATTGATCTTCACCTTGTATCCTTGGCCTTTTTGGTTCCCTGCGGTGTTTTCTGTCGTAGTCAGAGGAGTCTGAGTCCTCAGTGGATGAAGGAGAGGCCCTTTTACAGCGGGGGTGGCGGTCGCTATGACTAGAGTCCGAGGAACCTTCGCTCGACGAATTCCTCTTGCGCCTTCTTTCAGTGATCTTACTCCTTTCCTGAACACGAAGATCCTGAGATTCATCTCCTTCTAAGGGGCCTAGCCTTTTAAGGGCACTTTGTCTGTTAGTAGGGTTAGGCCCTAGTCTGTCTTTTACGCTTGTGGCCGGTGGTTATTGACTGGTGTCATGAAACCATCCTCTTCTCCTGAATCACTGGAGCTATCTGAGGATGATGCGTCCTCAATGAGAGGCGCATCCGAAGTGGATGCTAGGTTCTCAGTCGCTCTCTGCTTCCTTCTCTTCTCCTTTCTAGCTTTCTTACTGGATCTTGAGCCTCCCTTAGACTTGAGTTCTTTATCAAAGTCTAAACAGATCCAAAGGTCTCTTACTGGATTCGCCCTCATATGCGCCCTCATAAGTGGGATTAGCGCCTCATAGTTTTCTGCGACATAATCGCTCATACTTTGCCTCACCGCGGGAGAAGTTTCTGTTTCCACCTGCAGATCTATCACAGCCCTTGAGTCCAGAGTCTACTTGCGACCTTCATTAGGGATCTACTGAGAGGACGATGTGGTTCCGACCGTCTATAGGGTCGGAGTGACCAGCGGAGAGAAAGATACTTACAGTCCTTTCCCCCACGACTTGGGTTATTCGGCTCAAGGCTTGAGTAAGGACCTGTTGCCTTATTGGATCCACCTTTGGGTGGGGGTGGGTTTGGGTTGTTTTTCGTCATTGGCTTGAGTTTAGTTTAGGTACCACGGATGGCGCCAACTTGTTGATGCAAAAGTTGGGGTAGACCGAGCTTAACCCAAATTAGGCTTAATTTGGGGTCTTGTGGACTCCGGCTCTCGCACCAAGTGAAACTTGCTTTAGGACCCTGCGCACTAAACAGACACTGTTAGGCTTACCGTGGGTTTGTTACCCACGATTAGACTCTGACGTGAGAGTAAGTAATCGTTTGATTATATTAGTGTTTAGGGTATTGTGTGTATCGTACCTTTGTGGAACAGAAGGGGTTCCTTTTATACTCGAGAGAGTCCAGGCTGGTCTCCCTATTCTTGCGGCCTAAGGAAGAGATAATGACTCAAAATAGATTGATCTTGATATCCAACTAAGGCAAGTGTATATCCCTTTTCCTTAGGCGCATATAACTATAATATAAGTTATATTGGTCTAATCTTGTCGCACTGCGACGAGGACTTGGCTAAGTAATCAACCTCTTATGCGAAAGCGGCTTACCGGGACTCATGGGCTATGTGTGCACATCACACAAGTAACCAATCTACTTCTAATGGATACGGGTAATACCCGTGAGTCGGACTATCTAGTCCGACTAGGGACTATACGTCATCACCTAATGTTAGAACATCAAAGGATATATCATTTGGATATCAAGAAATTCTTCGAGTGCTCATGTAAAACGAACAAGAGAGGCTCCAATCATGAAGATAATGATCTAAAAACCACAATTCACAAACAACCACGAAACAAAGGTTGGAAGGGCACAAATCCCCTCACATTAGCTACATTAGAAAGCGATAATATGTACATGGATAAGCATGGGATCTCCCCCACGAGGCACCTCGTTTTTGATTACCGGGTCATGAGCTCGACTCGATCCCCTCAATAATAATTATCATTGGGGAAGGTGAGATGGTCGAGGTCGTCCAAAGAAGGGACTTCCCCACCAAAGTAATGCTTAACCCTATGACCATTCACCTTGAAGTTAGGACCATCATTTGGAGCTAGCTCGATGGTCCGATAAGTAAACACTTGGGTGATGGTGAACGGTCCGGACCAACGGGAATTTAACTTGCTAGAAAATATTTTCAATCTTGAGTTAAAAAGCAACACTTGATCTCCAATGTTAAAAACCCGGTTTTTAGTTTTAGAATCAAGAAACTTTTTAGTTTTCTCTTTGTAAATCAATGAATTTTCATAAGAAATGTCTCTTAATTCATCCAATTCATTCAATTGCATTTTCTGATGTTTTCCCGCGGTCTCAATGTCATCATTACAATGCTTTAGGGCCCAATAAGCTTTGTGTTAGAGTTCAATGGGCAAGTGACAATTCTTCCCATACACGAGCTTATAAGGAGTGCACCCAATGGGCGTCTTATAGGCGGTACGAAAGGCCCATAAAGCATCGTTTAACTTATCCAACCAAGATTGTCGGTTCTCTCATATCGACCTCTCCAAAATACTCTTTAAATCTCGGTTTGAAACTTCGACTTGCCCACTCATTTGTGGATGATAAGCCATAGAAAGCCGATGTGTAACCTCATATTTCTTTAGAACCTTTTCGAATTGGTCGTTACAAAATGGGTTCCACGATCGCTTATGATTGCACGAGGGGTTCCAAACCGAGAGAAAAATTGTTTCAAAAACTTGACTACCACACGAGCATCGTTCGTGGGCAAAGCCTTAGCTTCCACCCACTTAGATAGGTAGTCAATGGCGACAAGGATGTACTTATTACCACGAGATGATGGGAACGGCCCCATAAAATCAATGCCCTACACGTCAAAGATCTCACACACTTGGATGATATTTTGTGGCATTTCATCATTTTGTGAGGCTTTTCCTTGAAGTTGCCATGAGTCACACGACATGACAAGTGCGTGCGCATCTCGGTAAATAGTAGGCCAAAAGAAACCAGCATCAAAGATCTTCTTCGCCGTGAGATTAGCACCATGGTGACCACCCGTGGGTCCCTCGTGACAAGCTCTAAGGATATTAGTAGCATTGGTGCGAAACACACAACGTCGAATAAATTGATCCGCACAAGTCTAAAATAGATAAGGGTTGTCCCAAAAGTATAACTTGACGTCACGAAAGAATTTTCGTTTTTGTTGTGTCGTCATACCCTTAATGATGAAGTTTCCTCATGGTAATTTGCAATGTCCGCAAACCATGGGGTAGAAGAATCTTCCTTAGAATTCACTACACCAAGTGTCTCGAGAAAAAATGTTTCGGTGATTTCCTTGTTCTCGTACAGACTTTGGTGAGGATCTTCCAATCAAGAGAGGTGATCGGCCGCAAGATTCTCGGATCCTTTTTTGTCAAGTATGGTAATCCAACGAAGCAACCTCGGCTTTGCATCAAGCTTAGAAAAGAGATACTTGATAGCCGAATGGTTCGTATACACTATTGATACAATGGTTTTCATTGGGTTCTAGATTATATTCTCGGTATCTCCTCGAATTGATCACGGCTCTAAGTGGAATGATTTGTTCTTGGTTAATAAAAAGGTGTTGGTTTGTTTATCTATTTTAAACTAATAACTAATAAGTAAGTGTCGAATAGCAAATGCTTTGAAAGATTAAACTAAATTGGCGAGTTAAAAATAAAAGCTCGAAAACTTAAGGAAAGGATTAGAAAAATACTTGGAAAACTTAATTAAACTAACACTTAAAAAAACTTTGCTAAAAACTTTGGAACTTAAAACCTTAAGCTATCGGAATATCAAAACTCTTTGTCTATCGGAATACAATTAAAACAGGTCCATCGGAATCCCAGATCGGAATGTTCCATCGGAATAAGTGTCAAAACAATCCATCGAAATACAAAGCTGCAAGCTATCGGAATATGGTCTATCGAAATGCAGTTCTATCGGGATGTTCTAGATCGGAAAGTCTGATCGGAATATCGTAAACACTTCTGTCGTAATGACTTACTATCGGAATGTGGTAAACAAAAATTGGCCAGAGTTTCGACTTAAAAAGGACCTTAGTCCCGTCGGAATGTGCGATCGCAATAAGTGATCGTAATCCAGATCGGAATAAAGGGGAATTACCAACCTATCGCAAAGTAGAACCCTCTTGGGTTATTGCGATCAAAATCAGGAAGTCCGTCGGAATATGTATAACCCTTATATTGCGATGAAATGCAAAACTAATCCGAAAATGGTGAAAAGCTAAAACTTGGATAAGCACATACAATAAGCTATCTTAACAGGACTTAAACTTCTTCAAAAAGATTAAATTAGACAACTTTTGAAAAACGTAAAACTTAAACTTTATGAAAGGAACTTTCGAATGACTAAAACATTGATGAAATCCGAAATCCAATAAGCTAATACAAGCAATAAGCCAATAAGAATAGAAGGCCTATAACTTATACGAGTGGAAGCTTAAAAGAAACAAGAAAGATTGAACTTTGATCACGAACTCATCCACAAATCCAAACCGTATGAATTTAAACAATCGGATCAAGGATTTAGGTAAACTAAGAAAACTAGAAGAAGATTAAAGAACTCAAAAGCTTAACTTGAATAAGATTGATGAAATCTAAAGTACAAAGATTAAAGAAAGCTTAAATTTGAAAGATGAAAACAAAGAAGAAGTTTAGTGAGAGAAAGTTTGGAACTTTCTCTCTCTAAAAACTAGAGAAAATGAAAACTAAAAACTAAGCTAAAGACTAAGGCTCCTCAAATTGTGAAGTGGAAACTTTATATAGGCGTGTGATATGGGCTTGTGAATAGACTTTGGTATCGGGCTTCTTTTCTTCTTTCTTCTTTAGTCTTCACGTTTCTTTAAATAAACGTTTCCGACTTTGGATTTTGAGAAGTGTCGGTGAATAATTCCAACTCGTCTTATAATCTTTTGTTTAATAGACTCGAGTTCTTCGACATATATGAATCTTTCATCTTTGGCTCTATTCTTCGATAAATCTTCAAATAGGCACAATGACTTCAAATCTTTTGCGTCTCTTTGGACAATAGACTTCGTCTTGAGTCTTTTTCTTCGATAACACCCGTGCAATCCCATGTTTTCTTCAATATTCTCCCGGTTGACTCTGAAAACACAATAAACACAAAAACCACGCATGATTCCAAACAAATGATATTAAATACGTGTTTTGGTCTTGTTTTAGCCAGAAATAAGTGGTAAAAGGATGGGTGTTTTCACACCTATCAAATCCCCTATACTTAACCATTGCCATGCGCTCATGCAATGCTTAGTGATAAAGCAAATTTACATTTTTCTCATAATTAATCAACCTTGGCCTTATTAACATACTGAAAGTCCATAATCAATGCAAGAAACCCTAATCTTAACTTAATCAACACAAGGTATTACTTTTCAAACGTAATCTTATTATTGTATAATTAAGAATTACAAGTGTTATGGATAACATCGTTTGATGACAATGTGTTGTGCACACTTTGAACAACAATAAACCTTATCTTATGAATACAGTCGTAGCTGTTTGATTCACTAAGTTATACGCACTAATGTTCTTAATATCTCAAAGTGTTAAACATTAATGCATGGATACACATCCTATTTATAGTGTTACGAGTTTGACTTAAACAGTACTTGATGTCGACTACACAAGCTTTTACAAGTTCCCACATCAGTCACATGATGTCCTTCTATTCTTGGTAGTCTTCCATTATGCTTTAAGGAACAGTTGTCAAAAACAGTTTCCTTATTCTTCATATTCTCGAACACACAAATGGCATGTCCAAAGTGTGCTGAGAGTTATCAGGGTATTGCCACCCCTGTTAACTCTCAACCCCTCAGAGTTCCTAATACATCTTGGCTGTTATCCATCACAGCCAAGGAGTATGTCTTCAGGTAATCTTCGACTTCCCTGACAATGTCTCTGACATGGACTCCTCTGAGGTTGCTCACAGAGACTTGGATCTCTGTGAGTCTTGCGAAACTTGCCTGCCTCCTAGGCACAGGCAAGGGACTATCTATCAGCCTAATTATGTTTAAATCAATGAACAGGGAATCTAACAAGTTTAGATTCCCAACAATCTCCCCCTATTTAAACATAAATAATGCTAGATCTAACTAAGTTAAGGTAAGTGAGTTTAACAGCTTCTTCTTACACATAACAAATCTAAACAAACATACCTCATGATTTTATTAAGACTTAAAGAAAATTACAAGTTCATTACATAAGTTAAATAAAAGATGAAGGTAAAAAGGGGATGACACTATCTTCAATAGTCATCATTTTTTATTCTTTCTTCAGCTTCGGCCACATCTAATCTGTTATCAATTTCATCCTGCAAAGTCTTTGCAAACTTCTTGGAATACTCTGAGTTGATCTTGAGACACTTCTTGTGACAGAGTAGCTGAATAGTTGAAGCCAGGCACAACTCATCTTCCCTCTAAAAAGCATACTGGCAGGCCTTGTTCATAAAAGCCATTCCTCTTTCAGGCACTGAGTATGTCTGACCATCAACAGGGCCAACGATACCATTTGGAAGGATCAGATCCCTGTGCATACCATCCACACGAACATCTTCAGTAACAAAAGTTTCATCAATAATTTGGGAAATTCTTCTTCTTTTGTTGCCTGTCTTTGGGGGTTCTTGTTCGAAAAGCTGTGGTGGGGGATCAATCTTGAGTTTGGCAGTTGTTTCCTTGATCCAGTTAAACTTAGCCTTAAGAGTTTTAAGCAGAAGGAAATTTGCCTGTCCAGACTTTTTGGCAGCTAAGGCTTCGAGTTCAAACCATTCTGATAACCCAAGTGTTTTCAACCTGAAGTTGTCAAACACATCCATATTCCTCTGTTGATTTTCCCTCCATAAGATCATCTGTGGGGTGTTTGTGGATTTGTGAATGGTGTATTTAAACTTGGTTATCTTGCCAGCAGCATACCTGTTGTTCACGCAGGCATCATAGTCAGCTTTGACTTTCTTTAAGGCCTCAGCGCGTTTAAGTTCCATTTCCCTCAACCTTTGTTTTTGTTTTTCCCTTTCAGGTGGTGTCATCTTCCTCAGAGTAGCTTCATTTAATTCTTTGGCTGTCTTGAGCTCATTTAGTCTTTTGAATTCTTCAGCCTGTTGCTCTATTTCTTCAGGCGTTAAAGGACTCTCATCAGAAGGTGTAAAGGTTGAAAAGTGGGAAAGGTCTGTGGTGGATCCTCCTGTCTCTAGCATCGCAGCTATCTTCTTAAGTTTGGTGTCTGTATCAACCAAAACTATCTCCTTACCTTTCTTCGAGACAGAGGACTCCACACTTATGTTTTTCAAATCATCAGCTCTTTTGAGAAACGCTGTCTGAGCCTGATTTTGAATAGATTTTGGAAGAGAGCTCACAGTGAATTTAAGTTTCTTGGCCGCTGGTTCATCATCATCCTCAGGCTTGCTGATGTTAACTAAGATCATGGATTTAGATGAGTCAGCTCCATCTTGTGTTTGTTGCTCCCCCTGAGTATTATCCTCATCATCATGTACTATAACTGGTGTGATGACTTGAAGAGGAACAGGTGTTGTTGAGGGATTTGCTGAAGATGAGCCTTGTTCAGCAGATGCAAGGCTGAGTGTAGCATTCTTCTCCCCCTCACGTTCATCCTTACTTCTCTTATGCTTGGATGAACGTGTCTGAAATCGTCTTGCAATCTGCTCCACAGAGGCAGCCATGGCACGTTGTCTTTTTCTTGAAGCCCTGGCAATCTTCAGCAAGAGGTTGGCATTGGCATTGGTATTTGCCTGAACACGCTTGACAATAAAACCAGCATGATTATATTGCCTGTTGCGAACCGCATTGAAGTGCCTGTTCATGTTGTTTTCTTGTTCATGGAACATGGCAGGGACAACTGAGTCAATTGCATCCTTGATGCGTGTAGAGAGATGACTTAGTCCCTGGGCCACACCTTTTCTTGCACCCTCCTGAATAGGCTCAGTGACAGCCTCAGTCACAGCCTTCTTTATAATGCCTGGAAAAGTGACAGTAAAATTGTGCATCTCTGACTTGATCACGTCCAGCTTCCTTGATAAGCGCTCAATATCAGATTGATGATGAAGATTCTTGATATTGAGGCTTTGTTGAGCAAAATCATTCCCCCTTGGAATTAAGTCGAAGTTTGTCTGTGTAGGATGATCAAACATGAGGAATTCGGCTGTTGGATCATATGTTGGTCTTTGGAAGACTGTTGTTGCAGATGTAGCAGAGTTTGGAGTGTCAACAGCTTCCTTGAGAGGAGAAGTCTTGTCATCTTCTTTAGGAGGAGAGGCTGACAGCTGGTCATCCTCATCGTCTTCCTCCTCTTCATCAAACATTCCCTCAGGGAATTCATCTTCAGGCATGGGTTCAAACTCAGAGACATAATCTTCTACTGAGAGCATTTCTTCATCAGCATTGAGCACAGGTTCTTCTTCATTTGGAATGTCCTGAGTTATTGTTTCAGCCTCCTTTTCATGTACCTGAGATTCTTTGACTGGCTGTACAATTTCAGCCTGCAAGTTTGTTGTAATTAGTAACAGGGAAAAATATAAGGTGAATGGTCGCCATTTCGCTGTCCCAGAGAGGCTGAGGGTGGTTACACAGCCACTCCAAAGGATAAATCCTTGGGATTCTTTTAAGTGTGAATGAATTGTGGTTAATGGTCGCCATTCGCTGCCCCTAGGAAAGCTGAGTGTGATTATTCAGCCCCCCCAAAAAGGTAAAAAACCTTTGGGACTCTTTTGATTGTGAAACATATGTTGTTTAATGATCGCCAGTCGCTGCCCCTAGGAAAGCTGAGTGTGATTATTCAGCCCCCCCAAAAGGTAAAACCTTTGGGACTCTTTTAAGAGTGAAACATATGTTGTTGTAGGTCGCCTGTTACGCTGCCCCTAGGAAAGCTGAGGGTGATGATTCAGCTCCCCCTGAAAGGATAAATCCTTTGGGACTCTTTTAAGGAGGGAACCAAGAGGCTGTGTGAAGTACAGCTGATCAAGGTTGAGACATTAATGTATTCAGGTTGTTGTTAGCCTGAATACTGTCTAGAGGGTTCAGGGTCATCGGGGTGCTTTATAAACACAAATGAATCACTCCCTGGTGCAAAGACAGAGTGTACAGAAGTCTTAAAGTATTCTAAGTTTAATGACAGACTTCTATGGGTCGAGGATTACCCTAACTTCACCACTCTCTCCTACAGACAAATGAGAGTGGTTGATTGTGAACCTCTAAAAATGTACACTGATTACCTGTGAGATATCAGCTTGGTTTGGCTGGATTCCTGTAGTCTCTGCTGACCTAGAGATACTAGACGCCTGTTGTTTGTCAGCCAAAGATTTTGAATCCACAAGAGTATCTGGACCAGAGGCGGTGTCAATCTTCTTTTCCTTGGCCTTACTAACAGCTTTGGATAGGGAAGAAGAAGGGATTTTCTTCTTCTTTGGCTGTTGGCCAGATGAAGCCTTGGACTTAGTAGTGTGCTGCCCAGAGGTCAAAGACGTAGACTTGCCAGCGACACTAGAAGTATTCACCTTCTCAGAGGAAGGGAGCAAGGGCTTCTCAGCGTTGGGTACCTGGTTGGCAACGTTCAGCATGTGGGCGGTGACAGGGGTATCCTCAGCTCCTATCTCCTTGTAAATGGCGCCTGTGATGCGATAGGGCTTCAGAGCTGTCAAAGCCTTGTTGTGATAATTCTCTCCCAGCAAACTCTCAAAGATCAGGGACAGGTAGCGCACATAACAGATGTTCTTTTCCCTGACCTGATTCCTTCCCTTCAGTTGTTCTACCAGGTTTGAGAAAAGGATGCTTCCAAAGTCGACATCAGCTCCCCAGATAAGTCCATATGCAATAGCCTGATGATTGGACGACATCTGATCCTGTGATCCCTGCATTCCTCCCAGGGACTTCACAATGTGGGTGAAGAGGACACGCCACATAGGAGTGAAATACTTAATCTTCAGCAGGGCTTTGGTGAGGACCTCAGCTGGTGTAAGTGCAGGGTTAACATCATGGCAAGGGTTGAGTGTGGCCAGGGCTTCCTTGATAGCCTTTTTGTCAATAGTCTTCAAGCATTCATCTCCATGTTTGAGTCCAGCCACACTAGAAAAATCATTAAGGGAAAAGGCAAAAGGATGTTCATTGCATGAAAGGCTAAATGTAATGGTGTCTTCAACTACTTCAGCAGAATACCAGAATTCCCTAAGGTATTCTTGGTAAAAGGTGGATGGAGATTTGGTGAAGGCTTCATTTAGGTCACAATTCTGCATGAAATTAACCAGATCTGAGTAGGTGCTGTTTGGTGCCTTGATCCATCCAATGGCGTTGTTGGAGGCGATGATGCTCTCGTTGATCTCGAAGTTCACATTGGAGGCTTTTGGTATGGGAAACGCCATTGATTTAAGGTTGAAGGAGAATGAAAATGGCGGATGGTTGAGAGAGAGATAAGAGTTTAGAGAGAGAAGTTGATTTTAGAATGGTGGTGGGTGAGAAGAGAAAGAAGACAATATATATTCAAACTTAAGTGAACAGTTATTCAACCGTATTAAATGCAAGAGCGAAAATGACTGCTCAAGTGGGTCCCCTTGACCTTTCAAAAAGTTTGTCTCCTCGTTATCCGAAAAATAAATGATTAAAAATGTGAGAATGTTTTTTGCATTTACTTGGAAAGTAACTACCTAGTTTCATGTGAAAAACATTTAATAAAACATTTAATATAGAATCAATCATTTAATGAACACATTTAATATCAAGCCACAGGCTTTGAGATATTGAGCATCCCTAGCTCAGCAACTAGCCTGTTGAACGTAGGTTCAGCCAAAGGCTTTGTAAAGATATCAGCTAGTTGCAGCTTTGTGGGAAAAAAATGCAGCTCAATATCTCCCTTCATAATATGATCCCTGATAAAGTGATACCTGATATCAATGTGTTTGGTACGAGAGTGAAGAACAGGGTTGTTGGATATGGCAATGGCGCTGGTGTTGTCACAAAAGATTGGTACTTTGTCATACAAGATTTCATAGTCAGCCAATTGACTTTTCATCCAGAGCACCTGAGCACAACAACTGGCTGCAGCGACATATTCTGCTTCAGCTGAAGACATAGCCACAGAGTTTTGCTTCTTAGCACTCCATCCAACCAATTTTCCTCCTAGGATTTGACAGCTGCCTGAAGTACTTTTCCTGTCAATACAGCATCCAGCATAATCTGAATCTGAATAGGCCTTGAGATCAAAGCCTGATTCCTTTGGATACCATAGTCCTAGGGATGGTGTTCCTTTGAGATACTTGAAAATTCTCTTAACAGCCACTAGATGGGATTCTTTTGGGTTAGCTTGGTACCTTGCACAGAGACATGTGGAGAATTGGATATCTGGACGACTGGCTGTCAGATACATCAGTGACCCAATCATGCCTCTATATAAAGTCTCATTGACAGAGACCCCTGACTCATCAGGGCCCAAGTCGTTGGGTGGAAGCATGGGGCATTTCACTGATGCACAATCAGCTAAGTCATATTTTTTAAGTAAATCCTTAACATACTTTTCTTGACAAATAGAAATTCCCTTAGGACATTGTTTAATTTGAAAACCCAAAAAGTCAGTTAATTCACCCATCATACTCATCTCATATTTCTTGGTCATTAATTTAGCAAAACGTTTACTAAGATTGACATTTGTTGACCCAAAGATGATATCATCCACATAAATCTGCACAATGATGAAATCACTCTTGTCCTTAAAGGTGAAGAGTGTTTTATCAATAGAACCCCTGATAAATTTATTTTCAGATAAGAAATTTGAAAGAGTTTCATACCATGCTCTTGGAGCTTGTTTCAGACCATACATTGCCTTGTGAAGTCTGTACACATGGTTGGGAAACTCGCTGTTCTCAAATCCTTCAGGTTGTGCAACATAGACTTCCTCAGCCAAATCACCATTGAGGAAGGCACTCTTTACATCCACCTGATAGACAGTGATGTTCATATAGGCAGCATAAGCAAGAAAGATTCTGATGGCCTCAAGTCTAGCAACAGGTGCAAAAGTTTCATCATAATCAATTCCTTCAGTCTGAGAGAATCCTTGTGCTACCAGTCTAGCCTTGTTCCTGATGATGTTCCCAATTTCATCCATCTTATTTCTATAGATCCATCTAGTGCCTGTGATATTCTTTCCAGGTGGAGATGGCACTAGTGTCCATACTTTGTTCCTTTTGAACTGATTGATTTCTTCTTGCATAGCAGCTACCCATCCATCTTCTACCAGAGCCTCAGCAACTCTTTTAGGTTCAATTTGAGAAAGAAATTCAGCAAATAGACATTCATTGGCTGAGGCTGATTCTGAGTCTTGGATTCGCTGTCTGGTTGTGACCCCTGCATTTGGTTCCCCAATAATGTTGACAAGAAGAATGTGTTGATCTATTGACCACTTATTTTGAGGAGCTGGAGTTTCAAGAACAGGGGAACTTGAGGGCACAGCTGGTACAATTTGAGTCTCATCCTGCTGATTAGGAGGGCTTTCTTCAAAGACTACTTCAGTGTCTGAGTCTTCTTCAGCCATATCAAGGGAAGCTATTTCATTATCAACAGGAGAAACTTCAGAGGTTTGAAGAATTGGTGAGTCATCAATATCATGAGAAGGACCATCAGAGATTTGAGGTTCTTCTTCATCAAGTTCCTGAGAGGTAGGAACTTCTATGTTGTGAGTAGACAGAGGGTCAAAAGCAGGAACATAAGGAGTGAGAGTGTTGGAGTGGTGATGACTGGTAGGTCTGGGTTCTGTGAACTCATCACTTGGGAACGAGATATTTTCATTAAAATCTACTTCATCACCCTCTGTTCCTGTCCTCTGTATGACTTCATCATCTTCATTAAATCTGACATGGAAAGTTTCTTCTACTTCTTGTCTTCTGATGTTGAATACTCTAAAGGCTTTGGCTGTTGGAGAGTATCCCAAAAAGAATCCATCATCAGCTTTTTCATCAAACTTTCCAAGTTTATCCATGTAGTTATAAATAAACACAGGGCATCCAAACACATGAAAATAGCTGACGTCTGGAGATCTTTTTCTGAAAACTTCATAGGAGGTTTTGCCATGTCTTTTGACAATGATTGATCTGTTTTGAGTGTAGCAGGCAGTGTGTACAGCTTCTCCCCAAAATTGCTTTGGTAAGGCTGCACCATTTAACATAGTTCTTGCTGCTTCAATCAGAGTCCTGTTTCTTCTTTCAGCCACACCATTTTGTTCAGGAGTGCCAGCTGAAGAGAAGTTATGAGAAATCCCTTTTTCATCACAAAATGATTCAAGTTGATGATTCTTGAATTCTGTACCATTATCACTTCTTAGAGCTTTGACTCTAACATCATTCATATTTTCAACCTGTCTGATGAAGGACATGATGGTATCAGCTGCATCACTTTTCCTTCTGAGGAAGTACACCCATGTATATCTTGAAAATTCATCAACTATGACCAAGGTGTATTTGTTGTGATTAATGGTTTGAGGTTTGACAGGCCCAAACAAGTCCATGTGAAGGAGATGTAAGCACTTGTCAATAGAGAATGATTGCCTAGTCTTGAATGAAGACCTGTGATGTTTTCCTTTGACACAGGCAGAACAGGTTTTGTCTTTGGAAAACATTACTGAAGGTAGACCAGCAACCAAGTTTTGAGTGGCTATCTTATTGATGTTCTTGAAATTGAGATGAGACAGTCTTTTGTGCCACAGCCAGTTGACACTTTCAGAGGCTTTGGCAAGAAAACAATTTGAACTGTCTTCAGAGCACACAGCCATGTTGATGACATAAACATCTCTCCTTCTAGGTGCAACCAGCACAACATCATTATTTTTGTTGAATATGGTTCCCTGAGTCTTAGTAAACAAAACCTTATAGTCAGCATCACATAATTGGCTGATGCTAATAAGATTATGTTTAAGACCATTCACATATGCAACCCTGGTAAATGTGATCCCATTGCAATTCACTGAGCCATATCCTTCTGTGTCACCTGAAGAGTTATCTCCAAACACCACTTTGGGACCTGGCTCCTTTCAGTATCTGTGCAGGTATTGTTGAATCCCTGTCATGTGTCTAGAACAGCCACTATCTAGATACCATACCGATTCCTTGAGATATTTCTGCACAGATACATAGAAACAGATTAGTTCCTATGATGAACCCACTTTCCAGTGGGTTCCCTGAATTGCTTGTTAGCAACTCTTGTGTTCCTGAAAAACGTTTGGCGTTGGGATGGACAGTTCATAGTTTCATGGTTATAACTCCCACAGATATCACACCCAGGGAAGTCACCACACTCTTCTGAGTGATGGTCTGTGAACCCACAGAATTTACAGGGAGGATAAGAATTGTAATTTCCCTGTTGTCTTTTGGAACTCTGTGGTCTGTCCCTAGAGGGTGTCTGAGCTCTTTTAGCTGCCATGTGTCTGTCATGATCTAAGGTCGAGTGGTGAGAATTTTTACAAACATTGCAATAAGGTTTGATTAACCTTTCCCCTTTGGGTTCACCTAGGACTGACTTAGGTTCATGAGAAGTAGAGCATTCAGCGGAAGGCTTAATGTGTTGTTTCAAGAGTTCTACTTCTTTCATAAGAGACAACAGGCGATCTTCAGTGGTGGGGTCAACCTTATTCACAGCTTTAGTAGAAACAGGCTTAAAAGCTACTTGTTTACCAGTTGGTTTAGCAGGCACACAAAAAACTTTGGCTGGAGGATTCTCAATATCTGTCTTAAGTTCATCCTTAGCAAATCTAGAAGAACTGCTAGGTTCAACTCCAGAGAGTTTGGGCAAAGGTGGTAGCTCAGCCACATCTTCAGAGACAGGGTCATTAGTCAAAGAGGTATCTGACATATGAGTAGTCTCTGTAGATTTAAAGACAATGTCTTTGGGTTTGGTGAGAATCCTCAGCTTTTTATTCTTAGCAGTTATATCCCTGTTTAAGTCAGCAGGCACTTCATCCCTAAGCAATTCATCAATAGTAAACCTAGCACACAGCCATTTTTCAATAATCTTGTTCAATTCAGTGACTTGATCATTTAAAGCTATGTTTTTCAAGGTTAATCTAGCTACTTCATTTTGCAGGGATATTTTCTCTAAGTTAACCCGCCTGAGAGTTTCACATTCAGCCTTAGCATTTATCATTTCAGTTTTAACAGAGTGAAACTTATCAAGTAGGTTCTTCCTTTGTTCCTCAACAAAGTGAAAATCAACAATGGTGTAATCAAGGACATGCTTACGTTCATCACTATCAGACATAGATAGAAGTCTGTGTACCTTTTTCATTGTGATGTCAACCCATTGTCCTGATCTTGCATCACCTTTTCCAACAGCTGGTTCATCCTCAGCTATCGCCATAAAAGCCCTGACTCTTGTGGTGTCTTCTTCATCTGAAGTCAATGGTTCATCATTCCAATCATAAGTTTCAGCAACCAACCCTTTCTCAGCCTTTTTCTCACCACCTTTCTTTTTGGACATAGCTTCAATCTTCAAGTTCATTTGTTCTAACTCAGCTTTAAGTGCCTTGTACTTATTTTTGTAATCTTTCTTCTCAGTGTCTGAAGAATTGGATTGAGATGAGTTGTTATGTTGTTTGAACTTGTAGGGTTTGGATGAAGATGATGGATAAGAGGGTGAGGATGTCTTGGTGGAAGGACACTCTTTTTGAAAATGTCCAAGCTTTCCACAGGCAAAACATGTTTCTTTTGACCTGTCAGTTGGTTTGCTAGCTGATCCTACTCTTCCAGATCTTTTGTAGTATCTTCTTTGGTTGGCTAGCAGTGCTCTTTCATGGAATTCTGCATTGAGGTCTGACAAGAACTCTTGGCTGCTACGGGTATCTTCTTCAATATCAGAATCGCTGTCAAGAGGATGTGTTGCAGAGATCAAAGCTTTGGAAGATGCTCCTTGGACTACAAGTCTTTCAGTCTCTGATTTGTAGATAGTATCGATCAGCCCTTCTTCATAATTGTACTTACCATAAAGCTGAGCAAGGGTATCATTTTTGATTGAGTTGTTAGCTCTCTGAGTCTGATTCATGCTCAGCCACTTTCTTAGAAGGCTGTTGACAAAAGTAGCATTGATCTCAGCTTGACCAATAGTGACATCATTCATAGCGAGGTCATTTAGAAGAATCTTCAGCCTAGTATAGGTTTGCTGAACTTTTTCACCTTCAAGTGACTTAAAGGCATTAAATTGAAGTCTGAGAGCCTGAATCTTTGTCTCTCTTGTTTCAGAGGGTCCTTCATGGCCAAGAATGAGGTCTGTCCACATTTGTTTAGCTGTGGGACACTGAATGACAGACTTCATGATATGCTTGGGAAGACAGGAAATTATGATGCTTTTGAGACGTTTATCTTGGTTTGCTAATTTCCTATCAGCTGCGGTCCATTGTTTGACAGGCTTGGGAAGAGGGTTTTCTTCAGTAGAAGTAAGCGCCATGGGAATATATGGACCATTTTCTAAAATTTCTAAGAGAAAAGGTTCAAGTCCATCAAGGTATACAAGAAATTGACTCTTCCAACTGGCAAAGTCTTCTTCATCAAAGACTGGTACACTGGTTACGTGTGATCCACCTCTTGAATCAAGAAGTTGGGGTAGATCATCGTCATTTGCTGGGGGGTTAAGTCTTGGTGAAGATGGATTTGTGGAAGGTGAGTGTGGGCTAGAAGTTTCCGGCATGTTGGATCTTGATTATAAAACTAAGAACGATGTTTCTTGAAGGTTTTAATATCAAACACCGCTCTGATACCAATTGAAAGTCCCTAATCAATGCAAGAAACCCTAATCTTAACTTAATCAACACAAGGTATTACTTTTCAAACGTAATCTTATTATTGTATAATTAAGAATTACAAGTGTTATGGATAACACCGTTTGATGACAATGTGTTGTGCACACTTTGAACAACAATAAACCTTAACTTATGAATACAGTCGTAGCTGTTTGATTCACTAAGTTATACGCACTAATGTTCTTAATATCTCAAAGTGTTAAACATTAATGCATGGATACACATCCTATTTATAGTGTTACGAGTTTGACTTAAACAGTACTTGATGTCGACTACACAACCTTTTACAAGTTCCCACATCAGTCACATGATGTCCTTCTATTCTTGGTAGTCTTCCATTATGCTTTAAGGAACAGTTGTCAAAAACAGTTTCCTAATTCTTCATATTCTCGAACACACAAATGGCATGTCCAAAGTGTGCTGAGAGTTATCAGGGTATTGCCACCCCTGTTAACTCTCAACCCCTCAGAGTCCCTAATACATCTTGGCTGTTATCCATCACAGCCAAGGAGTATGTCTTCAGGTAATCTTCGACTTCCCTGACAATGTCTCTGACATGGACTCCTCTGAGGTTGCTCACAGAGACTTGGATCTCTATGAGTCTTGCGAAACTTGCCTGCCTCCTAGGCACAGGCAAGGGACTATCTATCAGCCTAATTATGTTTAAATCAATGCACAGGGAATCTAACAAGTTTAGATTCCCAACACATACTACTAAACAAAAATTAAAGTACTAAGAGAAATTAAAATTTTAAAGTAACAAAAGGATAGAAAACCATTTTCACTTGAAAATAGCTATATGGAAATAACTTGCAAAGAGATCAAGGACTTACATTAGGTCTTTGGTGATGCGAAGATTTATCACCCTCAAGTTTCACGTTCCCCAAACTAAGCTTAAAAACGAGACCATTGTTATTATAAGTTAACAATCAAACACTTACACACATGGCTTAATTAAATGCTTAAACTCCCTTATTCCTAAAGGTATCTCTTATATTTTATTTTTGTCTTAGAATGATCATGAAGATGCATTTTTGGACTTATTTCGATAGTTTATTTAGGCTGAAAGCAAAGTAGGACGATTTGATCAATAGTTAGCTAAAGGACAAAATCTCTTAAAACTGCTTCTCGGGATATCAAAAAGTTCATATCTTGGCATAACTTGGTTCACGATTTGAGACCTTTCTCGGGCCGATATTTGGCATGTACTTCATGCTTCATATCTTCGAGAGACGTTCTTGAGATAATGGTCTTCTCATCGTAATAGAGTTTCTTCCCTTGGAGACTTTTGAGGGGTACTCCAACTTTGTTGACCACGACTTCATGATTATTTCTTCAATCTCTAATTAGGATTTTGAGATACAACGATCCGCCTCCTTTTCGGACTTGGATCTATTTATCCTCATACCTTGTTAGGGTCTTTTCGGATAGACTTCTCCATGATCTTTATGGGAGTTGATTGCTTTTCGTCGTGAGTCTTGATCCTTCATATTGATTTTGGGAATAATGCTTTTCACATCACTTAGGATCTTCAGCAATAAAATGGAATCCTCATGCCTTGTTAGGGCCTTTTCGGACTCGCCAATCTTCGCGCCCCGCTTCATAAGTTATGCCTTGGCTATGAACTCTTATCATTACCGAGCAACTTTTAAACGATCTTGGGCTAGAAGCTAAGTAACCTTTCAAATCTTACGACCTTACTTATTGCAGATAATATATTAGCAACTGATGGGAGAATAGGCAAATAATTACACCAAGTGAGCTTGTGCAGGAATACCGACTTATAATTGACTCTATCATCTCTCGTTCTCCACAATTTAAAATCTCAAGTAATGAGACTCGTAGATACTTAGCCTAATAAACCAATTAAGGTCTACATGGTTAAGGATACTAGCTAGAATAAACTTGAATAAGTCTATTCGGGTTGAGTCAAAATAATCGCAACGGGCCTAATATGTCAAAGATTTCTAAACTAGCTACACCACTTTATAAAAATTTGACTTTATTGCGGGATATATACATATGGAAGCAACGATAAAAATTTAAAAATTACGACTAAATGGCCAAAGTTAATTGAAAATTTTGAAAAATGTTGAAAAAGATGATTTTCCGGTTAAATGAAGGCATTTTCATGGAAAAGTCCACTTAAAACTTCGATAGAAGTCCCCCCTACACTTAAGATAAACATTGTCCTCAATGTTTAAGCATGTGGGAAAAGTCTCCCCTACACTTATGACATTGTGCACGTTGGTTAAATCGAGTTAAGGAAGAGACGACTAACGTGATCAATTTCAAATGTGAGTATGAAGAAAATTGAATCACGATAGTGGAGAGATAGAACCGGATTTCAGATAACACGGGAGCACGGTTCTTCAAAGGTTCCAAAAGTGCATTCATTCCTGTAATCACATCACCACACAAAGACAAACACCAATAGAGGCCCCCTACACTTAGGAGGTTAAAACAGAAAAGGATAGATACTCGGGCTGCCTCCCGAGGAGCGCTTGTTTTTGATAACCGAGTCACGAGCCTGACTCGACCCAAATTTAGTTCATGGGGAACGTGGTGAGGGATGGAATCATCTCGTGAGAGATGTCCTCATCAAAGTACAACTTCACTCGTTAGCCATTCACCTTAAAATTAGGTCCATTAGGTTGAGCGAGCTCAAGAGTACCATATGGAAAAATTTGGGCAATGGTGAATAGGCCGGACCAACGAGATTTCAGCTTGCCCGAAAAGATTTTCAACCGAGAGTTGAAGAGTAAAACTTTGTCTCCAACTTGGAACTCTCGGTTCTTAATCTTAGAGTCGTGAATGAGCTTAGTCTTCTCCTTATAGATCAAAGAGTTTTCATAAGCCTCATTCCGGAGTTCATTCAGCTCATTGAGTTGGATCTTGTGTAGGTCACCGGCTTTGTTGATATCGAAATTAGTCCACTTCAAGGCCCAGTAAGCCTTGTGCTCCAATTCAATGGGGAGGTGGCACGCTTTCCCGTACACGAGACGATATGGTGTACAACCAATCAGAGCCTTGTAAGCGGTACGAAAGGCCCACAAAGCATCATCAAGTTTATCAGCCCATGAGGCACGATGCTCTCCCACGGTTCTTTCAAGAATTCGCTTTAATCCTCGGTTAGAGATTTCAGCCTGGCCATTAGTTTGTGGGTGGTAGGCGGTGGAAAGACGATGATTTACACCATACTTAGCCATGATTCTTGCGAATTGGTCATTGCAAAAATGAGTCCCACGATCACTAATAATGGCACGAGGCACACCGAATCTAGCGAATAGCGACTTCAAAAAGTTACAAACCACCCTTGCGTCATTAGTGGGTAAAGCTTTGGCTTCAACCCACTTTGAAACGTAGTCAACGGCTACAAGGATGTATTTGTTTCCTTTAGAGGAAGGGAATGGCCCCATAAAGTCGATACCCCAAACATCAAAGATTTCACATTCTTGTATGAAATTTTGAGGCATCTCATCTTTATGTGTGATCTTGCCTTGTTTTTGGCAAGCATCACAACGTTTAACCATATCGTGAGCGTCACGATAGATGGTGGGCCAATAAAATCCCGAATCAAACACTTTTTTGGCGGTGTAGTTGGGACCAAAGTGACCACCGGTGGGTCCTTTGTGGCAAGCATCAAGGATTTCCAAAGCTGCCGGTCCATCAACACATCGGCGAATAATCAAATCAGCACATTGTTTGAATAGATACGGGTCATCCCAAAAGTAAGTCTTAATGTCTTTGAAGAACTTCTTCTTTT
The DNA here is from genome assembly GCA_025667525.1 of Glebionis coronaria. Lineage (NCBI taxonomy): Eukaryota > Viridiplantae > Streptophyta > Magnoliopsida > Asterales > Asteraceae > Glebionis > Glebionis coronaria. The sequence continues at coordinate 182,888 of JANFOE010001815.1, forward strand.
GTTGGGATGTTAGCCCGTCAACGAGAATTCCACCCGCCAAGTAGTTTGCAATGTCCGCAAACCACGGGGTTTCATCAGAAGTCGAGCTGATAGACATTAAGGTCTCCAGGGGAAAAGAATCATTGATTTCTTTGTTCGGATGATCCCCTTGGTAAGGATCCTCAAGTCTACTGAGATGATCCGCGGCTAGGTTTTCAGCTCCTTTTTTATCGCAAATTTCGATTTTAAATTCTTGGAGTAGCAAAACCCAGCGAAGAAGTCTTGGTTTGGAATCTTGTTTAGTTAACAAGTACTTCAACGCGGAATGATCGGTGTAAACATTTGTGGTGGAAAGGACAAGATAGGGGCGAAATTTTTCAAAGGCATAGACAACAGCTAAAAGCTCTTTTTTGGTTGTCATGTAATGCAATTGAGCCCCAGTCATTGTCTTGCTAGCGTAATGGATTGGTTGGAAGTGTTTATTCACTCTTTGGCCCAAAACCGCTCCAATAGCAAAATCACTAGCATCGCACATCAATTCAAAGGGAAGCTCCCAATTAGGGGTAACCAAGACGGGTGCCTTAGTTAGCTTATCCTTAAGCGAGTTGAAGGCTTCAAGACACTCTGTAGAAAAGAGAAAAGGAGTATCTTTTTCCAAGAGGTGGGTCATCGGGCGAGCGATTTGAGAAAAATCTTTGATGAATCGACGGTAGAAGCCCGCATGACCAAGGAAACTTCTCACACCCTTCACGGTTGAAGGTGGAGGCAACTTAACGATAACATCAACTTTAGCACGGTCTACTTCAAGACCGGCTTTGGAGATCTTGTGTCCTAGCACGATGCCCTCTTTTACCATGAAATGGCATTTTTCCCAATTAAGAACAAGGTGAGTGTCTTCACATCGCTTAAGCATACGTTCTAAATTGGCAAGGCAAGCAGAGAAAGAATCGCCATAAACCGAGAAATCATCCATGAATACTTCCATAGTGTCTTCCACCATGTCATGGAAGATAGCCATCATACACCTTTGGAATGTCCCAAGAGCATTACATAAACCAAAAGGCATGCGTTTGTAAGCAAATGTTCCATAGGGACAAGTGAATGTGGTCTTTTCTTGGTCCTTGGGATCTATGGGAATTTGAAAATACCCGGAGAAACCGTCTAAGAAGCAGCAATAGTCATTACCCACAAGACGCTCGAGCATTTGATCCATGAAAGGAAGAGGAAAGCGATCTTTTCTCGTGGCATCATTGAGCTTGCGATAATCTATACAAACTCTCCACCCAGTAACGAGACGAGTGGGAATCAACTCGTTGTATTCATTGGAAACAACGGTTATTCCGCCCTTCTTGGGCACACAATGGACGGGACTTACCCAAGGCGAATCCGAAATAGGGTAAATCAAGCCGGCATCTAGAAGTTTGATAACCTCTTGTTTGATGACGTCATGAATGCGAGGATTAACCCTTCTTTGGCTCTGGATTGCGGGTTTAAAGTCATCTTCCATGAGAATCTTGTGAGTACAAAAGTTCGGATCAATTCCGCGGATATCAGAAAGTTTCCAAGCAATTGCCTTCTTATGATCTTTAAGCACGGCGATGAGGCGAGATTTCTCTTCTTCTTTCAAGTCCTTCGCGATGATGACAGGCAACTTCTTGTTTTCTTCAAGGAACACGTACTCGAGATGGGGTGGCAACTCCTTAAGTTCTAAATCCGGAGGATTTTCGATGGGAGGCGTTTACAAAGTCGGAGCATCGATAGCAATAACCGTGGGAGATGGTGGAGAAAGATTGTCTTTTTTAAGAAGGTTCTCAATGAGGCAGAGATCTTCGTCCCAATTGGTGGTAGAATCATCATTAGCTAAGTTCACATCTCCCATGGTGGCTTCCAAATCTTTCCAAAGGAAATCACTTTCTCCAAATAGAGATAGTGATGAATCGATAGAGGAAACGGTCTCAACATTGGGAAGAGAGGTAGGAATACTTTTGCAAGCATCTTTGAAGTGTTCTTCACAAGCCTCATCAAGAACGTCAATACAATTAACACTCTCGTTAGAATAAGGCTGTTTAGACAACTTTCCCATGTTGAAGACGATTTTATCATCACCCACTCTCAAGATAAGCTCACCGGCTTCAACATCGACGAGAGTGCGACCGGTCCTCAGGAATGGACGACCAACAATTAATGGCACACGAGGGTCCATGTCATAGTCGACGACGATGAAATCGGCAGGAAAAGTGAATTTGTCGACTCCTACAAAGACGTCTTCGGCTATCCCCACTGGATAAGCAACCGTACGGTTAGCTAATTCCAGAGTCATTTTGGTGGGGACTAGCTCAGGGAGAGATAATTGCTTCCACACACTTAAAGGCATTAAGTTGATACTGGCACCTAGATCGGCTAGGGCCATGCAATTCTCTACTCCCGGGAAGTTACAAGGGATTAAGAAACGACCCGGATCACCAAGCTTGGTTGGCAATTTCCTTAAGAGCACTGCAGAGCAATTCTCATTAAGTTGGGTGTTAGCAATATCAAGAAGCTTCTCCTTGTCGCTAAGAAGATCTTTGAACATTTTTGCGTACTTAGGCATGTGAGCGAGAGCCTCAGCGAAGGAGATGTTGAAATTCAATTGTTTAAACATTTTTAGAAAGTTCGAAACTTGAATATCATCATTGCTTTTGAGCTTCTCTTTCCTCAACCTTGAGGGATAAGGTATATCGAAAGAAGAGGAAGGCTTTGGGATCGAAGGATCACTCACATCCTTGGGTGGAGGCGGGGTAGAAGTAAGAGGTGGAGAAATTGGGGAAGTAGAAGGTTGAGGAATAGGAGCAGGTGACTCGTTCTCATTAGTCACAATCACCGGTGGAGGTATAGGAAGCTCGGGTTCCTTGGTACCTTTGCCACTGCGAGTGGTGATTGCTTTCATCTCCCCTCTTGGATTCACAACGGTGTTACTTGGAAGAGTACCCGAAGAAGAGGGTTGATTACCTTGGAAGAAACTAGCCATCATGTTCTTCAAGTCATTCGTTTGACTATCCAAAGTGTTTCTCATATCAGCTCTCAGATCGTTCCCTTGTTTCACCAGGTCTGCTTTCAAATTGAGTACTTCCCGCTGAAGATTTCCCACGATCACATCGTTAGTCCTCATGTAGGTTTCCACTTCTTGGTGTAAAGCGGTGGGTTGGTTGGGAGGAGCATTGTATGCGGGTGGTTGATAAGCAGGTTGCTGGTAAACTTGGTTGTTTCTTTGAGGTGGATGTTGTTGTTTGTGAGGTGGTATGTATGGTCCACGAGATTGTTGTTGTTGTTGAGGAGGGCGGTTGAGGTTTTGTTGTTGGTTTGGGTTGTTAGGAGTAAAACCGGGTGGTGAGAGATAGTTGTTAGAATGGTAGCTAAGCAAGTTACGGTCACCTTGAGGACGAGCTTGATAAGCGGGTTGAGGATAGGTTCCATATGCTGCATTCACATTCTCAGAAGGGTAGTCTTGGGTGGCGATACAAGTGGTGCAAGAGTGAGGACCCCCGCATATTTCACATGGTTGGCTGACAGCATTGACTTGAGCGTTCTTGGCATTGATGTTGTTGGTGTTGCTGGCGGTTTGGGTAGCAAGCGATTCAAGAAGCGCAGTGATTTTGTCAAGTCGCTTATCGCTGTCACTAGTACTAGCACTAGCGACATTGGTCTGAACACTCTTGGTTTGCACACGAGACTTATTCTCAATGATATCCCAAGCAGCATTGGAAGTCTTAGCCAAAAGATTACCCCCCGAGGCACTATTTAGTAAATCTTGGTCATTCATGTTTAAACCATTATAAAAAGTATTAATTTGGTGCACTTTGGTAAAACCATGTTGTGGGCATTTTCTCAAAAGGTCTTTGAAACGGTCCCAAGATTCACTAAACGACTCATCATACTTTTGTTCAAAATTGATAATTTCATTCCGCAGAGCGGTAGTACGAGAGGGTGGGAAAAAGTAGTTGATAAACTTGGTCTCCAAATCCGTCCACGTAAGAATACTCTATGGCGGTTCCTTAGCAAGCCAATGCCGGGCTTGTCCCTATAAAGAGAAGGGAAAAAGTTGTAAACGGATTACCTCTTGTGGAACACCATTGAATTTGACCGTATTAGTGAGTTGCAAGAATCTCTTGATGTGGTCATGTGGATCATCAATGGTACGCCCCAAGAATGGTTGAGCAGAGACCATCTGGATAAAGCCGGATTTGAGCTCAAATTTGTTGGCTGCAATCGCGGGTATGACAATTGGATCATCGTTACCATCTACATGTGCTTGCAGAAGTTCAATCATCGGGCGATTATCCGGTAGAGGCTCATTGTTGTTGTTATTATTGTTGTTGAAAGGTGGATTGTTATTGTTATTATTATTGTTTTGAGGTGGGTTATTGTTGTTGTTTTGTACACCGGCCATGTCTAAGTCTTCGAGAGGCTCGGGATCTTGATAAGACGTTGATCGTGTACGCATGCACCTGCAAAAGAACTAACAAGGCAAAAACAAAGCAGAAATATTTTTGTTTTTTATGTTTTCTAATTTTTTTTTGTATTTTTGAAAATTTTATATTTTTTAGGATTTTTGAAATTTTTTATGAAAAAGTAACGTTCACGGGGAACGGATCCCAAAATCCAAGTTCTCACAAAAAAGCTGTTGATCTTAACGAGAAGAGCCGACAGCGGCGCCATTTGATACAATGGTTTTCATTGGGTTCTAGATTATATTCTCAGTATCTCCTCGAATTGATCACGGATCTAAGTGGAATGATTTGTTCTTGGTTAATAAAAAGGTGTTGGTTTGTTTATCTATTTTAAACTATTAACTAATAAGTAAGTGTCGAATAGTAAATGCTTTGAAAGATTAAACTAAATGGGTGAGTTAAAAATAAAAGCTCGAAAACTTAAGGAAAGGATTAGAAAAATACTTGGAAAACTTAATTAAACTAACACTTAAAAAAACTTTGCTAAAAACTTTGGAACTTAAAACCTTAAGCTATCGGAATATCAAAACTCTTTGTCTATCGGAATACAATTAAAACAGGTCCATTGGAATCCCAGATCGGAATGTTCCATCGGAATAAGTGTCAAAACAATCCATCGGAATACAAAGCAGCAAGCTATCAGAATATGGTCTATCGAAATACAGTTCTATCGGAATGTTCTAGATCGGAAAGTCTGATCGGAATATCGTAAACACTTCTGTCGCAATGACTTACTATCGGAATGTGGTAAACAAAAATTGGCCAGAGTTTCGACTTAAAAAGGACCTTAGTCCCGTCGGAATGTGCGATCGCAATAAGCGATCGCAATCCAGATCGGAATAAGGGGGAATTACCAACCTATCGCAAAGTAGAACCCTCTTGGGTTATTGCGATCAAAAGCAGGAAGTCCGTCGGAATATGTATAACCCTTATATTGCGATGAAATGCAAAACTAATCCGAAAATGGTGAAAAGCTAAAACTTGGATAAGCACATACAATAAGCTATCTTAACAGGACTTAAACTTCTTCAAAAAGATTAAATTAGACAACTTTTGAAAAACGTAAAACTTAAACTTCATGAAAGGAACTTTCGAATGACTAAAACATTGATGAAATCCAAAATCCAATAATCTAAGACAAGCAATAAGCCAATAAGCATAGAAGGCCTATAACTTATACGAGTGAAAGCTTAAAATAAACAAGAAAGATTGAACTTTAATCACGAACTCATCCACAAATCCAAACCGTATGAATTTAAACAATCGGATCAAGGATTTAGGTGAACTAAGAAAAGTAGAAGAAGATTAAAGAACTCAAAAGCTTAACTTGAATAAGATTGATGAAATCTAAAGTACAAAGATTAAAGAAAGCTTAAATTTGAAAGATGAAAACAAAGAAGAAGTTTAGTGAGAGAAAGTTTGGAACTTTCTCTCTCTAAAAACTAGAGAAAATGAAAACTAAAAACTAAGCTAAAGACTAAGGCTCCTCAAATTGTGAAGTGGAAACTTTATATAGGCGTGTGATATGGGCTTGTGAATAGGCTTTGGTATCGGGCTTCTTTTCTTCTTTCTTCTTTAGTCTTCACGTTTCTTTAAATAAACGTTTCCGACTTTGGATTTTGAGAAGTGTCGGTGAATAATTCCAACTCGTCTTATAATCTATTGTTTAATAGACTCGAGTTCTTCGACATATATGAATCTTCCATCTTTGGCTCTATTCTTCGATAAATCTTCAAATAGGCACAATGACTTCAAATCTTTTGCATCTCTTTGGACAATAGACTTCGTCTTGAGTCTTTTTCTTTGATAACACCCGTGCAATCCCATGTTTTCTTCAATATTCTCCCGGTTGACTCTGAAAACACAATAAACACAAAAATCACGCATAATTCCAAACAAATGATATTAAATACGTGTTTTGGTCTTGTTTTAGCCAGAAATAAGTGGTAAAAGGATGGGTGTTTTCACACCTATCAACTATGCTTTTGGTCAAGACGAGATAAGGTCGGAATTTCTCAAATGCATACACCACGTCAAGTAATTCCTTTTCCGTTGTGGTGTATTTAAGTTGAGCCTCAGTCATCGTCTTACTAGCACAGTGAATAGGCAAGAAATGCTTATCATGACTCTTGTAACACCCCATTTTGATAAATTGAATGTCACGCGTAATTATGGCGTGTCATCAAAGCATACAAGGATAAATGTCTAAAACATTACATGACCATAGGGATAATCAGAAACAAACATCGGTTCCCAAACATAAGCCCAAAACATAAATAAAGTAAATGAACAAAAAGGAAGACTAGACAAGCATAAAAATGAAGGCAAGAGGAGAAGGAATCTAAGGTAGCTCCCATCCTATGCGTGTCCTCCAAATGCTCCAGTCAGTCCTTGAGTACCTGCCGTTTTGGGACATGGAAAGGAAAGTAACGCTTGAGCAAAACGCTCAGTGCACGGATATAGACATAGTATAAATGACTAAAACATAATAAAGACTTAATAGCAGCGGAAATGTATAAGTCCTGGAAAACCTGGAACATGTTCATAAAACTGGTTTTATAGTTTGAAAAGCCTTATGTTTATCTTATGAAAGCTGTTTAACATATTTTACCATTAGCCAATATAGGTCATGAAAATCCACCGTGCATGAATACTTGGAGGGGTGACCTCATCAAGCAAATTAGAGGGGCTGCCTCTAATTTAATATACTAGCTTTGGGTAGGAGGGATCAGCTCCTTGTGAAGGATGCAAGGCACACACCACATTCACCATGAAATCCTGACTGAAAACATGTAACTAGGATGCACCCATACGCCCCACATGATAAATATAAATAAATGGCCAAAAGCTGAAGGGACGCCACGAGCAATCACTCCACCGTGGTGAAGTCATAACATCAGTGCCTCTAATGTTATGGTTATGGTACATCCATAACTAGGTGAAACTGGTCATGCATGTATATGGCTATAGGTAATCTGAATTAAACATAAGCAATCAAACACGTAACTTATACTACTGGAAAACAGTTGGCTGCATACGGGGAATCCTAATAAGGAAATAATGTCCATACCGAAAGGACGGGAATCCGTACCTTATGTCCAGTGAACGAAGAAGATGAACTGAGAGAAATCCTACTTCTGTATCACTAGTGCTACATAAATACATACATGAATAAGTATTTGCTTACTAATTACGTAGCTGGTTTTATGTCATGTCTTAGCTTATTTTATGTGTTCTTACTATGTTTTACTGTTTTTAAGCCTTAAACCGTGTTTATATTATATTCTGTTTAATCTGATTAACTATTTCTGGTATTTCATGTGTTATTATACTTACTGTGTAATAATAAGTAACTTTCCAAAAATAGCAGGTTTCCTAAAATAGGAAGTTTCCAAAAATAGAAAGTTTCCAAAAATAGAAAGTTACCAAAAATAGAAAGTTTCCAAAAATAGAAAGTTTCCAAAAATAGAAAGTTTCCAAAAATAGAAAGTTTCCAAAAATAGAATTACTGCTTAAAATAGATAAGTTTCTAAAAATAGAAAGTTTCCATAAATAGATCAGCTGCCTTAATTAAATAAGTTTCCATAAATAGATTAGCTGCCTGAAATAAATAAGTTTCTAAAAATAGAAGGTTTCCATAAATTGATTAGCTGCCTTATTTAATTAAGTTCCTAAAAATAGAAAGTTTCCATAATTAGAAATAAGCTGGTTAAATAAGCTAAGTATATAAGCCTAAGTGTTTTCATGATTATTTTCTAAGTCATATGATATAATGTATAGTTTAATAATTATTTCATGTAATTAAATTAAACTATAGGTTAAAATATTTAATTAAAGTATAACATGTTTTTAATTAAATAAGTTAAATACTTAGGTTAAAATATGTATTATTTTATATTAATAATATAACCTAAGTCATGTTAATTAATTAATTATATCCATGGTTTTAAAATAATTAATTAATTATAAGTCTTAAATATACAAATACTTAGGTTAATTAATTTCATGATTATTAATAATTAAATAACCTAAGTCATGTTATTAAATTAATCATACAATTTTATTAATTTAATTTTCAACATAAGATCATAAAACATAAAAAAAAACTAAACATACAACATGAACCGGATCTAGACTAAAAAGCATGAACCGGACATGAAATCAACACCGTACCCCGAACCAACTCGGGGTACCCGTTGTCTTGGGGCTGCCGTGGGACCCACACACACCAACCAAGACCGTATCGTCTTGGTGGTGGTCGGTTTGGCCAAACCGAAACCCCTTCGGGTTCGGTGCAGCCCGCGGCCAAAAACAAACACCCCTTAAAACACACTTTTGATTTTATTAAACCCCAAATCATGTTAGATCCATGTTTAATTATTAGGTTTTTGTAAAAACATAACATGTTCTTGATTTATTAAATGATCAAATCAAAAGAAAAGGTTTAAAAAAAGATTTACCGAATTCGTGGATCAAAAGGATGAAGAACAAACACGATCACCAACTACAATTCCAAGATCCAAGATCACAAACCACCTCCTTGTGGTGTTTTAGGGTGGCGGCACAAAGAAGAAGGGAAGGAGGGTTTTAGGGTTTTTTCTAAAATCTTCTGTGAATGAAAAAAATGAGTAGTGAAAAATTATTTAACCCTTTTAGTGAAAAATTGATGGGCTAAGCCCATCCTCCCTCCCTAATTTCGTGGTAATGGGGCCCACAAGGGGTAACCCGATCATTTTCCGTGTCTAATTAATAAGTGTGTTCTCGTGTTCGTGTTTTACGTGTTTGTTCGTGTTTATTTGTGTTCGCGTTTTGTGTGTTCTCGTTAAATAATTACCGTGACCTAATATATTTAGTTACGCTCGTAATAAATATATATACGTAATTAATAATAGTTCGTGTTTTAATTACGTTCATGATTTCATGATCGCATGTTCGTAATTAATTATTGTCAAATAATTATTACGTGCTCGTGCGTAGTAAATACTTATCGTGTTCTAACACGTACGTAATACGTAAAATCCTAACACGTAGTCGTAATCATGCTATATTAGGAAAGTTTAAATCTAGTACGTACGATCTTAAGGGTACTATCATGGTAAAAGCATGCGGGTCTTACAACTCTTCCCCCTAAAAAGAATAATTCGTCCCCGAATTATAGATAACGTAACTGAAAGAGAAACATACCCGAATCAAACTGAGAGGGTATGTAAGATAAATTAACGTGCAGGTGACCTGGCAGAAAGAACGCGGGACGTGACATGTCTTAAAAGGACATGGAAAGTGACGTGGCTGAAAGGACATATCTAATTGATAAGAGAAAACGGATAAGAAGTCCGGATGAACTTGTCCGTTTCCAAGTGGCTTACCTCTTGGAACGGTTCCTTTATAAGATCTTGACACGAATGATAAGTCGTGGTCCTCCTGACCTTGACTTGGAATACGAAGAAGTTCTTGGTTATCAACGTAAGGTAGATCCCCTAAATTCGATCAAGGGAATAAGAATTAACGTGTAAGAGTAACTGAAACATTATGGTGCAAAACAATCCGACTTAACCGATAACTAGCAACGATGCGCGAGACATATAGAACGTAGTACGTGAAAATTTTTGAACGTGATACGTGAAAATTTTTGAACGTGCTACGTGGAGATATGGCGAGTGTAGTATGAGTAAACATATCGTGATCCCTGATACGTGTAACATATCTTGATCATGATATGAGGAACGTGGAATGAACATGACATGTGAAACATATCGTGATCATAGAATATAATGGCGGTAACGACAAACGCTAGAAGGTGAGACATAGATTATGACGAGAAACGTCTATCTGAGGATAGGGAGTTATACTAAACTTGGGTTTGGTCTCTCAAGTTCTTGCAAACTACCCATAATGAGAAAACAAATGAACGTAAAATCGTAAACCAAAATACGATCATGAACGTGAATAGTGTCATTAACGCGAGCGCGAAAGCAAGGCGTGGAATTAGAACAAGGACGTGAAGTGAATTAGGAGCACAATTATGAATATTTGTCTGACCCGATAACTGAGGGATTGCCAAGTGATCGGATGAGCCCTGGCTGGAACATGTCCGATCAATCTGTTGGTTCTGAAATCTGTACGGATGTAAGGATTCTGCAGACTTGATCGAACTGTTGACAATAACCCAGATAGCATCATGCTTCTTCTGAGTTTGCTGAAATATGGTAACTAAAATCCATGGAGATCTTGTCCCTTTTCGATTCCTAATTTCATATGATGAAAACATCCCAGTCTGTTGGTTTCCTATCTTAACCTGTTTGTATGACAGGTATGAAGATATGAACGTAACTGTATCTTGCTTCATCGAACTTGATACATAGGAGTTTGCGAAACTCTCAGTCTATGAATCTAAACTTCTCTTAGCGTAGGATTTTCTATAACACCTAATGTAATGTAGGGATCTCTCCTTTACGCATAAGCTGAGTCATGATAAGATTGACCATAGAAACCCATGTGATTCAGTGTGTCACTGTAATCAACAGAATTGATATTGGAAAAAAACATTTCCAGGGTAGAATTTCTCTTGTCATAGTATTTGCAACATAGTGCAGATATGGTCTTCCTGTTCTTCTCTAGGCTTAGAGGAAATCAGGTTACCCTCAATGAAAACACTGATGAATTTTCTATGAGTTCATGGAAACGCATTCTTATAATGCCGTTGGAGCATTGATGAGACTAATTCAAAATCATAAATCTAGCATGACCGAGTCATGTACGAATAGCAGTCATGGACATGTCCTGCTTTTTCACTCGTCACTGTTGGCAGCATGATCATGAGTTCGATCTTGGAAAAGTGATTAACACTATACGGTTGATTGGACATGTCGCCAATACGTGGAGGAGAATAACGGTCATGAATGGTGATTTGTTTTAGCCGACGGTAGTCGACACATAATCTCATGGTACCTTTCTTCTCCTTGAAGGTTCTTCCGGAATATCTGGGAAGATTTCGGAATAATCAACTGGTTATGCGAAAAAGGACTTCAGTAGTCGTGTCTTACTGACAGCTAGAAAATTTTAGCAACCATGGCTAACAACGCAAATGCTTGTAAGCCTAGATAATTTGTACAGATTTTCCTGATGGAAAATCAAGCTGAATGTATTCAGGAGCCTGAACATTACTATACACAATTATGAATCGTAGCATGGTGTGCTGTTCATAGTCCATAATTTGGATAAAATTCATCTCGTGTCTGTCCGAGGAACTGCGTTAGCAGCTTGGATCTCATCATTAAGCTGAAGGAAAACCTACATATATGTGGGAATATGAAAGGCGTCCTTCATGGTCATGAATATATGAAATATGGTGAAAGAAATGAAAGTTACATTAGCAACGTGACAGTTCTCACTGATGCGCTGGTAATGGTATTGAAATTTTTGTGGCCTGATTAATACATGGCACAACAAAATGGATATACCCTTGGAGGGTACCCTGAATTTCTTAGAAATGTTCCATAGTTGGACGTGAGTCATGTGTCTTGACTCGTTTCTTGGAACTATAAGCATGACATATGTCTTGATTGGTGTCTTGACATGTGTCTTCAGAAAGTATACATGAGACATGTGTCTTGACTGATGTCTTGACATGTGTCTCGAGTTGTGAAACAAATATAACCACAATATAAGGTTATTATGCCAGAATTGGCGGATCGGTTGGACTACTAATCCTTGTATTTCTGATCACGTCCGTGGCCAGAGTTTTGGTTGCGATTTCTAGGATAGTTGCTGTCATAGTAGTGGTTACTATCGTCCCGTCTGTCAGTTCCATGATGGTCATTCTCATGACCGTGATTCATGTAACTATTCAGCTGAGTGGCCGGCTGGTACCGGTTTGCACTCATATGGCTGAAATGACAGCCGAATGACGTGTGACATATAACTAAGAATTAGGGACAATGATTGATGGGAATCGTCTGATGGTGAAGCATCTTCTCGTCCAATTGCTTTGCTCCGACGCCTTTGTCTTCGTCTTGTAGGATCTCCAGGTTGTGAACAGCATCCGCATCTCGTAGCGTCTCCGAACGTCAGCAGCATCAACCTTTAGTAACATTTCCAAGTTATGAGCGGCATCAGCAATTTGTAGAGTATTAGCAAGTGGACAAATGCCTGAGATGATTCAGAATCGACTCGCGAATACTCGTGCAGTATTACAAGTGAAATACACATGGATTTAGGTACGTGTAATACACATGGAACATGGTACGTGGAGTACACGTTGAATGCACATGAAATGATCGGTATGGGGTCGATCATTTGTCATGATTTAAGGAAAGTATACCAGTTAAACGGTTAGGAAAACCATCATGATAACTTGGCAGTATAGACATCATTCTGGTTATAACGGAAACGTTAAAGTGTGGTTAAACAAAATTCAACGATGATTTGCCTGACAGCATGATCAATGAAAACCAACCATGACTATCATGAAAGCATGATTCAATGAAATCTAACAATGTCTTGCAGGACAACGTAAATAACAAAAGAGGCGTAAAACATGATCAACATGAAGACGGAATTATCATGAAGAAACATGAAACCATCTATCACGAAGAAATGTATGACATAATCAGCATGAAACTGAAGTTAACCATGACAGTGTGAAAACATACTTGACATAAAAACATAATAACTTATGAGGGGACATGAAAAAAAAATTTATGCCAATTTAAATCATGAGAAAAATTTTATGCATGAAAAACAGTGCATGAATGCGTAATGTAGTTTATAAAAACCTTTATATGTGCGAGGGGACGCCTATGGGTCGGTCCCAAAATTAACAGTTTCGATAAAAGCACATGCGACTAAATAGGGCCAGTCCTGTACCAACCATTACTTAGTCATAATCCCTGCAACAATGATACATGAAACATAAATAAATGAAACTCATCTGTCAAAACTTATCAGAAAAAAATTTTATGTGACTAATTATGAACTACTGGGGTTCAGTCCACATAGCCACAGTTCAGGAGGAAAATTATGCATGAAACAATGACACATAACTAAATATGAATGACGGTTGTCCATCCATATTAGTAAAACAATATCGATGAAAACATCAAGGTTAAAACCTCAAGGTGCTGAAAACATCATGGTTAAAACAACAATGTGCTGAAAACATCAATACGTGGAATAACAAACGTTGGCTTAGGAAGCTCCTGGTGACTACCCACTAGTCACAGGTCGAGTTATAGATCCTACAGGTCGAAGCCTTGGCTCTGATACCATAATTGTAACACCCCATTTTGATAAATGGAATGTCACGCGTAATTATGGCGTGTCATCAAAGCATACAAGGATAAATGTCTAAAACATTACATGACCATAGGGATAACCGGAATCAAACATCGGTTCCCAAACATAAGCCCAAAACATAAATAAAGTAAATGAACAAAAAGGAAGACTAGACAAGCATAAATATGCAGGCAAGAGGAGAAGGAATCTAAGGTATCTCCCATCCTATGCGTGTCCTCCAAATGCTCTAGTTAGTCCTTGAGTACCTGCCGTTTTGGGACATGGAAAGGAAAGTAACGGCTGAGCAAAACGCTCAGTGCACGGATATAAACATAGTATAAATGACTAAAACATAATAAAGACTTAATAGCAGCGGAAATGTATAAGTCCTGGAAAACCTGGAACATGTTCATAAAACTAGTTTTATAGTTTGAAAAGCCTTATGTTTATCTTATGAAATGTGTTTAACATATTTTACCATTAGCCAATATAGGTCATGAAAATCCACCGTGCATGAATACTTGGAGGGGTGACCTCATCATGTAAATTAGAGGGGTTGCCTCTAATTTAATATACTGGCTTTGGGTAGGAGGGATCAGCTCCTTGTGAAGGATGCAAGGCACACACCACATTCACCATGAAATCCTGACTGAAAACATGTAACTAGGATGCACCCATATGCCCCACATGATAAATATAAATAAATGGCCAAAAGCTGAAGGGATGCCATGAGCAATCACTCCGCCGTGGTGAAGTCATAACATCAGTGCCTCTAATGTTATGGTTATGGTACCTCCATAACTAGGTGAAACTGGTCATGCATGTATATGGCTATAGGTAATCTTAATTAAACATAAGCAATCAAACACATAAGTTATACTACGGGAAAACAGTTGGCTGCATACGGGGAATCCTAATAAGGAAAGAATGTCCATACTGAAAGGACGGGAATCCGTACCTTATGTCTAGTGAACGAAGAAGATGAACTGAGAGAAATCCTACTTCCGTATCACTAGTGCTACATAAATACATACATGAATAAGTATCTGCTTACTAATTACGTAGCTGGTTTTATGTCATGTCTTAGCTTATTTTATGTGTTCTTACTATGTTTTACTGTTTTTAAGCCTTAAACCGTGTTTATCTTATATTCTGTTTAAATTTGATTAAGTATTTCTGGTATTTCATGTGTTATTATACTTATTGTGTAATAATAAGTAACTTTCCAAAAATAGCAGGTTTCCTAAAATAGGAAGTTTCCAAAAATAGAAAATTTCTGAAAATAGAAAGTTACCAAAAATAGAATGTTTCCAAAAATAGAAAGTTTCCAAAAATAAAAAGTTTCCAAAAATAGAAAGTTTCCAAAAATAGAATTACTGCTTAAAATAGATAAGTTTCTAAAAATAGAAAGTTTCCATAAAAAGATCAGCTGCCTTAATTAAATAAGTTTTCATAAATAGATTAGCTGCCTGAAAAAATAAGTTTCTAAAAATAGAAGGTTTCTATAAAAAGATTAGCTGCCTTATTTAATTACGTTCCTAAAGATAGAAAGTTTCCATAATTAGAAATAAGCTGGTTAAATAAGCTAAGTATATAAGCCTAAGTGTTTTCATGATTATTTTCTAAGTCATATGATATAATGTGTAGTTTAATAATTATTTCATGTAATTAAATTAAACTATAGGTTAAAATATTTAATTAAAGTATAACATGTTTTTAATTAAATAAGTTAAATACTTAGGTTAAAATATGTATTATTATATATTAATAATATAACCTAAGTCATGTTAATTAATTAATTATATCCATGGTTTTAAAATAAATAATTAATTATAAGTCTTAAATATACAAAATACTTAGGTTAATTAATTTCATGATTATTAATAATTAAATAACCTAAGTCATGTTATTAAATTAATCATACCATTTTATTAATTTAATTTTCAACATAAGATCATAAAACATAAAAAAAAACTAAACATACAACATGAACCGGATCTAGACAAAAAAGCATGAACCGGACATGAAATCGACACCGTACCCCGAACCAACTCGGGGTACCCCTTGTCTTGGGGCTGCCGTGGGACCCACACACACCAACCAAGACCGTATGGTCTTGGTGGTGGTCGGTTTGGCCAAACCGGAACCCCTTCGGGTTCGGTGCAGCCTGCGGCCAAAAACAAACACCCCTTAAAACATACTTTTGATTTTATTAAACCCCAAATCATGTTAGATCCATGTTTAATTATTAGGTTTTTGTAAAAACATAACATGTTCTTGATTTATTAAATGATCAAATCAAAAGAAAAGGTTTAAAAAAAGATTTACCGAATTCGTGGATCAAAAGGATGAAGAACAAACACGATCACCAACTACAATTCCAAGATCCAAGATCACAAACCACCTCCTTGTGGTGTTTTAAGGTCACAGCACAAAGAAGAAGGGAAGGGGGGTTTTAGGGTTTTTTCTAAAATCTTCTGTGAATGAAAAAAATGAGTAGTGAAAAATTATTTAACCCTTTTAGTGAAAAGTTGATGGGCTAAGCCCATCCTCCCTCCCTAATTTCGTGGTAATGAGGCCCACAAGGGGTAACCCGATCATTTTCCGTGTCTAATTAATAAGTGTGTTCTCGTGTTCGTGTTTTACGTGTTTGTTCGTGTTTATTTGTGTTCGCGTTTTGTGTGTTCTCGTTAAATAATTACCGTGACCTAATATATTTAATTACACTCGTAATAAATATATATACGTAATTAATAGTTCGTATTTTAATTACGTTCATGATTTCATGATCGCGTGTTCGTAATTAATTATTGTCAAATAATTATTACGTGCTCGTGCGTAGTAAATACTTATCGTGTTCTAACACGTACGTAATACGTAAAATCCTAACACGTAGTCGTAATCATGCTATATTAGGAAAGTTTAAATCTAGTACGTATGATCTTAAGGGTACTATTCATGGTAAAAGCATGTGGGTTTTACAACTCTGCCCCAAAACGGCCCCAATAGCGTAATCACTAGCATCACACATAAGCTCAAAGGGGAGGTTCCAATTTGGAGCAACAAGAATGGGAGCTTAGGTAAGTTTCCTTTTAAGAATTTCAAGGCTCGAACACAATCTTCGCTAAAGACGAAAGGAGCATCTTTTTTCTAGAAGGTGTGTAATCGGTCGAGATATCTTTGAAAAGTCTTTGATGAATCAACAATAAAAGCCCGCGTGGCCTAGGAAACTCCTAACTCCCTTGACGGTTTTGGGATGAGGTAATTTAGCGATGACGTCTAACTTAGCTTTGTCTACCTCAATCCCTGCTTTCGAGACCTTGTGCCCTAAGACGATCCCTTCCTTACACATAAAATGACATTTTTCCCGATTAAGCACAAGTTTGGTTTCCTCACAACGTTTTAACATTTTGTCCAATTTTCCTAAACACGAAGTGAACGAACTACCAAACACGAAAAAGTTATCCATGAAGGCTTCCATCGTTTTCTCGACCATGTCATGAAAAATAGCCATCATGCACCTTTGAAAGTTTCCCGGTGCATTACAAAGTCCGAATGGCATTCTGCAATAGGCAAACATTCCATATGGACACGTAAACGTAGTTTTTTCTTGATCACGAGGATCGATGGGGATTTGAACGTAACCGAAAAAACCATCTAAAAAGCAATAGAAATCGTTTCCCGCAAGACGCTCCAACATTTGATCCATGAAGGGCAAGGGAAAATGGTCTTTACAAGTGACGTCATTTAACTTACGATAGTCAATACACACCCTCCAACCGGTCACGAGTCGAGTTGGAATTAACTCGTTGTCATCGTTTGGCACAACAGTCATTCCTCCCTTTTTATGAGCACACTGAATGGGGCTCACCCAAGGGCTATCAGATATAGGGTAAATCATTCCCGCGTCAAGGAGTTTAAGGACTTCCTTTTTGATGACATCGTGAATTTTGGGGTTTACCCTTCTTTGACATTGGATTGCGGTTTTGTTGTCCTCCTCCATTAAAATCTTTTGTGTACAAAATTTTGGGTCGATACCCTTAATGTCAGATACTTTCCACGCAATTTCCCCTTTGTGAGCCTTTAAGTCTTCGATAAGTGTGGTTTTTTCATCATCCGAAAGATCCATCGCAATAATAACCAGAAACTTATCGTCTCCATCCAAGAATACATATTCCAGGCGAGGAGGAAGATCTTTCAATTCGAGGATTGGTGGTTCCTCGATTGAAGATTTTGGTTCAATGCTCATAACCTCCACCGGCGGAGGAAATGGAAAATCGTTAAGAAAATCCTTGATAATCGAAAAATCCTCGTCGTCATCGAGGTCTTCGTTAGAAGTTCGAGGTACATCAAAATCTTCCAAAGTAAAACCACCTCCTTCAAATGGAGTGAAAGATGGTGTCGAATTATCAAGAATTTGACCAAGCATAGTGGGATTGCCACTATTTGCTTCATCGACAAAACCTAAATCTCTTGTGAAAATTCCTCGCAAATAACATCGATCAAATCAATATGGTTTAAAGTCACGATATAATAAACATGAGAAAGTTTTGAGTTTTGAGTTGCGTTTATAACAAGTTCCTCGTCGTTGAAGCATAAAGTGATTTTCTAGCATGCACATCTGTATGATATTGTAAATCTATGCTTATATTAGAGAGAGATTAGAGAGAGAGTTGGTAGAATCACACACACACTTGAGAGAGAATAATAAGAAAAACACCTTAATCACTATGTGTAAAATGAGTGAAACCACACCCTCTCCATCTAAGGAGAGGGTTTATATACCCAAGCCTTATGATGGGCTTGGGCTTACATATTGGGTCGTCCATACATTCCATGGACTAGGCCTTTCCATGTTTAATTAATGTAAAATAACTAAACTACGAGCTACTACTTAATATATTGTCGGAGTGACCGAATCTTCCTAAATACGTAAAACATATTTCTAACATTCTCCCCCTAAGGGAGGTCACTCCAAACAAGGGCGTTTCCCAAGTTACTATAATAAAATAAATCTAGCATAATATGCTTGTCTTGATCTCGTAGTCTTCGTCTATCTTTTCTTTTTCTTTTCTGGTGAACATGTTGATGTGATCTTTGATATCAATATTTAGCATTAGTCTCTTGCCTTGATCTTGTGCATCCATCACTTGTGATATCTGTCTCCTCGTGACTTCATGTCCCACATACTTATACCTTCGTAATTCTTGAAAGCTTCAGAGTTCGATACAGCAGAAGACTTGTCTTTTAGGCTTTCTAGAATTAGATGAAGTATTAAGTGCATAAAGTATAAGCATGCGGGGACGAATTATTCTCGGATTCTACAACGCCATCGTATTCAAATGCCGCAACATAAGTAGACACGAACGAAATGGATTTGAACATTTCATTCTAATTCGGTAGCATTTTACCTCTGGTCGGTGAAGACCGTTGGATGATATAAAATATCGTACTTGTGTGATGAGACTGCTTTTATACATAGTCTCATCTTCCAAATAGGGCTTAAAATGCATTAAATATCATCAAAATACCCAAATATATGCTTGTGTTTGTTGCTTGTGTATTTTAGGTACGGATATTGAGATAATGACAAAAGATCACAAGAATCATGCAAAAACGAACACGGGAAACGAAGCCGCACAATGAACCAAGCCCTAGTGAAGACTTTCCCAAGATCAACCCTTGAAGATTTGAAGAATTATGAAGAAGGGTCCTCCAATTATGAAGAATTGACACTTTATACCCTTGTATCCTCATAATTACAAGTTTGGTCCCTAAAGTTTGTCAAAATTACCAAAAGGGCCCTTAACTATCAAGAATTGGCAAGTTTAGCCCCTCAACAAAGATAAATTGTCAACCAATATCATCCACAAAGTCAAATATATCATGAAGTCCTTCAAAGTACAAGAAATGACAAGTTTGGTCCTTTGAAAAATCCAAAATTACAAAAAGGACCCTCAACTTTCAACAATTGGCAAAAATGGTCCCTCATTTATCAAGACTTGGCAATTTCAGTCCTCCAAGATGACAATCATACAAGTCAAGACCATTACCTTTGAAGAAAATACCAAACCAGCCCTTGAAGAATTCAATTATGGCAAGAAATACCCCTGAATTCATGTTACAAAAGTTTATGGGCCAAAAATGTAAAAAGTCCAAAGTTGATACGGCTTAATTGGGCGCTGATGGAGTTTTGTTTGCAAATGACAAAAGGGAAAGAAGTGAGGGGTTAAACCTGGGCGACACAATAGATACCTTAACCAGTGAGGGGGTGACACGTGCCCCACTCACTCAAATCCACCAATCCCCTTCCTCCCTGCTTCCACCTCACCATCCACTCACATTTATTCATTAAACTAATCCTAACAGATTAGTTTAAACTGGCGCTAAACACCCAATTTAAAAACCAAACGGATTAAAAACATGTTCTTGGTGTTCTTGGCAAAAATTGGGCATTCACTAATTACCAACAATTAAACTCCCATAATTTCCAGATTTATGATTAATCATCCCCTAAACACAACCCAACCTTAAACATGGACACCTCATCACCCCATTTGTCTCCTTGTGACTCCCCTGCTCCACACCCATGCATACTGCCAAAAAGGTGGCAGCAATCCAACGTTTGAGATACATGCTTACTTTCTAAGCTGCATATACACCCTTGGATGCTCTCACACATGCCAGCTACCACTACACTCCAAGAAAAGTCACATGATTCTCCAAAGAAGACAAAGACCTCAAGGGCATTTTTGGGACTTTAGCATTAGGGTTTACACGTTTTGCAGCTTGCTAGGACCTTGTACACCCTCTATATAAAGGGTCTAGTTCATTTCATTTGTTCTTGCTTTTGGTTTTTCCTTTGTTCAAACACTTGTAAATCCTTTTTCAGTTTAATGAATTTGAGTTAAGTGATTTGAAGAAAGACCAAGTGCCACCTTTATTCTGTTGTTTATGTTCTTAGCTTACTGTTTTTGAAGTTTAAAACCTGTTTTCAAAAGAGGAGTGTGCACAAGTTTGCATATTTTCCTCATTTTCTTGATATTTTGCTAAGTCTTGTTCCAATCTTGGAATTCTTGGGCTATAGGGCTGATCATAGCATCCTAACTGAGTTGGTTAAGGTGTGGTGAGGCTTATAACTTGGGGATAATCAAGTGTGGGGTAACAAGTTTGCATCAATCAAGATTTTTCCAAGTTTCTGATTTTTCATGTTATTGTGCTTAACCCTTGTTGAATCTTAGCAGGCTTTTGTGGAAGCTTGTGCTTGTTCTTGCTAGCACATAAGCTCAAAATTCGTGGGTGTGGATGTACATCCATGAGGTTTGCTTACTTAATCTCCAAATCTGCATAAATTGTGATTTTTGGTGATATTTGTATGAAACTGTTGTTCTTGTGAATTTTGTGGCTTGTTCTTGCTTGAATCTGTTATTTAGACTTGATTGAGTGTTAATTGATGCTTGGTTGGCCTGAAATCTTGTTTTGCTTTTGAAAATCTTGATTTGAAAAAGGTAAAGGGGTGTTTGGGTCTACTGATTTATGCTTGTAATCTGATTTTGTGTTAAGGGAAAGTGTTGTTTATGCTTTGTATCTGATATAACTTTGTTTGAGAGTGTTTTGCTGCAAGTTATTGGGTTTGAACACTTGAATTGATCAATCTGCTATTAAGACCTTGTTTCTGCTTGTTTTGACCTAGGATTTTGGGAACACTTAGTGTGTATGCATGCTTAGGGATAAAAGTGGTTTAAACAAAGTTAACTTAACCTGTTTGAAAGATTTGAGGTGTTGAAATTGGCTTGTGTGTCAAATACATCAGCAAAAGTTAAAAACTGCATGTGTAGTGTTCATCAGTAACTTTGATAGCTTGGATCTTGCTTAATTCTTTGAACCAGTGCATGAAACCTATTTAGACTTGCTTATTGGAGTTTATTATTGCTTGTGTATGCATTTGGTTGAATTTGGTTGGCTGAATTGCTCTTAAACTGCTCTTGAATGCTAAACTGCTCATTGTTCATGTCTGTGCTATATCTGGTGATAAATTGATTAAACTGTATCAATTGGCTGTTTGTGATTGTGTTATTTTGCTTGTTATTGACTCCTTTTGATCCAAAGATCAATTGGGTGCCTTTGTGAAAACTGAATCCAAGAAAAAGTCACTAAAGACAACAAGTCAAAATAGTCAAGCAGTGGGAAAAGTTCCCACTGCTCAACATCCAAAACTAGCCCCTGCTAGTGCAATTTTATCATCAGCTTATCAATAAGCTATTCTAGCTTATTCTGACTTGCAACAACTTATTTTTTGTAATAGATCTTCATTATTTGACCCATTTAAGTAAACTGGAGCTTATCAGACTTTGACTTTGACTTTTCACTAGAAAACCAACTTGTTTGACTTTTAAGATAAGTGCTTATTTGATTTTCCAGCTTATTGAGTGTGCTTATTTGAAAGTTCTTTGGTTTTTAAGCTTAGTTTTGTCAAAAGAAACATTTTGCAACTTGAATCAGCTTCTGAGGTGGTCTAGATCATAAAAACGACTATTTTGTCGTTTTGTGAATAAGTTGTTGACTTGTTTCTGGCTTATTGAGTGGTCTTATTTGAAATTTCTTTTTACAGAAGTCTTTGTTAGGTCAAAAGAAGGTTGTGTGTTAAATTTTAGCTTATGGCAACAGCTTATAGCTTAATGGGCCAAAAAGCCCATTAAGAATAAGCTGCTTATTATAAGTTAGCTTATTTCACATTTTCAGCTTTTGGGCCTTTGGAAAAAGTTGTTTAAAATCAAATTTTGAGTCAACCTGTGCTTTTTGAGCTTATTTTGAGCACTTTTTCTTATTGGGCCTTAATTAAGCCCAATAAGGGACTGTTTAGGGTTTGGCCCATTTTCTAGGCCCAATAGGGGTATTTAGGTAATTTCACTTTCATTTCTGAGTTATTTAGGTTAAATTAAGCTAGTTTGCAAGTTTTTAGAATTTTTTATAATTTTTGGATTTTTAATATTATTTTAATATTATTTTATTATTAAAAATTAAAAGTCTGATTTTCTAGGTTTTTATATTTTTCCTAGGTTCTAAATACTTAATTAGGATTTTTGCAACTTTCCAAATATTTTTTAGGTCTTTTAATTATTTGTTATAATTAATTTAAGATTTAATTGATTTTAGGAGTTTTTAATTGTTTAAAAATAGTTTTAATTGGTTTTAAAATTTTGAAAAATAGTTTTTAGCTTAATTAGGATATTTTTGAGGTTTACAAACTTGAAAATCTTGTTTAGGGCTTTTTAATAATTAATTTTGATTTTTAGGGCTTTAATTAGCATTAAAAAGTCATTATCTAATTAATTAAAAGGTTTTTGCAAGTTTTGATTTTTTGTAAACTCTTAGATTATTATTAAGGATTTTTGGTGATTTTTAGGAATTTTTAGGAATTAATTTTAATTTTGGTGGTTTTTACGACTTTACGTGTACGCCTTTTTAGACTTAGTTTAATCCGTCTTCATAACCGTCATTCTTTTCTAATCCCTTTTCTATTTTTCTTTTCTCAAATATAATCACAAATTAATCCAAGTCATTACACACATAACACACTAGCCTCCTTGAGAACGAACTAAATTGGGTCATTCACACACGGTTTTCCTAAATCGTCGTGCTCACTTGCCCTTTTTATTGCACCCTTTCCTAAAGGTGTAGTTTTACTCAACATCATTTTGGCGCCGCTGCCGGGGAGGCGTGTTGTGTTTTGATTTGTCATTGTTGTTTTTATACTAACCATAATTAGTATTTGTATTAGTAGCACTCTACTAATACGTATTATCGTTTTTCGGTTTTTGTGTGAATATTATTACTATATTGTATACGTAGAACAATAAATACACAAGTACTCCAAATACGTGAGCAATCACAACCTTGACTTGGGAGGTCATTACCCAATCATTGTATTCGAATCTCAAACCAAAGAAAAAGGCAAAAATAGATAAATACTTTCGTGAAGCTTAATCTTGAAAATACAAACTATAAGGTGGGTATAAGGCGGATATTATAAAATATATCCTAAGGAAAAAGGCTCTTAAGTGCTTCGCGCCGCCTCGTTTCCCCGCTTGCTTGTGAGTATTTGATTGTGAGAGTGAATCGAGGGTTTTGCCGCCCAAAGTATTACTAAGTATCATATATATTTTCTTGGTTTCAATTTGATTAAACCCTCTTGAACGATTTGGTGTTCCACCATCGTTCTAAAGTCATCGAAGGCGTTCACTCCACGTGTTCGTTTTCATTCTTTGAGGCTTCGTTAATCAAGAGATTTGATTAGTGAGGAGATTTGTGGACTTTTTGTCTACCTAATACATTTCACCAAGTTCCAAAAAGGTTAATACAATCAAAAACCACAAAAAAATTGAAAAAAAATACAAAACACCAAAAAGAATCTTCTTTGCTCGTCCCCTCGTTGTACGTGACGTTTATGCTAACTCGAAATCAAGCAAGACGTGCTCGTAAACGAAAAAACAAATCCATCACTCCAAACAATTCTAGTGAGGAGTCTCCTATTGACGAACCCATTGTAAGAGAAGCACCAACCATGGCGAATCGAACTATGATGGAGTTACTTCAAGCACCCACCGAGGGTTATGGAGAGGCTATTGTAATTCCCGCTATCCTTGCGGAGAATTTTGAGGTTAAGACGGGTTTGTTGTCCATGATTCAAAACAACAAATTCCGTGGTGATGAGAAGGACAATCCTCACAACCATATCCGCCAATTCAATCGTCTTACCGCTACTTGCAAGTTTAAGGATGTTTCAAACGACTCGATTAAGATGATGCTTTTTCCGTATTCCTTAGCGGGGCCCGCAAAAATTTGGTTAGAGAAAGAGCCACCCAATTCTATATTGACGTGGAAGGATCTCGTGTCTAAGTTTGTGAACCAATTTTTTCCGCCCTCTAAGACTACGCACTTGAAAAACGAGATTTCAAAGTTTTCACAAGAATTTAATGAAAGTTTTTCAACGGCTTGGAATAGGTTTAAGGAAATGTTACATGAATGTCCTCATCACGGTTTTTCCGATTTGCATCAAATTGACACGTTTTACAATGGACTTAATGATCATGAAAGGGATTGATTGAATGCCGCCGCGGGTGGTAATTTTTTATGTAAAACGGTTGAGGA